>LR736863.1:6803441-7200508 GCA_902654985.2 Oryctes borbonicus | reverse complement strand
TATATATATATATATATATATATATATATATATATATATATATATATTGTAATGTTATTGATAGGTTAATTTAAAGAAATTTTTGAAATATTTACAAATGTCAGAAATTTACTAAAATTGGGGGTCGTGAATCCGGGAATGTCCTTAGACACTCTTTCGGCATATGAAAGTTTTTGTTTGAGGATAGTTTCAAAACGGAAACGAGAAATGGAATGACCACTAACCTTAAATGTTGTAGTCTTCTTCTATATAAACACAATATTCTTCAAATGCACTTTTGAATAACTTTTAAATAATATATAATAAAATAAACTAGGAAAAATTGGAACAACTTCTCAATATATTATGTCTGAATGATATCTCGACATAAAGTTACAAGTAATAAATAATTACTGTTAGTTTCCTTGCCAACGGTTTTGTTTTCATAGATACCTATGATAATTCTTGACAATTTAAAATATACGATTATTTGAATTGGATTCCGAAACGAACGATTTTGCTGCAGTGTGACACAAGGACGCAACTGCTGCCGGGATTCTGTGTTCTCAGAAGACATATTTGAACACATGCAATACTACAACGTTAAATTACACTGCGAATTTAGATGATGCGAACTGAAAGACATTTAATTGACATTTATAACCTTTGTATTACTAACGTATGTCCTAGAACTTGCTGTAGAAATTTCTAATGTTACTTTTTCAAATAAGAGAATGATATATATAAGTAGTTAATATACGTCTTCCCTACGCTTGTCGTTGGCTGAACTTTCATTAATTTTAATATTAACTTTATTATTTTTACGCCCCAAAAGATATTCCGCTCAACACAGGATTCTTTCTTTAGGTATCGGGCTTCCTACCAACAGATAGACCCTCATACCCTCATACCCGATAGGTGTACAATGTGAACTTAGCAAAGAAGAAGTGACTACGGCGCTGATGACAGCTAACCTCGTCGTTTTAATAACATTATAGTATATATACAATGCTGCTATAATATGTACTATTCTTATGTTTATGTGTATTGCTTTAATAGCAGAAAACCAAATGCACATTTCATTCTTCCAGATAGAATGAATCTCTCTACTTCTATACCTACATCTGAAACAAGGTCGTCTCGCGTTCCTACTCCATCGCATAGTCTAATATGCGAAGCATAAATTTGAGCATGTATTACCCGAACGACCATTCCCATACCGACGCCTGTGAAGCGTACGGAGAGTGACGAACTTTACTGATTATACAACAAAGGTCTTTCAGTATCAATGGAAATTTGGGATTGGGTTACAAGGTTTTTGCTTGTTGTGAGTATATACATACGTAACAATAGCGAATATGTAGGGTATTTTTGCCACGACAAGATTCATTGTAGGTTAGATGGCGAAGTATTCCTATTTTTTGCAGAGCAAATGACCTGTCAACCTCCGTTCCTGAAGTACCTTCAAGATCTTTAAGTTTTTTCCCCCACGATTTTGAAAGTGAGTTGGCTTAATCCAAAATAGCGGCTGAGGCTTATACAATTCAACCATAGGCGCATAACCCAGGGGGTATATACAAACATCTTTAAATTTATTAAGTTCCGTTGCCAATTATTAATATTCGCCGGCGACTATAATATAAAGAAAGAATAACTTTTATATTTAGAGTTTCAAAATCTACCAAAAACTTTTTAAGCCTATGCCTTGTTCGGTTTACCCTTTCGTAATAATTGATGAAAAGATGCGGTTGTTATATAGGGAAAAATGAATACTAAGACGATTTATTGCATTTACCATAACGTGTATGTATATACTTACATATATTTCTTTCAAAGTGGTTGTATTTGCTTTAAATGTTAAAACTTGTATGATCTTTCATTTTTTAAACAATGTTAATGTTTTCGTTATGAATTTTTTATGTCAAATGTTTGAACTGTGGGGCCCTTATTTACTTACAAGATGTAAGTGCTTAAAATATGTAATGAACACCCATTAGCTGCATTATGGAATATGTTCTGCACGAATACGATGCGTCATGAGATCTTATATGCATTTCATAATGACGAAAACCTTTTAGTTAGGTAGTATGATTACATGGCACTTTGACTCTCGAATATTGCATTGTGGAGTTGGTGTACGGATGCATAGTAACAACACTAACCTAAAAAATTGTACGTAATCTTGATGTTTGTATTTAAAAATTTCATATATGAGTATCCTCGTTGATATAAATCACCTAAAGCAGAATTAAAATCATCTCGATCCAAAATCCGCGAGGGTAAAATAATAGACTAATAGCAACATGTGCATCTAATATTCGACTATGTTAGCATAAAAGAGATTCCAGCAAAAAGATAATTAAAAACTAACAAATTATTGTAACGTCGCTTGCGTTCATTCTAATCGTGACTATCAAATTACGCGAAATATAAGACTTTAATTTTGGTTGTGTTAAAATTTTTATAGCTCTCATTTCCAAAGTTTTATTAAATTGCAACCGCAATATCGTCTTTCAATGAACTTTTCAACCATGGATATTCAAACTGCAACCCCCCGTTAATATTAATTTATCGCGCATAACTATGAAACTTAGTTAGAAGTGAAAACTAGATGGTATTAAATGAATTCGAGACCGACGATTTCAAACCATGTTCTCATTTGGCTTCTATGGTTTTTCGTTGTAAATGTAAATAACGTAAATGTTTGAGTGTTACGTACTTCGGCGTCTACATCTTCTATACTCTGTTTGTAATTATAACTTTACCTCTTGTTTAACAAAGCAAATTTAGAATCCAGCTTTTTTGCCTTCTTTTATTTCGAATTGTTCTTAGATGATTTCCAGTGTTGGGATCATTTTTTATATGCTATTACGAGGGAAACCCTAAAATGTTTCTTAATTGACCACTAGATGGCATTTGCTGTATATTTCAATTTGATTGTCTTAATCTTTGACATTTAGTATGATAAACGCCATTGACAAAAAAACAGTCGGTTGCGTAGTTTAGTATTAATAGCGTTCCACAGAAATCAATTTAGTGAAAAAATTGACATTTCTCGTGAACATATTCATGCGATGATTTTTTGCTATTTTAAATGCGACTTAACTCGGCAACAATGCATCAATCGACTTCATTCCGCCTTTCGTGATGAAGCACCATCCAAAACCACAGCTTATGATTGGTTTGCGGAATTTAAACATAGACATTTCGTAAAGATCGTCCATCAACTGCTGTGGTTCCAGCAAACATCAACGCTGTGCGAAAAGTGAATGAAGCGGGTCGACATGTGACATATCGAGAAAAAAAGGTATTGGTAAAAGAAAAATACAAACAATTTTACATGAGCATCTAATACTGAAGAAACTTTGCAGTCGTTGGTTTCCACACAATTTAACCAAGCACAAAAAATGGCCCATGTGAGTTGCTGCAAAAAGTGCTTCAAAAATTCAATTGCCGTATTTCTGCCGACGTATACAGTATCGTAACGGGTGACGAAACCTGGATATATTCATACGAACCACAAGCAAAACAACACTGTTTGGATATTCCAAAGTGAACCAAAACTAACAAAAGCTGTTGGTTCACGAAGCGCTTCAAAAAAATGCTTTTGTCTTCCGTAACACTGGGCCTGTTGCTACCGTTGTTCTTGAGGATCGAAAAACAGTAATTAATTAATGACTCATTGCCTGTAGTCGCCTGATCACCTAATGACTTATTTCTGTTCCCTATTGTCAAAGACAAATTGCGTGGTGAGTGGTTTTCGATACCGGAAGAGACCATTGAAGTATTTAAAAGGTATGTTTCTGAGACACCCACTTCAGATTGGAATAAATGTTTCGGCAGCTGGTTTCTTCGAATGCAAAAGTGCTTAAAGCTTAAAGGCGAATATTTTGAGAAACAAAATATATTTCTCTTTTTCCGGAAATTTTTAGGGCCCCTCTCGTATTCTCATTACTGGATTAAATGAATACAGAAAAATCTGGGAACACTCATCGCACTTAATAGAAGGTATCGCTTTTTTTAATGTCTATATCAATCTTTAATTTCAAAAAATGAAAAGGATTTGCATATTGTGCAAACTAGTGAAAACAAAAGTACGGGATACTATTCTGAGAAAACACTAAAAGTACTAGATTTTTGCAACGCGGCTATTTTTTTTTAAGAGCGTTAATATTAAGAATAGACATATACCATAGTTACTTATACGAGGTTTTTCACGCAAACCATTCATTAAGTATTCGTAGTTAGCATCTTTTTGAAAACTTGTAGCACAGAAAAATGCATAACAAACTATTTTCTTGTATTACTTCCGCTGATGCCAGAAGTCATAACCAACTTCGATGGTATCTAATAATACAGGGATTGTTTTGGAATGATTTGTATTGAGGTTTCCTACCTCTAAAATCAACTGGTCTTGAGTTATTTTGATTTTGGTGTTTTTCCTTTTACAATATACTCTTAAAGTTACATATTAGAAATACAATTAAATGAATTTATGTCATATTTAATTTAATTCAAGGAAATCTTAGTCGAACGCACTGTATATAAGTGCACTACCAAGAGCAAAAGCGCAAAAGCGATCACCATTGCAACATTTTTTCTTTACTTCTTTTCAGTTTCTTTACCTTTCTTTTACCTTTTACCTTTCTTTACTTTCTTTTTTGATGACTCCACAAATAAAGGTAATGAAGACTAAGGTTGGGAGATCTACGTGGTCAATATCAAGCTCATTTAGGGTCGACACATCGATCTTCAAAGGTATTTATTTTACCGCCCATTTGGAACCAACACTGACAAATTATATTGTATGTCAGATTGTTAAGTACGGAAATCACTTAATATTTGTATTTTGCGCTTGGTTTCGCTGCAGACTTTATACTTAGTCTGACTGTCCATGACCAATGCGAAAACATTGAAAGTAAAGTATCCTGAAAATGCCTTCCTCAGCTGGCATGTGGATTTTGTTCTGTCCAATAATGATTTTGTTTTTGTCTTTACTGTACGCATTCACCTACTTCCTGGACACTCTGTAGAGTTGAACATATTTTTAGATTATGTACCACTTTGATTTAAATAATTTTTATGCAAAACATGTTTCCTTAAAATTGAAGATAAAGCAGTAATAGAAAAACGCCACTTCCCCGAGACACTTTCTGCAAATAAATTTCAATTTGTTCAGTTTAAGTAAATCATTTAAAATTTGTTTTAAGAATGTTATCCATTGTATATTATTTTTCTTCTATTACGATAAAAAACTACAGAACAAAATGAGCATTAAACCTCCCTAATATCGATTATACCGGACAAAATTGGTTACAATACACAATTATTGATACAGATAGTTGGGTTCTGAATCTTTATAAAGTTCCAATGCACATAAGAAAAGATACAAATCTGTCAACTTTTTCGGATTTTTCGGATTTTATTGATTTTAATATTTGTTTAATATCTTGCTTGTGAATCTTTATTTGGCAAAGTTCATGTATATCCCAAATAAAATTAAAATTTGATATATATTGTGCGCCCCAAAATTGAATAAATTCATTAAATTTGAAACAATTTGTATTTCGAAGAAATGCTCGGAGAGCTTAATTTTATTCTTTAATAACTTTCAAAATGTTACCATCACAATTTTAGGCCAATTTCCATCAACGAAGAAGATAGATCAGTAATAAAACATAAATAAGCTTCTGATGAAGATGAATAATAGGTTATCGAAACGTTAAACACAATATTTTAGCTATGAAAAAAGTGGATATTTACCAAAACTCAACTTCGTTTTATTCTAATCATTACGACTAAGGAAAAAGCATTTGCACTTAAGTAATATCTTATTATCTAAAACAAATCGATGTGAAAGACAGTAAGACAGAAAGTAATCATAATTAATAATTTCGAAAATAAACCTATATCAATACGAAATGCATTTGAAACCACTTTGCTTTAAGCAATAGGATATTTGGATGCCCATGTACAATCATTATTTCACCAAATCAATCGAGTATTTAGTCATGATCATTAACTAACCGTTATTCGTGAATAATTCATTTATGAATAATGGCTAATCGTGATTATCGGTCGATGAATAACGATTAGTCTAAATTTTACCTGAATAATGCCCAGCTCTGGTAAGTACCAATCAAAAATACAGAATATTCAGTTTTATACTCTGTCATATGCCAAATATTCGTTATTCTTAATAAAAGAATAATTGAAATTAACTAATTGCAAGTATGGATCATTTAAACGAAAGTCAACGCATAAACACTGTAATTTTTGTTGGATGTCGCGATAAAATCAGAACTTAACAAGAAGTCCGCAATTTGTTTAGTAGGAAATATCCAGGTAAAAATATCAGCTAATTCATAGCGAGTAAAATGAATGAATGTATGTGAAACTTGATATTTTGCTAGGAGTGGGGGAAAATCCTCATAGTTTCTGTTTTAAATTGTGATTAATTGCCATTTAGAGTAAATTTTAAGCTTTTTTTATTTATTTAATTAAAAATATAACGTAGGAAGTTATTTTATTCCTAAAATTATCATTGGTCTTAAGTAGTAGGCCGTCACTCGGCTTCCACGTATGTCAAATTAAAAATTTCATTTTTATTCAGGTGAACAATTAGACTTAGGCTAAACCGTTGAGGCGCAAGAAATTATCATAACATTCTATTGTCAGGTGTTATATACAATATTTTGTATTTGGAAAACAGCCTAAAAGAGATTTGATCACATTCTTTTAGAATACTTGTAATACAAGCAATAATTCGCATTAGAGCTATAAACATCAGAACAAGAAATGAGTGGTTTAAACCACGTCGACACGAATTTCATTCCTTTCCTTTATAAGCTGTGACAACTTAAGTAAATTTTCAAGCGCGTACATTCGTTCCTTTTTTGTTGTCTGACCACTGCTTGCTTGATTGCAGCGTACGTAATGGCACTTCCTGCAACGTACGATGTCCGCTGTCCACTGTCGTTTATTTTCATTGCGCGTGTTGCTAAAGAACATTCTTTTTCGTGTGCATTCTTTTCTGAAACGATATTGCTTTATTCGAATATAATAAAATGTAACTAAGTAATGTTTGTATCTTGTTTAATGCGGTAAATTGCAATTTGCAGCGTGCACAAACAACATTATCGGGTTTATTCAATAATTCATGATCTTGTCAGGTATAAGGACGGTTATTTGAATTTCGGAAATCTTTTGCTATAATCTGGGGACAATTTTCATCCGAGAAAAACAAATAATGTTTTTATGTTCGGAAAATTATGGTGGCTATAGTAGCCAACACAATTGAGTGGAAGTTAATTGATTTTGGTCCTAGCTAATAGGAGCGATTTTTTTATGAAGAGATGCAGTACATCCGCAACTTAATCGATTTCTTATCTTCACGTGAAAAGCTTTCTATTAATAGAAGCTATTCACTTACATTCTTTAACCTTATTCATTCAAATGTGTCCAAGTCACTTGAAAGATAATACTATATGATAAATTTCTATAGATTATGGAAGTTGTTACATTTTTATATTCAAGGCATTGTATATGGTACAAGAAACATAAGGAAATCAAAAAGAATTTTTGATAAAGTTTAATATTAGTACATTTGCATGGCTTTCAAAATCGAACAGGGTAAAGTGTGGTAGGTTCCGCCATCGGGCAAAGTGTATAAGGTGATACCAGAAAATTCTCGAAATGTGATAAATAAAATTGAAGCATATCAAGATTTCATTTTCTTCAATTTCCTTCAAAGTAGTTCCTTTGGAAATGCAAACACCGAAACACATGACACATGACTGGAACTCTTGTTTTGTTAATGTGTCCCGCACCATTCGCGAGTCAGTCACTATTCTCTATTGTATCGAATCTTGGCCTCTTTAGCTTGATTCTCATCTTTGGAAAAAGGAAGAAGTTGGATGGAGCCGTTGGACCATGTTGCTTTTTGATCAAAACGCCGTACGATGAAAGCGGTACCCGGTTTCGCAGTATCATGGTGGAGAAATCGATAGTTCCTGCGCTATTTCTCCCTGGACGTTTCTTTCTTGTTTCTTAGTTAGATCGATGATGTCGGAGTTGCTGTATATAGTGAACATAATATGGATAAAAACCTTGCTTGCAGAGTGCGTTTATTACTCTTTTTTGTGGAATGCCTAATTAAGTACCAATTTTTTGTGAGATACTTTTGCATTTTCTCCTACTAAATCCAAAAGAATCCAAAATTTCCATTTCTTCTAAACCCTGTCGAGTAGCTCCCTTAGATATTATACTAGCACTAGGAAGTATTCCAGTCTCGCACAGTTTGTTGAAAACTCTGATAAATGCGTTTCTCCTAGAATTTCTCTGAAGTGGAAATCGTTGACGATATTCTTCAACTTTCTGTTAAACAAATCAAATTTGTATAGATATGTGACATTTCCTAACAAAATGTACAAGCCATAGTACAAACTCGAAAATCAATGTTAATATTTGTTAATACACATAGATCAACAAAATTATTAAAATGATTTGGGGCTTGGCTCTCGAGAGGATTGACTCAAAAAACAGGTACGCCATATATGATAGGAAGGAAGTTAATGTAGAACGAACATGATTTTTTTTGTTTTACATGGGTAGGTCAACGCAAAGATATTGTTATTTTATTTCAGACGTATTAACTCGAAAACAAGCGAAAATTTGGACCATTTACAACTTTAGTTAATTTTTTTTTTAATTACGCTATAAGTTGAAAACAAACGAAAACCGGATAAGAACATATAAGTTCTTTTACTTTGTTTTTATATGTATAAAACACTCCTAGAGTTTAGTCTGTTCCTCCTGACTTTTGGTGTGGCGTGAAAATAATTAATATTGATTGTTTCCACAATATATGAATAATGTTTTGTAAACAAGAAATTTGAATTTAGAGTATTTTCACTCCGTTATCTGTGAGATAACTGAATCAACTTCTAAGGAAATCTACGTAATTTATTGGCATTTATTCGGCGGAAAACTGTTTTTGGTTCGTCTTATTATGTTTAGTATTATTTGTAATGCACTTTATTACTTTGGTACGTGATTTAGTTTACACGCAAAATAATGAAGTATTTTAGTAGCAATTACAGTTTCAATTACGTTAATTATGAAAATTCTTAAAGAACAATCTTAACATGACCATATATGTACGTATTATCCAGTTATTAACTTGGATAACCTTAGCTCATCATGTATGCTGGTACACGTGCCAACCATAATCAAAAACTGTTTGGCGAAATTGAGAAATAAAATTTCATGACTACTATAATCTTCTGAAAATTGAAGTGTCCTTCCACAACAATTACCGTGTTCTCGTGGCCGGGTTCTCTCCTATCTTTATCTAAATGTCCCACGAGTAACTGCATTTGTTTAGTTGTCTCATGCCCGTAAGCTATTAGAAAATTGCATTGAGATTCGCATTAATAGCTTCCCGTAATGCAATATCGCAGTTATGTGCGTATATAAATTGAAAAACCAAGCGGATGAAAATAACAATCCTCGGTAGGTACTTATGCCTCGTACATTTAAAGGAAATAGGTTCCGAATTCAGGTTTAACATTCGGATGGCGGTAAAAGCTAACATGAACGAAACAAAAGTGAATTTGCCGTACCTTTTGAATATAAACAATCGAATATCTACATTATATTCTTATGAAATATAGAAAAATATGTGGGTTTTAAAGAAAACAAGGTTAGCGAAGTATTATTTGTTGATTACGTATGAAAAATGTTATCATTTCTTTGGGATTAAAAAAGTTTTGTCCTAAAAGATAAAGATTAAATATACCAAAATTCAAAATTAAACACTAAAGGGACTTTTGTAATTCTATATTAATGATATAAAAATATACAGTGTTGATCTTAAAAATATGGCTCTGATATCCGCCTTCCATGATAATTGCCCATTTGCCCGTTGTGAAACGACGTCGCAATGAAGACATCGAGTGACTGGAACCTCGCACACTCAACAAATTACAATAAGAAAATTAGGAACACCAAAAAAGAGTCTTGGAGAAGATTCTTTCAGGAGATTCATAATGTACCTGATAGTGTCACAACCGACAAGATTCTCGCTAGAGCTCCAGTTCAGTAATTACGAGATTTAAGAAGGCTAGATGACGCCCTTGACTTTAGTATGGCGACATGGAGCTTTTAGCAAAGAACAACTCACGTTACCTAATGTTGGACCAGACCAATCCGTTTAATAAGTTATTTCCCATTTGCTACGGTCGCTTCTTGTTAACGCTCTGATAGCGGTCGTGAAAGCAATTGGGATCGAAGTAAAAGCATACACTGACGCCTTAGTTGTATTGATTAGGGAAGACTCAGGAGGTAACAGCTATCCTGCACAAAGTGCTCAACGTTATTCACGGGCTGGTGTAAAAGGGAAGACCTTATTACTGATCTGCACAAAACCGTGAATGTTCCACTAACAAGGAGAAGAAAGTTGGAGGTGGAAGTGATTCCTCTAACCTTTCCGGGTGAGTAATTACATTTCTTTACGGAGGTACAATTTCTAGAGATCTTGTCAAACAAGCCACTTTCCTGAAATCCACATCTGGATAAACTATTTCGCAACGTCAAAATGTTCTCTTCGACATTCCCTGGGTTTTGTGAAAAGACTTGGGGGATGTCGCACTTCTCTCTAATGAAATGAAGCAGTTTGGCAAGAAATAGCGCCTTTATTAACAGTACTTTATAAGGAAAAATGCTTAGTATTGATGACTAGAAAAGTTTTGTTGATTGCGATATCGGTTGGCTACGTCTATCATTGGATTGCAAGATTAAAATGTGGACTTTTAAAAGCGGTAACAACGATACCAAAGCGGGTGGTTTTGGGTATCCAAACGGCGAGGAACCGCATTTTCAACTTACTTCCAATAATACCAATATCAGAAATGAGATGGAGATCTTATTAGTTCTTTAGATTCAAAGTTTCTTAATTATTTTATGATCTTCACCAATTGCCTTGAAAAAACCTATTTGCTTCAAATGAATACGTAATTAAAATTAAAAAATTATATTAATTATAATATCTAGGTGATCCTACTGGTGAATCAACAACTGAATAATTTGTACATACTGATTTGTCGAGTAGGGAAGGATATCAAGTTTTAAACAGGTTTTAAAAATATCGCAGAAATATTTTATTTTCGTATGTTATATAAATATTATATAATACTTATAAATAAAAAATTTCACAATATACAAATAGTTTTCGATCTTAATATTTACAATATGTATATATATATAATTTAACTACAAGTAACCGTTAAGTGAGAATTGATTCTTATATGGCAACTTAACTTTATACGCACTTTTCCATATTTCAAATAAGCATATAGTTGAATGGAAACGATAGAATACGGCTAAAGGCATTGAAATATGTGTTATGATCGTCCATGCCCATGGTCCGTAAAAATTTAAGTGGTTCGTCCTGAATTCGGCCCTGTTTTTCTCCAAGCAATTTATCGACCATAAAGCCATATTGGCAATAATTAGGAACGTTATTAATTCCCTACCGGGTTTGCGCTTTACTTGGTCGGAGTTACGACAGCGCTTCGTCCAGCTATCTAATACGAATAGCGTTTGTAAGCAAGTTTGAATAAATGAAAAGACTTCCGCTAAAAGGCCGGCAGGGTTGTGGTGAGGTTCCGTGAAGTAGCTGCCAATTATGGAGAATACGCAATAGATAAACATCCCAGTCTGTGCGACAACCAACAGTGTATTGTCTAGGCCAAGACCGGAACTTTTGTCTGCAAAAAATATATTCTGATATAGAAAATTAATAACTATACACTAATTTCATTGTTCATTAGAGTTTACCGAAGTTAAAATAGATTAAAAGAATCTTAACAATATCTACAGTAGAGAGATTAAGTAATAATAAAGAATATTTTTAAGGTTCAGCAGTGAAATAGATTTAAGAAATCTCTTTTATTTTAGCTGCTCATTTAAATACTTAGTAATTCCATCAAACATTTCGAAAAGTTTCAAGTCTTATTTTGGTAATATAATTGTGCAAGCGTTGAAAATTACTTTTGAAAATTTCAGCCATGTCGAATGGCGAATTGTTGCTTAACAGTTGTTTGTGTCAGTCAATCAAATGGAAAAAATCGAGTATTGAGCTGTCATTAAATTCTTGCATTTGAGAGGCAATTCGCTTATGTGAATTAAAGCCCAGATGGACACTGTTTACAGGGACTCTGCGCCATCATTTCTCACAGTGATATTTTGGGCGGCTGAATTAAGCGTGGTTACACCAGCTTGATTGATGCTAAAACTTTAATCACCGATTATATCAGAAAAGATCATCAAATCGCGCTAGATGACCGTTGAATTGAGGTTAGAGAGATCAGTATCAGAGGCTATGGGCATCTCGAAAAAACTGTTTGTCATATATTGCCTGAAGATTTGGGCATGAAAAAGCTAACCGCGTGTTGGGTACCGCGCTTACTGACTGAAGACCGAAAACGCATTCGAGTGAATGTTTCCAAAATCATGTCGAAACAGTTTTAGTGAAATAAGGCGAAGTTTGGGAGTCGATTAACAACTGCAGATGAAACTTGGAAAAATAATAAGGGGGACATACCAGGCATCATTATTTACAAGCTCAAATCAGAAATTGCGGCAAAACGGTCGAATTTGAAAAAATCTACGAATGGTAGTTCAAATTGATAAACCACCTACCTTATTCATCAGATCTGGTTCCCGCACTGTGAGAACGAGGGTCGTTGAATTAATCAAATTTTTGTAACATTAAAATTTGGTCTCGTTTGTACACAACGAAATAAATGTTGTTATTCTTTTAACAAAATGCAGTGGTTGAAGTACTTTCTTTTATTTAATGCGTGCACTCTGATAAAACAATGAGAAATATCAATGAAAACAGTAGTAAAACCAGCTGTTCTTCCAAGAAAAAACACTGGTGCATTAACAAAAAAAGTCAAAATTAAAATTATGTAACCGAATTGAAATTGTTAAACTGATCAATATTGTTGTTCATCCAAGTAAATCTTAATAAAATGGTTTTTGTTGATTTTACAAGAGACCTTTTCTGTGTGCAACGACATTTTGTGTTTTCTAGGCTCAAAGTTTTGCTCGAAAGGCGAAAGCGATTTTCAATGAATGATGTGACCATCGCATTTGTAAACGCCTGTTTTGCAGAACAAGATGCCAACTACTAATTGCGCGGATTAAAGAGATGGGAGAATCGCTGGGAGAAGTATACTAGACTTACACGGAGACTACGTTGTCAAATAAAACTGAATTTGATAAAAAATACTTGTTTCTATTAGGCTGGAAACTCTTTAGATTACCCTTGTAAAAACAAAATACTAGGCTAGATTTCAAAATTAAACAAAATAATCAATGCCACAATTTAAGCGAAGGACACATGTTTACAATAGGCTTGCTTCCGTAGAAATCACAAAGCTGTTAGCGTATATACTCAAAATTATAAATCATTGTCTCATAATCTCGCGGTATTCAAGTGGTTTTGATTGGTTTTTGAACTGTTGCGATGTTATGCTGTAGCATTTTACTTAATTGCAAATCGACCATACAACTATCACTTCAATATGCCTTACCACGTAATACACTGCTCAAAACAATTAGAGGATATGTAGAAAAATAATAATAAAATAAATAATAAATAATATAAGACACGCAAATCTTTTTATATTGTAACTATAACGTTTTTAAACAAGAAACAGAATGCATTGACAAGTTTCAACTTATACAGAACCGCCACAGCTTGAGGGTATACAAGCGCGTATCCGAGCAATCTCGACTACACTTAAATTTTATCATTTTCCGTATCATAGCAAATTTTTAACCGTAATTACGGGTAATAATGGAAAGGCAACGCGATTTGACTCATGCACAGGAGAGCGATAGGTCAATTTGAAGGTGGACGGAGACAGCAAGCTGCTGCTGAAGTTTTTGCAGTTAGCCAAAGTGTGATTTCGCGATTGTGGAATCGGTTTTTAGAAACTGGAGATATCCAGAGAAGACGAGGATAAGAACGCCCAGCAACACCAAGAGAGAACGTAGAAACGTAGAAACCGCACTCATAACGCAACGCAGCTTAAAAGTGAGGTTGCCGCTGCTACTGTAAGAGTAGTATCAACTCAAACAATAAGAAATCGTCTTCACAACGTTGGTATGTATGCTCGAAGACCCCTAGTATGCGTTCCACTAACTGCTCTTCGTAAAAGGTCCCGAAGAATATGGGCTGAGCAACATAGAAATTGGAATCACGATGACTGGACACAAGTACTTTTTTGTGATGAATCCAGATTCGCCGTAAATCCAGATAGCAGGCGTATTTTAATTTGGTGTGAACCCGCAACACGTAATTAGCCACAATTTGTTCGAGAAAGGCCGCAATATGAAAGTGGAAGTGTAATGGTATGGGCTGGGATAAGCGCAGGAAGTCATACGTACGTTTATGTGATACAGAATGGCAACCTGACTGCTCAGAGGTATCTGGATGAAATTTTGAGACCCATTGTTCTTCCGTACGCTGCCACTATAGGTAATAGATTCATTTTAATGGATGACAATGCTCGTCCACATCGGGCAAATATCGTCAACAACTGAATTGAACAATTGGGAATCAGTAGAATGGACTAACGAGCAAATTCTCCTGATGGTACATGCTTGGAATGTTTTAAGAAGATGTGTTGCAGCAGGAAATATGCCACCGCGTACAATTCGGGAACTTCAAAATGCTCTGATAGAGGAATAGAATAATCTTCCACATGAATTTTTTGATATCCTGATGTGATCAATGCCGGTGAGATGTCAAACCTTTATTTCCGTTCGTGGCAATCATACACATTATTAACAATGGATTTTTCGTTATTTTATCAATAAAACTTCTTAGAAAGTCTCATAATTGTGTATTCATTCAATGATATTTATTCACTCTAGTGCCTTAGTAGCTTTATAGTGTACACAAACAAACAAGTTCAAACTTGTGAATGCGTTCGGTTTCTTATTTAAAAACGTTGTAGTTAAATATAAAAATATTTGCGAGGTGCTACATTCATTATTCATTTATTTTATTACCATTTTTTAAAATATCCCCTAATTGTTTTGAGCGGTGTAGTTTTATTCGTTTCGTCATTATGATACAATGCAAAATCTTAAATTGACAATGACAAAAGTCGTATAAGGAACAAAATTTAGTTACTACACTATGTGACGACTTTTTACGTTTAGCGTTATAATCAAAATGGGCAAAGTTTAATATAGTTGCATTAGAGATTTTCGAGTGACCACGAATTTGAATCTGGTTCTAAATATGAAACCAGAACGACGTAATTGAAAAGTAATGACGTCATAGTTTACACCAGGTGTTTATCAATTTATATTAATGTTTACAAATTCGAAAATTTTTAAATTCAAATAGTCTAATTTCTGTAATCGCAAAATCGAATTTGAATTCGAGTTTTCAATTTTAAATTCGAATTCGAAATTTCAAATTCGACTGTCGAATACAAACCAAAAGCTAATGTCCGCGGTTATTTGTATAAATCGCGCATTCCTTTGTATTTGAATGTGTACTTCCAATGCTTGATGTGTTTTTTTTTTAGGACTAAACTAAGAGATAATCAAATACCGTGCATTTTGCTAGAACGAATAAAAATCATAAAGTAGAAAATCTGTTCCCTTTTTTTTACAGCAAATAGCTATTGAACTGAATCTACCGTCAGCTATATAGTATGAAGAAAATGCGATTAAAACCGTCTGTATTATTGCTCACAATCCAGGGTAGAGAACTGATATTGATTTTTGAAGCCAAAGCTGTTGGTATCTATGCTGAATTTCACTCTTCTTCGTTAGTTCGTTAGTTGTGAGTTCTACAACCTCCTCTTTCAAATTTAATGATTCTTCAGTATCTGCATTTGCGAAAGGATCTAAAACCTAACTTGGTATATTCATACTTAAAATATCTTGGAAACGCTCCGTGAAATCAACATGAGGTGTTGGCAGTGAGTAAGTAAATTTTCCTGTTTTATAGAGACTGCTGATAATGTAGTAAAGTAACTTAATTAAATATTTTAAACAGGTCTCTCAAATAAGTGATGGAATTTGATGATTTCAGATTTTCGCGCAATTTTTCATCTCTGTGTTCAAGAAACTCCAGTACTGAGTCAAATAGTTGAAACAATGATTTTGATGAACATCTTGAGAGAGCCAACTCCTGTGTGCAGTAGTAAGCTATTGTAGTCTTCATCATTTTCACTACAAAGCTGATCAAATAATCAGCCACTTAATGAATTGCTTCTTCTTATTGATTTCTGTAATGACGTAATGGAGCGACGGATGTAGGCGTTCATTTAAACTTTTGCCCACCAAGTGCCAACCATGAATAATATAATATACAACGAGGACATTTAGAACTGCGTGTTTCAAATGCGCTATGAACCAACAGTAGCAGCTGATAACATATGTCAAATAGGAATTTCTTTCTCTTGAAAACACTTTTGCATGTATTTGCTTTGTATCAAACTTTTAGCAAATAATAATTCCTTCTTGTATAAATCATACGTACGATAAGAGTAGAATTTCGTTACTTGGTAGAGTTGATTCATCCAGTTGAAGGAAAATGTGCAAATCTTTAAGTAGGTAATCACATAATAACATTTGAGGGACTTTCGCCATGTCATCTATTCTTCTTTTCACTGAATTATTACTGAGAGGAACTTTTCTGATGATAGCTGACGGTGTCTTACGATGGAGAACCGTTTTTGTTACCTGTTTGACTGTCGGAAAAATTAATTCCTTGACAATCGTATGTGGTTTGCTTGCTTTTGCGATTAACAATGAAATGTTATGTGAGGCTGGTAATATCACATTATTATCTTGTTTAGGACACGACGCAAAAGGGTTTAATGCAGTAGGCTGCTTTAAATAATGCTTTTCCAGTCCTTAAAAATGGGATAAATCCGTTCTTCTTACCAACATGTATTTTATTTAAACCCTCTTGTAGGCTAGAGTGTTTCATAGCTTTCTTTGAAAAAACTTTTTGTCTAATTAAACACATATGCAATGATTTGTTAGTAGGAGAGTGCAAAAATCCATATGTCAAATACTCAATATTATAGCACCGGCACTTTTTTTAGATGTAGGTTCAGACATGTAGAAACAAAATCATTTATCACTTATCACTCACGACTATTTATCACGGCGAAGTACATAAATATATTAAAACATTTCTAGAGCTACCTTTTTATAGATTTGATTTTGAGCACGTAATAATTTGCGCACAAAATCATGTTTGCTCTGCAAGCAAGTTACTTCAAGCTGCCACATACTTATCGAAACATGTTTGATTGCATGAACTGTTAGTTTATTTACCAATTTGCAAGGACTTGCCACTAGAGTTCGGAAATGCGCACTCACGTTTCAATTTTCGTCTTTTTGGTCCCGTGTGAGAAGAAGAAAAAATATAAACGTCGTCCACGCTCGCGTAATTGTGGTAGAGAAATTTTCTCCATCGTTCGCACGCGTACGAACGATAGAGACACATGAACAAGAACAAAAAGACAATAATTTGAAACGCACGGGTTCGTGTGCGAACTCATAAATGTAGCTAAGTGAACGTACATAAATGAATATTTTCGCACCCTGCTTGTCACCGTCAATCTATTGTAAACTAAAATAAATGCGCCGCTCCTCTTGACTGCTTTAACGCCCCCCATTTGCCTCTGGATGGACTACCGTCCCCATTGAAAGCTTCAGCGCCCACTGGGGGGCTGTATCACCTCCGTTGGGAATCTATGGTGTAACATATTCTACATCATCATAAACTCAAATCGAAAGTTGCATTACGGTCAACTTTACTCCAAGTTCTAATTTTTGGCTTTACCGTTCTATTTTTTTTTTCGTATTTTAAATTTCTTGCTACAGCGTTTTGTTATGTATAAATTATCGTTTTGATACAGAGCCTTTTTTCGTTTAATATTAGAAATGGCGTTAAAAAAGCTCAAAAAGGATTCTATACCAACAAACTATAATTTACTTGGAAATACTACATTACAATAAAACCTGGGTTTAACCAATTCTTTGGTTAATTTAAAACATTAGATTGGCGAAAACTCCACTTACTTAATATCATTACGCAAGAATATGGCAGTTTACATAAAATACTCTTACTTAAAAAAATAAATATAAAGCGTTAAATCAGTAGAATTGAAGAGCGCCTTTGTTATTTTTGCAAGCCACAGGTGTGCGTGAGTTATATGCGCGCCGAAGACATGATCTAACAAACGGAATAAGGACTAGGAATTGAATATCTTCTTGAAATGAAGCGCGAAAATACGCCAATGCTTATACATGAAATATTAGATCTATGTTAGGTCAAATCCGGTTACCACTACAGATATGTAAGTGTGCTTCTTAATACAACAGTAATTTAATGAAGCACAAGATTTTGTAATTATATGAATTCCTTTAAGCTATTATATGTCTCCTAATATCCGTATAATATAAAAGGACCCCGATGAAACGGCTTGTCCATGATGAACTGGTCACCCCCATAAAACGTTACAAGCCCGAAAAGTCAGGCGATAAATGAGAAAAGTTTAGTGTAAGAATAAGTTGGAACTGAACTAGCTTTATTCGATTGGAATTAATATTGATTTTGAAATTAGATGTTCTCCATTATTAGTAATACAAGAAATGTGGTACGGAGGAAACGTATTGATTAGATAACGGTTGCAAGCGCTAATTAGTCCTATCAAAATATTATAACTAAGTATCGAAGTTAATAACTTGAATTCTAATTCATTGAGATTACATACCTGTTAGTTTCCTTTCGTACTTCAAATTTTTAAATTTATACATGACCAGTACGATTGCGAGAGTACTAATTATATGTAAAGAAGTTTCAACTATGTTGACTTCTAACTGTGCTTTTGCTTTGTACAGCAGTTCCTCTTCGGGGGTTCCTTTCTCCGCTCTCAGTACAAAGAACATTGTTAAGGAAATAATCGTCACAACAATCACTAAAATTCCCGCGAACAATCCCCTGTGGGAATTGGAACAATCGACAGTAAAATGATGAGCTGATTCGTGTGCTGGGGTAGTTAAAGATTCTAAAATCAAAAAAAATAAATAAAAACAAAACTTATCAATCGCAGCGACATTTCAACGTACGGAAGTTATAAATGTTGGTCACCTTTTCTTGGTGACTAACAAATACTACTCTTGTTTCTTTTACTTCTTTTTTCTCCTCCAGTTGATTTACATGAACGGTTTTCACCTCCTTCCACATTTCTAATAGGATTACAGCACAAATTAAGCTGTATTCAATTGTACAGGGAAAAAGAAAGGGACTAGCGTTTGCTACTAAAGATGCCATTACGTTTTCTTTCTGACAATTAAAATGTTGAGTAACATTATCGCTAGTGTGATGGTGTTCTAAAAATGTCAATACTATTAATTTTGTTCTACTAGTGCTAAGGCGAAACCTTACGCGCTAAATGGATAATCTCATGTTCAGTTTCTTCAACAAGAACGTATAACCATTCGCAAAGATTTGTGGCAATCATATGCATGAATCCGAATTTGGCAATAATTTTATTGTGAGTGGTATCGATGTCCTAAAAATAAAACGGAATATATGTGCGTTTGTCGTTGTGTAACTACGAAATACAAAGTAAATTTCAATAAGTGTAGTGTAGGCAAAGCACAAAGAAGTTGTCGTGTACGTTTCCTAAGCTTGCTCTAAATACTACATGTAATTTTTACCTTCCTTACTCAATTCACTTACTTTGCTATTTAGAAAGATGAATTGAATCTGTATGATGGTCAAAATCATTCTGGTCGCAGGCGTTATTGCTTGAAGAATATTAGAGTGACAGTCTTTGTCATTTCTCAGTTCAAAATATTGTCCGAATTCCAATCCGGAATATACCATGCTGCCAATTCCAAATGCTGAAATTAATAGTTCGGGTGAGTATAATTGTCAGTTAATTATACAGTAGACACTGATTAGTTCACATCTGCTGTTAATTTGCGTGATCCTATGTGCGTACGCTAAGTTCCGGCATTCTCTCTTCGTATAAGTTAAATCGGATTTTACGTTTGAATGGCTTAAGCTTTGAATGGATATGTAATAACTTACAGATGATTATCGGTAGATCGGTAGATTGTTGGAGTGAATTGTGACGTAAATTGTACTGTATAGTTGTACAAAAATAAAACTTGTGTGCATACAATCAAGAAAGAATATGCAAATGAATAGAAAATGTTGAACTGAGGTACTTTCTTTTCGAAGAACAGATAAAGTTGATCAATGCAATTGAATAGTACTTAATATATTAGAGAACTAGTTTATAAAAACGCAATGTACAAGTTTACCTATGGCACCCAAACGCAAATAAAAACTTCCATATCTGACAATAGGTTCTTCGTGGTTTTCACCATGAAGATACTCCGCCTTATTTCTGTCATCTGGTGAATGTACCGGTTTACTTCCATCTGGAAAAAATATACAGTCATCTAAAATACTACAAGGAACCAATGTGTGTATTGCATTTGGGATTAGTTCAACGATTTAGGGAGGGTAGGAGTACACGATTGTCGGTTCCAACGGGGATAGCAACCGAGAGATACCAAATGGTTTACTTTTTGTTTACTCGAGCTTTCGTAATAATGTGTTACATCATCAGCAACATCAACAGCAACAGCAAATTAAAGACTACAAGATAGTGCATCGTAAGTGACGGTAGTGATAGCTATTTACATATTGAATTATGGGTGTAGGACATAAAATACGTAAAAAAAAAAATATTGGAACGGAATTATATATAACTCCGGTCCGATCATTTAATTTAGCCCTTAATTTTATGAAATGAAAAGACAGTAACAAGCTTTTTCAATTGCGATTTGATTTCTTAGTGTTATTTCTTTACTGTCAAACTTTTAACTAATTACAACTTTGTATTAGTTTGTGCTTTCTCTCTTTGTTACTTATAAGCGGTTAAAACTTATAAAATTATAATAGTAACGATGTGTGTGATGTGTGGGCTTTAAAATTCTTCGTTCAAAAACTTGTCTTTCTAGGTGCTTTCTGATTAATCTTTTTATGTCGGATGCCCATCAACTCTTTTTTCTATTTCACTGGTACATTTTTGATAGTTTTTTTAATGATCAAAATATTTTAAATATCTGTTCTAAGCTAAATGTCTCAATAGTTTTATCCGAAATGTGTTTTCTGTGACCAAATTTTTATTTGTGTCTGTTCACAGGATGCCAATCCAACGATTTCGATATTTATATGGTTGGCCTATCGATATTAACAAAAAGTAAATTTAAACCTTCCATGGTAACTCTGTGTGAGTTCTTGATAATAAGGGTTGAAATAGAAGATAGTCTTGACTCACAAAATTCTAGATAATAGTTAATGAATACGACCGATTTCGTTACGCACATTCACAGGCTAGAAAAGCTAACAAATATTTTACTGCTTTACTAATTTCTGGCTTGAGAATGTATTGGTTGCATTGATTAATTTTAATACAGAATTTTGTGAGTCAATCCTTATCCTTTATTTTCAACTTCATTAAAAGATAAATTATTGAAAATAACTTGTGACTTTGATTATTTCCTACAAACTAATATTAATCGAGTCTTTTTTCTAAGAATTAATAATATACATTATGAAAATGACAGAATTCGAATAAAAACTAAAAATCAAAATCAAAATTCTACAAATATAAAGTGAATTTTGATAATTATTGAAAATTCAAAATATAATTATATAAATTAATCATATTAAACGTAAGTGCACGCAATCCACTTCAATATTCCAAAATAGAAAATACAGAGAAAAGTATAGTTATATAGTAAGTACCAATCGCTAACTTGGTTAGCGTTGTGTAACTTTTCAACTTAACGCGTACGGGTTTATTAAATTAAAAGTTTCAATTGTGAACGCTACTTTATAGTGTGAGTTGTTACTTTTTACATTATAACATGCTGTGTTGTCTTTAAATTTATAAACACACATGTATAAAAGGACAACTTACTTGTTGTAAGTTGTCGAGATCGAGATGTTACCAATACTTGTTCTTTGTGAATTACAGATGTTGATGCTCCGATGAAGCATTGATTAAACTGCTAAAGCTTACAAAAAAAAATACCAAGACATAAAGGATTTTTGCCATGAATAGGTATGGCATCTATCAGGTGATGGCTGAAATATTGCAACGGCACTTACGATTGTCATTCGTAACGTGAAAAACATCGAAACTGTAAGTGACAAAAACTGTTTTTAACTGATTGATCGAATAATAGCATTAAATTGGTAGCAGATTTATCAATAAATTTTACCTAAACTAAAAAGCTTCTTGCAGGTACACGTGAACAGCTTAATGTATTGCTCTTATTACACAGCGAAGAAGAGTTTTTCATAACAGCGAGCTTGATATGTAAAGGAGAAATGATGGCGTGCATTTCTTTGCAACGAGAGCAATTAACTATTTTCAAGATGATATTCGTGTTCGGCACGTTAAATTCATTTGGAATTGGGTATTTTTACCTAAGAAGCGATTTCTTAAAATAAAGCTTTCATATTTTTTCTTTGAGGTCACATTGAAAATTTGTCGACAAAATAACGTTGGTGCTGTGTGCTCTAACCTATGGGACACCTAGGTCCAGTACTAATAACATGTTTTTCGTGGGCCTCTATCACATGCCATGGTTATCTTCTGTGCCCGGCTTTTCTCTGCATAGTGTTAACATGTTGAGCACTACATAAAAATAAAATAAAGAGTATGCGTATATCCAGAGATATAATTTCAGAAATTCAATTATAGAATAATTGCAAAAGTTGCAACGGCTTTTATGTTGCTCGGGATATTTCACATGTAAGAAGAAGATTTTTAGAAGCAAATGCGTTACTGTACCTAATATTCATGTAATCTACTTCTTGCTATAAAGCTTTGATGTATGTACAAACATTCGAATATATATAAATACTAGCTATGTAAAGATATATCTTTATAAGATTCTATTTTACTTGCAGCGATATTCTCTATTGTATCTCCTTACGTAAATACCTTGTTGCGGTAGAATATACTAGATGCGTATCAGAAAATAATGTTGTAAGTAATTCTGGAATTGAATTTACCATGGTAGTGTAGATACAGTGAGGTTGTAAAGTATATTACCGTACTAACATTTGAATGACAGAAGCGAGCGTTAATAGAAAAAATCGGATGATTTTTATTTTTTTGGGAGCTAACTGTTGGAGTTGTTCGTAGTTTCGTTACATTTCCGGTATTACCCGTAAGGGGACACCTGCTTTTTAAGATAATTTTAATTAATATTTATTTATCTATTTTCACATAATAGAATTGGTTTTATTTCATGAATGTGTTTATTTTATATGTATTACTTTTTATTTCACCCCTGTATATTAAGTGGATTTTTTCTCAATATTATGATATTCTGTGTGCCTTTTGATTGGTGCAAGATGACTCCCATTTATAAATAAGATGTCATCCGCCCAAGGCATTGTTAAAAAAAGGTCTGTTCTCAGCGGTTAAGGCGGTAAAACGTGTGACCAGCATCTAAGTATCGGCGCTTGGATGTATCGAACCTTAGCTGGCCAAAAAGTCGAGTAAGGGGTCCTCTTTATCTCGCGGAGGAAAATATTATTGGCGTTCTGTCGTGGCTGGAAGAGTCACATATGAACCGAATAAAAAATTACGTGATATTGCAGCATAGTTCTAAGTACAGAGTGCATAAAGTGAAGCTAGTCACCATCATCAGCAGAGCCGTGAACCAGGGCCTTTATCACTACCATGAGAGCTACAAGACGCTGACCATTTCCTGCCAGCTAGACGCCATCATCCGATAACACACATATGTATTCTTTTGTTTATTTTCAAATTCATATTTGTTTTTCTAATCTGCTGCTCTGAGTCATTTAAATTATATATTCTTTTTGTTGTAAATTTTAGTAGTTTTATCTTATTTTCGGGGGCCCCACTTTCAGTATTAAATCTTATTTTTGTATCTTTTTTTTTTTGATTTTAAATAGAACATTCTTATACTTGTACGTTTTTGGAAAGGCAAACTAAAGGCTAATCACATGAATTATATAAATATTAAGATATGCGGCAACAAAGGTTTTTATAATCTGTTTTTATTATAAACCTATTGTTTGCGTAAAAAAGCCGAACTGTTTTCTTATATGTTAGGTTGATGCAAAGAGCTCGTAATCATAACAATTGCCAAACTGACAAATTTCAACGACATGATACAATGACAACGAAACGTGTAAATTATTCACGTTTTTGTTATTACATCTTGCATTTTTCATATTTTCATTCATTATTCTCCTTATTATTTTCTCTTATTTTTACTTTTTTTGTTAGTTGGTTGTTGTTTTATTTACTTTATTGAACTTCATTGCAATTAATTAATTATGATAGGTTCCTTTAAATATAGTTTTTGATTTTTATGTTGATTTTACAATGTCGTGGATCATGAAAGATAAAATTACAACCAAGTAAAACATAACTAATGCTGCTTCTGTACTCCAGGAAATATTTGTATTAAGTAAGGTAAAATACATAGGATAAAATCTACAGAGCAAACTGCTTTGACAGAGATGGTAAGAATTAAATTATTGGACAATTTGCTGTGTAACTACGGCAAATAATATACATAATATAGACTATGTTGTCTAAGAAGGAGCTTTTTGGATCATTCTTGCATTACAGGAGACAATTTGTTGTTTTTCCCTTTACGTAACAAAAATATTTATTGTTGTATATTGCAATGTTTTCCAAACTGAGCTATATCATATTATATGTTTTGTCGTTGGATTCGTCTTTCAATCAACTTTCTAAACACGCCAATACATACACAGTTTTATTCCTACAATAAGAAAGTTGATGTCACTTCTGTTGACACCTGAAATGTTATTGAATTGCCGACAACGTCAGAAGTTAGTTCATAAAAAATAAAAATCAACTCACTTTTTCTGAATAAGCTAGCTTCTCTCGTTCAAAAGTTGGTATAAGGAGATACTTTAGGACTTGACTGCATGACAAATATCTATATTTGTAGCCTGTTGCAATCGATGCAGTGCTTAACAAATAATAGCTCATAATATGTTGTTATCTGAGAGAGAAAATAGAAGATATTGAAACTTGGGACTTGCGAAGTTCGGGAGCGTGTTAATATTGAACAGCTACAAAGGTTAGGCAAATACATTTGTAAAATTACATTCGTTTATTTACATGCTACAATTTCAGTAAACCGCAGTGTTGAACTAAAGTATTCGCGTTTTCTTTTATTATTGTCATATGTCACAGTTTTATCAAAGGACGTATGTACGTAGATAAAAGAATAGTGGAATCCTATCGGATTCCCTAAACGTTGAGTTGTGCACGATACATAAATCAACTTACCATACGATCCAAAGATTGAATATATCGCTTTATTCCTGACCAGGCTAGTGTACATGTAAGCAACGAAAGCTATACTCCCCAAGTATAAATATAAATAGAAGCCCTGGTAAAAGAACGGACGCACATCCTTTGAGATAATCTCGGTTACGGGGAAAGCGATTCCCAGGACGACTAGTATTTTTGCGTATACAGCAGAGAGAATCGTAGCAATGCTATCGCTGTTGGCAAACATATATAGAATATTACAATGTGGGGCATTTGATTCTTTCGAATATTTTTATGCTTACTTCTTAATATCCTTATCGTTTGCTTCGTTCGTTTCCTTTTTATCATTGTCCATCGCTATAGGTCCGTTCCTATCCGTGTTGTTTGACAAGAAGCTAACATAAAACACAAATAAATAGGCATTAGTGTCTTACAATACTTTACAAAGAATATTTATATTCATATACTAAATATATTTAGCGGATTAGCTTGAAAATTATTAGAATAGATATTTTTCAAAAAGATATTCTTATTTATGAATTTAACACTTTTTCTTTAAATTTAATTGTTTTATTGCTTTTGACGAGCAAAATATTTTCCCAAACTTTTGTAACAAATTTTTAGAAATAAGTTAAGTTGTGTGATGCAGAGTGTACCGACACTTTTATCTCTTAAAAACTCGAAAAATGCCAAATTAAGAGAGGATACTTTTAAACGATCATATTGGTACCTATATACAGAACACATCAGAAAATGCCTAGAAACAACCAAAAAATAATGCTAAGATAGCTTAGCTTCCTCATGTCCGTGTGTTAGTGTATTTTTCTCTCTCTCCTTTTATTGCGTTTGCCGTGAATTATTCCATCAATACCATGAGGAAGCTAAGCTATCTTAGCATTATTTTTTGGTACCTATATACAAAGAATTTGTTCAAGGAATAGTTCTCACTGATCCGTATGTAATTTTGCCTGCTGGATCCGAATATGCCATCATCAAATTTGTCTATTATCCACTATTTTTTTTTTGTAATTGTATGTTCTACTCTCAAATTAATATATTTAATTCTTCGAATTTCCAAATTTCGAAGCCGCTTTAAAACAATGGTGCTTTCACCATGAATTTTGATTTACCCAATAGCTCAGTCTGAATAAATCTGATTTTGCTGACTAACTAGACAGTTTGCGTTTCCCGACAATTGCGGGATGCTATGCGTGCTTTCCTTTCTATCGTTTGTGTGGTGCATACCTATACTCTATTGTAACCCGTACCACAATTTGACTGGTCAAATTTGTGAATCGCTCAAGCTTTATACAATGTACAACTTTTGCTACGTGTGTAATGTGACATTCAAGCTTCAAAAAAATATAACCTCATTTAACCAAAAAAATAATGCTGAAATAGCTTCCTGTTTCTGCCTACCCGGCGTCATCGGCGTGGTTCCGTGAGTATTTTTACCCTACCCTGTATGGCTGTTGCCTCATAGCAAATGCCACAATATTTTGAAATGACGAGCTAGACATTTCTTGGTGCCTTCTAGTGCTAAGAAGCACTCCCGTTTAGAAAGCAGCGACATAAACCGGGTAGTATTAGAATACACTCGGAACCACGCTGATGACGCTGGGTCGGTAGAAACATGTTCGTGGGTAGTATATTTTTTCTCTTCCTGGATTGCGTTTGCCGTAAATGATTCCATCAATACTACGAGGAAGCTACCTTAGCATTATTTTTTGGTTATTGTTTGTAGGTATTTTTTTTATATGTTCTGTTATAACGCCACTTATCAAAAACAATATGAACTGTACTTTCGCTTTAAAGTTGGAGTTTAGGAGAAAGTTTGGTCCCCACATAGCTACTGCTTTACTGTATTTCGCTACATTAGAAGGCTGAATTGAAAATCTCGTCACATGCACAATGATATGGAAAGGCATAAGAGACAATTCTTCAGATTGCAACTGCTGGCATATCAAGTCAGCCAAGAACTAAAACAAAATATCCAAACCTTTCTTCATCTATAAGATATATGCTACACAATACTACGGACACCACAATAACATTCCCACTAGATTTATGGATTCTTAGTCCTAAGAAGAAGCTTAAGAAAACAGGGACTTTGTTGACATGTTGTAAGCAGCGAATACTGCAACATTTACTTTCAAAACAAGATTATTTGGCATTCTGTAGAGATGTCAATGCTTTACTAGTGGTAATGGTTCAGCATCGCAGTCCAAAAGGAAGGAGACCCTTTATAAGACTCCTTGATGAAGGGGAATAAAGTATTAGCGATCTTAACTGAAAATTTGTGCAGATTTTCCTTGTGGGTCGGATCGTAGAAACAGAAGAAATCATTATATGAATGGCCAAGAAGAAGTAACATTACTCCTGGTTTAGGGTGATGTTTTGAGCTTCTTGTTAATTCGGAGAAAAATTGTTTCTACTTCTTCACATTAAAAGAAGTTGTGGGTTTTCCTTATTTAAAAAGCAAATTTCCCAAAATAAACGAAGCTAAAATAAAAGAGAATCTTTGTCGGCCCCTAACTCAAGGAATTAATCAAAGATGCCACTTTCGGCAATGTTTTAGATGAAATAGAGGCACTTGCCTCGCAGTTCACCAGAGCTGTGGTAATAAACTTCCTCGGGAATAAAAAGCCTGAAAACTGTAAACAATTGATTGATGACCTACTGCAAAATTACAAAGATTTGGGAGCAAATATGACTCTGAAGATTTATTTCTTCCATTCTGGACCTCTCTGCAGACAGTCTTGGTGATGTGAACGATGAAATGCGCTACAAGGGGAAATGGATTGAGAGCATGCTTGCAGAAATGAAATTTGGAAAGTTCATTAGAAATATGATTTGTAGATAAATTATGTTTATGTATGTATTATTATTACTATCCTTTAAAAAAATTAAAATTTTAGAAATTTTGAACGCGTTTTGCTGAGAATGATATGATGGGAAAATTTGGAAAGCAGATTTGTAAGTTTCAATGATGTTGTTATGAATGAAACTTTCAAATTTTGGAATAGGTAGTTGTAGTATTGGACCTATTAATTTAGATTGCTTTCGCTTATGAAAAACTTCCGGTTGAACCAGAAGTGACTACCAGCTTTAGAATTATTTACTTTACATTACATGTAAATAATTTGTAATAGGGCACCTTATCTCTAAAGTCAACTGTTTTCGAGATATTTGAAATTTTACAATTTGCATAGCTCCTATTGAAGTTAAGTATTTGAGAATAGCATAAAGATTAAAGTATTTACGAAATGGAAGGTCATGCGTACCGCACCAAATCGTTATCGTTACTAAATTTTATACAGGGCCCAAATATAGATATTTTCAAGCTAAAAAAACTTATTTTTTTCCAAATGGACTCCAACTATTGGATTGGAAAAGAAATTCTACAACGATTGATATTAGGGGTTTGACAAATCTATTTTTAATAGTTTTTAAGATACCAACGATTTTTATAGCATTCTACATACCAATTATTTTGTATAAATATATCAAGCTCTAAAATGAATTAATGTGGAATTTCTTCTTCAATCTGATAGTGTAGTTAAAGACGTTCCATTTGAAAAAAAATTGTGTTTTTCGGTGTGAAAATATCTATGACTGGCAACAGTTTATGAACACGTATAAAATTTATTAACGATAATACTAAGGTGTGGTACGTATGGTATTCCGTTACGTTCCCCAAAAGTAAATAAAAACTGTAATTTTTTGCATTTGTGTTCAGAAGACTGTACAATGTGTATTCCTTTCAGGTTCCATGGCAAGGAAAGTTTATGTGCATTTAGGGTTTATAAGAGGAGTTCAAATTCGAAGATAATTAGAATTAGAATCTGAACAAACTATACCTTTAAGATGTTACCGTAGAAATAATGATGTAAATATGGTATACAATGTTGATAAATATTATTTTTTACAGAAATAGAAAGACATTGGAATCACTAATTAATAAAGCTGATAGGTCAGTATACAACGACACAACAAACCGAGCAGAAAGCTAAATCAGCCGACGTTAAGAAACACTCAACGAAATGTACTGGCGGTAAAAGAATTAACTTTTCAAAAGGATGCCCAAACTTATGTAGCGGGTATTTCGGATACACATGGTCCTGGATGACACACAAATGTTTGAAGGGGGACACCTGGAAAATATTTAAATCTTATTTGTGAAAGAAGACGACAAGTTTGCGAATGATGGCAGCAAAAATCAATGTACACAGTCAGAAGAAAACGGCACATGTGCTCATTAGACATGTATTACGGTCTAAACGCTGTTCGGCCAGATGTGGATGATAGTACTTTGTTATAAAAGAAAAATAAATTTTTTGCAAATTAAAAAAGTGTAGCGCCCACTGAAGAAAGACTAAAAATAGAAGAAACAACCGGAGGTCAACACGATAATACCCTCTGGAGAGAAAAAAAAGACTACTTAACTGCATCCAATTTCAGAACTGTTGTAAAGAGGAAAACGTCTGCGCATTGCCACAATTTTCTGAAAAGGCTATTATACATTAAAAAGTCCTCACTCTCAGCATTTTATTTGGAAGTACATATGAAAATATAGCTATTGGTGAATTTGACAGTAGGACGAACGCAATTGTAGAACGATGTGGCTTTTTTATCGACCCTGAAAGTTAATTCTTGGGAGTATCCCTAGATGGTTTAATAGAGATAAATTGGACAATGGATAATTGGAAAATCATTGTGGTTTTATTGCCTTTACGAAGCGGAGTTATGAAGAAATATTGTGCTTCCCAAACGACGTGCATTTTATAAGCAATGCATACTACCAGAGATAGTGGATGGCAGGGTTCCGCTGAAGCTGAAGAAAAATTGATAATATTATACGAATATTTCATTACACAAATGATAATAGTTAAGCGAAAACGATCTATAACTAAATACAGAATTAAGATGCACATATCGAGTTTATGTAAATAAATCACGTACTCGAATACTGTGGCACTGGAACACCGAAACACTTCACTATTACTCCTTACCACAGTTTCAGTGAAGTGTTCTTCACTGAAACTGTATGCACGTTTCGATAGCTAAGCTATCATCTTCAGCAGCCATTCTGAACTGTTCAGTATTACTGCTGAAGATGATAGCTTAGCTATCGAAACGTCCGTACAGTTTCAGTGAAGGGTTTGTGGTAAGGGGTAATAGTGAAGTGTTTATATAAATAACCAATTACTTACAACAGGTATTCATCGATGTAAAAATCTATAAATGGCATTATCCGTTTATCCTAATATTCATACCTGCCTACATCATTTATTTGGACAAGGAACAATGGGATATTTGAATGTTTACTGCTTTGCATTTGTAAATACAAAAGTGTCATTTACATTTATGTAGATTTTTGTATATACATATGTACTCACCTAGCTATTTAATTTATTTTGCATTGTCCTTTTACAATTTGAGACTTTTTATTTACATAGCGAAATTGACAGTTGTTTGCTTTTTTGGTTTGTTTGTTCTTTCATATAATATGTTGTTTTTATATTGTATTTAAATACTTTCGTTGAAATAGATGTAATTACGATATTTACGACAATTATGCCGGTTTACTTGACGCAATAGGAAAATTTCAAAATCCTCCGTTGTCGTTTGTGTAGTTAGTGCAAATAGTGAATGATGTACACTGCCGTTCAGTGAAGTTCGGTCATACAATAAAAATCTATTATATCACACTGTATACAATTATTAATACATAAAATTAGAAAAATATTAAGCATACACTCTTTTCTAAGGGATTAAAGCCATAAATTATTATAGTAGTATTATAGTAAAGTATAAATATTGCGACAACCACAATAAAGTCCCTTTTATTATCATTCCAAGGAAGTACCGATCTTTTGAAACGGGTCGTTTGGGGATTATTAACGAACAATACATTTAGGAAATATACCGCAGTATCATTCTTGTTTATTTATCGCAGGCGTAAAGATATAAATTTGCTTCATTTTACTGTTAAACGTGTGTTGGTGTGCATCTGTCGTTTTTGCGCCAAAGTTTTAAGAAAATTTACTTCAAAATGGCACGTGGCAAGCCTACCAGTGTAGAAAAAACGTTCACGCATTATTACGCTGTTTGAAGAAGGATATCCGGGGCGACAAATTGCTGAAAAAATAAATATGAGAAGTTCAACAGTAAATGACATCATAAAGCGATATCGTACAACTGGAACTATAGAAAATCGTGTTCGTCTCGGAGCATCTAGGAAAACAACAAAAGCTGAAGATTTGAGAATTGTATTATTAAGCAAACGCAATAGAAAATTAACAGCGCTACAAATAGCAGCCGAAGTCAATCGCAGCCGTGAAGAACAAGTTTCGGCGAGTACGGTAAAACGTCGACTTCAACAAGCGGATCTTCATGGGCGCATTGCCATTCGAAAACCCTTATTACTTCGGGGCAACAGAGCAAAACGGGTACAGTTCTCATCTAGATTGGTCGTTAGATGATTGGAAACACGTGCTTTGGACTGACGAGTCAAAGTTTGAGGTTTTTGGGCAAAATCGACGAGTTTATGTCCGAAGATTTAAAACCGAAAAAATGATCCCGGACTGCATTGTGCCAACAGTGAAGCAAGGGCGTAGTTCTGTGTTAGTGCGGGGATGTTTCTCCTTTGCTGGGGCGAGAGATTTATGCAGAGTGCAGGGTGTAATGAGGAAGGAAAATTATTTTGTAATACTCCAGAATCATGCAGTGCCATCAGGATTGCGTATAATAGGCCGTAACTTTACACTCATGCATGACAACGATCCAAAACACACTGCGTTAGTGTGGAAGAACTATCTAAAGGAGCAAGAAGAACAGCACACCCTGAAAGCAATGACATGGCCCCCACAAAGCCCAGATTTGAACCCTACAGAGTTGTTGTGGGATGAACTGGACCGGAGGATCCGAAAAATATGTCCAACTTCACAAGAATATTTACGGAATATTCTGCAACATTAATGGATTAATATTCCACAATCCGTTTTAACAAAACTTATCGAAAGAATGCCTTGAATAGTTCGAGCGGTGATTAACAGCAAAGGAGGTTTTTTCGATGAAAAAAAAATATAATGTTCAGTATGTTATATTAGGCCAGAATAACTTTTTATTTATTTTTTTCTTTTTTACCTGTACATACAATAAAATTGCATTTTGTTTTTAGTTTCGTTTGTTTCTGTAACCTTTTAATGTTTTTTACTAAGCGACCGAACTTCTCTGAACGGTAGTGTATACGCATTGCTATGTGCTGCAAGTGATATAAAGAGTGTGTTGTGGAAAAATTTAGGGAAGTTATAAACAACTTATTTAATATAATACCTTACAAACCTAATGCCATTTTAATGTGAGTCTAATTCAATTTCCAAATATATTATATTGATATCATCTCACATGGCTTATACGTAAACTTCCGTACGCTTTAGTAGAGAAAGTAGAGAAAACTGTCGGTATATATTTTATTGTGTCTAATCATTTGAACGTGTTTGAATATGTTCTTTGTTTATCTATATATACATACATAGTAGAAATGTCTTTCGGGTTTTGTCGCGTACTTGATGTTTGACTTGACGTATCGCTGATTATGCTGTTAGCTTCTTAAGACGATTTCGCGACAACACCCGAAAAACATTTCTAATGTGGATTACGGTCGTGAAAGCCAACAGTCAAATATACATACATAATTATTTTTCTTCTATAAGAAAAGTAATCATAAATCTAATAAAGCATATCTAATGAACAATATACATAATTAAAAGGAATGCAATTGAATATTTCCACTTCTTAGTACAACACTATGTTCCATATTAATGTAAAGATCATTCCTATGGTTTTACTTTAACTTATAATGGTATGCGAGCTTTATTCTAATTTATATATAAAGTAAACCAAATCCTTATCGTTGAAAATGCTAATTCGTACACAAATATTTGTTCCTTGTTTACCTGCTCAAGGAACATTCCCGGCTCCTCATGGTATTGATGGAATTACTCATGGCAAATGCAACACAAGGTGAGAAAAAAATACACTAACAACGGACATGTTTCTGCCTACTCGGCGTCATCAGCGTGGTTTAGTTGTCGACTTAGATGCGATGCTATAGCTATCTATTTTAAAATTTCAGAGTTCAATTCCTAATAACATCATTAAAACTTCTAACTGACGAGTTTCATGAAATATCCTGGATATCAGTATAATATATAGAGGCTGATCTCTGTTGTCTATAGCTTTAATTTCTAATTCACACCATAGTATACTGTAAATAAATAACAACTTTATGATTTTTTTTCTATGCCTGTGCTGTAATGTTTATATATTTTGTTAGCGTATAATGTGTTGGAATACGATGAATTTTGTGTTACCACTAATTGGACGTTGTGAAATATACTTCTAATTTGTAGATTTAGATTCAATTTTGCTATTTTATGTTATATGCGAAAACTAAACCTCAAGTGAAAATATGTGTTTACAGAATCTATTAATATCCACTTGCTTCCAATTGAAAATTATTTTCTCAAATCTATTAGTTCTAAACAAATTTCACTTACAAAGTGTAAATCACTTATTTTAATTATTAATGTCAATTATTCAATCACGTGCACAATGGTTTTATTAATTAGCAGCAACATGGTAAGTAACCAACGTATAGAGGTGCTAATTGTTACAGATCATGTTAGAAATTTTATTTATTTAATAAATCATTTTAGACCTCACAATATGAAGTTGCCGGTGTAAAAGTATTTTATTGGACTTATATTTACATTTTCTACCACTACATACGCTTGTTACGATCCTCGGAGTCTCGGAACGTGAGCTTTGAAATGTTTACGAAAATATAAAAGCACGTGGAAGTGATTCGATTTATTTATCTACATGATAAAGATTATCTGTATTTACCTTGTTGAAATATTATTCGGTTATTCACATTTCCTAAACTGTTAACGTTGAACTGTAAAATGTGAAAAATACAATATGTATTTTTAAAATGCATTAGGCTTTTTAAATTTAGAATAAAGGAATAAGGTTTATTTTTTTTTTATAGATATTGCTATTACTTTATCAAAATTACTAAGAATAATGATAATGAAATAAAAAAATAAGTAAGTTAAAACAAATAGTTAAGTGATAATGATAATTGCTTGTACTAGTCTGTTACATTTTTTCAAAAATTGCGTTGAGGTGAAAGTTGGAACAGGTCCAATAATTATCTTTTTATAGGTAATATGCCAAATATATTGAAAAAGTTGCTTTGAACAACTTGTATTGATTTTCAAAAAGTTTAACTTTAACTACGCACTTATCTTCAAACGATTGGTAGTAATATTATTGCTGTTGTAATGTTTTTGCGTGATTAATTTAAAGAAATTTTCGAAATTTTTACAAATATCAGAAACTTACTAAAATTAGGGGTCGTGAATCCAGGAATGTCCCTAGACACTCTTTCCGTAAATGAAAGTTTTGTTTGAGGATAGTTCTAAAACGAAAAACGAGAAACGAGAAATGAAATAACTACTAACCTTAAATGTTGTAGCCTTCTTCTACATAAACACAATACTCTTCAAATGCACTTTTGAATAACTTTTAACTTTAAATAGTGAATCGAAACTAGGAAAATTGGTGCAACTTCTCAATATAATATGTCTGAATGATATATCGACATAAAGTCACAAATAATAATTAATCATTGTTAGTTTTCCTTGCCAACGGTTTTGTTCCATAGACAAATACGATAATTCTTTACAATTTGAAATATACGATTATTGAATTGGATTCCGAAACGAACGACTTTTCTGTAGTGTGACGCAAGGACGCAACTGCTGCCGGGATTCTGTGTTCTAGGAAGACATACTTGAACACATGCAACACTACAACGTTAAGTTGTACTGAGAATTTAGATGATACGAACCGAAAGACATTTAATTGACATTTATAATTTTTGTACCACTAACGTATGCCCTAGAACTTGCTGTGGAAATTTCTAATGTTACTTTTCGAATAATAAAATGATATATATATAAATAGTTAATATACATCTTCCCCACGCTTGTCGTTGGCTGGACTTATATTAATGTTCTATATTAACTTTATTATTTTCACGCCCCAAAAGATATTCCGCTCAACACAGGATTCTTTCTTTAGGTATCGGGCTTCCTACCAACAGATAGACCCTCATACCCTCATACCCGATAGGTGTACAATGTGAACTTAGTAAAGAAGAAGTGACTACGGCGCTGATAACAGCTAACCTTGTTTTTAATAACATTAAAATATGCAGACTCTTTGATAAAAATGGCCTACTATTAAAATTGTACTTTGAGGAACCAATATTAGTTTGAAAACAAAGGTGGTCATTTTTAATAATTGTTATTATTTTTTTATTTTTAGTTTAGTTTATTTTGTCTTATTATATCGACTATTTGATTATTGGAAAAGACATATTCGGATTACTAAAGACAGTATCTTTCTAACTTAACTGAAAAATATCATATAATACAGGCAAGTGCTCATTTGTAGTTTTAATTTCCTTGCAAAAGACTCTAACTTACCGTAAATGAATCATTTCATTACTGTGTGACCTTATATGCTATATGGCTTAAAAGTTCTAGAAGATCACGAACTTCATTCAAGTTAGCTGTGATCTCTTTCATAGCAAACATATGTTAAAAATTTGAGCACCAATTATTGGCAGTTTGTCTATTTAGATGAAACAAAAACTTTAGAAGATAGCTCCATTGACCATTCATGGCAGGACCATACCCGACAGCGCCAATAAAGTAAGAACTGGGGGTAAAACTGTATGTGTACAGTATCCATAGGTTAGAAGCTTATTTCTAAATATTTTAAACTGTATTGTGATTATACTCATTTACATGCTGCCAACGTCGACGGATTTATACCTGACGATGTATCCCTGATATTTTGTTGGAGCACTAAAAAGATTATCACGGAGAAATGAATAATGAAAATTAGCTCAAACGACGTCTTAAGAAGCCATTTGGATGACGGAAGTTATCACAGTAAGTTAGAAATGTCCTACCGCAAGTTCGAAAAAGCTCAGAGCTGAGTAATAACATTTCCTTAGAGACTGTTGTTAAAAAATGTATCACAGTAAGCACATTGGTCGAAATGGGCATGGTGTTGTTGATTGTATTAAAATGTGGGAAGGAGCTCTAAGCACAAAGACAACATGACAACTAAATACAATTCATCACACAGCGAAAGGTGAAGTGTACATAATTATACACCTCGAAGGAAATGATATGAGTGAATAAAAGCTCGACAATCATTCTAATATTTATGGAGTTCAGTATTGCTACTGAAGATGATAGCCTAGCTATCGAAACGTCGTTCAGTGTAAGTGAAGTGTTTGTGGTAAGTGGTAATAGTGAAGTGTTTCAATGTTCCAGTGCCACAGTATTCGAGTACGTGATTTAGTACTAACATTTATACTCAATGATGAATGATTTAACAATAGCGCAGTGTATGACGGTATTTGTGATGAATGTTTTTCCATATTTTTGTAGATTTTGTAAAAAAAGATGCATAATTCTACTTTTTGGTCATTTTATATTATTATTAGTTACGTAAACTTATGGCTTTGTAATGAAATGATAGGTATTCGTTTACTTGTTGGCGGGCCTACAATAGTTAATAAATTGAAAAATTATTATTTGGATAATATATGATTTGAAATCTTTTTGTTTATTAAATTTATAGACTTACGTTTAGAAATAATATTCAATACTCTCCCTCAAAGAAATGAGGGTGTTGCATGGGACTTTAGTGTGACTTAGGTAGTGCGGTGTCGTTCTCTACCAATTTCTTTGAGTGGATTACTATGTAGTTAATTAATATAATAATAATGTATGAATAAAACATTGGAAACAATCAACCATCGAAATCCGTAGCAAATTACCTATTTTAACTTGAACATTTTCATTATTTATAAACTGTTTTTGAGTTATATAAGATTTATCATACACAGCTCGGCGGTAGACATTTCTGTAATGTGCTTCTGAAATGTATTCATTGTGCACGATGTTCTTCCATGTTACAATTAATAATCACAAATAAATAACATAATACTTATATTCGATGATCAACAGCGCGGTGTATGACATGTGCGACACTTGTAATTTGATTTTTCTTTGATCTTAAGAAACTGGGTTTAAATAGAAATCTGAGCAAAAAATGCACCGCATTAAAGAAACATGTTAACTAAAAAGATTTACATACCCCATTATCTGTTTTTTCTGTTTCATTATTGCATGTGCCGCAGATAAAGCTAAACCTTGAGACGGCCTTCGTAATGCAGCTAGAATTAAAGATGGTCGTCTTGAAGATATCGATGTGCTTCTTGATATTTTTGGTGCGTCATCTTCGTCATTCATATGATTTGTGATAGGTGGGTAGTAAAATTGCTCTGTTGTTGTAGTAGTGCTGGGTGTAGATAACGCCGAACTAAAAATTTTGGAGTATCTTCTGTCAATGATTGCCAATTCGAAAAAAATAATGAGATTTTTGTATATTTAGATTAGAAAAATAGTGTTGGGGTAAAATACGAATATCGTGGAATTCAGTCGCAGTAATAAGAGTATCTTCATTAAATGCAATTGAAAAGATTGCATGCTAATTCTTTTTGATATTCTCGTTGTATATTTTGTATTCAGTGTTTATTGAATACTATGTCCTAAGTTGATTGATGTAAGAGACAACAAGAGCGAGTAACATTTTTCAGATTAAGCTAGAAGGGTGGTCGAGTTACTTCTATTTTCGTTAAGGTAATAAGATTGAATGATTTTAGTAGAAAGTGAAAGTTAAAAGAGTTTTTTTAAGTAACCTTTATAATAGATATACGGTAGCTACGTAAAGGTTGGAATAAATTTTATAAAAATTTAAGATTTAGTTGGAGAAAAACGTTCGAATAATTCGATTTTTTTTTCCTGAAGACATCTTATACATGTATGCTTAAGTGAGAAAGAACGAAACCAAATATTAATGGTAATCTGCCATGGCTCTACTTGCCCTTCTTCTCTGAAGATTCTTAAAGTCGAAGGTTTACATGAACTATCGACGAACTAAAAGATAGAATTGTATTCGAAATTAGGTCTATTCACTCCGCGGTCATTCAAAATGTCTTACAAGAGTTTGCTTAAGCTATTATCACTTAGTTGAAGGAGGGCAACTTTAGCGTTTGAGTTAATATAATTTATTTTTTGAAAGAATAAGTTTGATTTTAAATTTAGTAAAAAATTGTGGTTTTCATTAAAAAAAAAGAAACAAACTATGACGTTATACATACTACAAGGATCACGGATCACTCCGTATTAGATGTATTTAGTCAAAAAAGACGATACAAGATAAAAGTTGACTTGTTCGTGCGTTCTTCTCCAATTAAATACCTACAATTTTTGCGGAATTTATTCTAATCTTTACGTATACGAAAAAAATGCTATAAAGAACCAAAGAATTGTAGAACAATTTAGTACAATTTGTTTGAAAATATATGACAAGCTACAACTTGCGTTAATCCTTACTACTCGATCGTGGTTAATCAATAGTTAAGCAATTAATAGAAAATGTTTTTCTTTATTGTCTAAGAACTACTCAAACATAAAATGAATGTTAAAATAATTTAAACAAATTATCAAAGGTAAAATACCAAAGGCTTCTAATTTTAATGTTTATTAATTATGTATACTATAAGCTTTTTTATGTATATTGAATATATACGTAACTACAAAAAGTACTCAAGTTATTGAATGTGGAGGAGACGATGTGTTTTATTTAATTTGCCTAATCAGTTTCCTAGTTGTGTACGCTTGCTTAAAACTAATTCGAAGCATCGATTCTAGATGTTCAAATTGATAAAATGAATGCAGCCGGCCGTCCATTAGGTTAATTAACTTGGAAGGAAATTAGGTAAATTAAATTATTTCTTATTAGTTCATATTTAGTAAAGTTTCCAGATTTAATTATTGATATATGGATTGTGTTCTCGGAGACTTTTGTGCAAACGAAAACGATAACAATGCATATAATTTAAAAAGGCGACAGACAAAAAAAGTAAAAGAGTGAAATATTCATAGGTAAACTTTATTCTTACCTGGTTTCTTCCCGCACAGTATCCATTTTAACTCTTAATTATATTCTTTTTCCCAAGCGTACCGTACGGGTACTTCTTTATTAAAAGTTTACCGTAAACCGAGGCGGCAGCAGTCAAAAATTATAGTGAAAATAATTCAAGGAATACGTGAAATAGTTTTGCATAAAGTTTATAAGTTTACTTCACGTAGCCGTTGCGAAACACTATTGTAGTTAAAATGTCTAAATACTTATTTGTAATGAAACTGAAAACTCACACAATTCGTATGGAAAAACTTATTGCCATAGATTGTTACGTAATTTTGACGCAAGGTTTTATTGTGAATACTACGGAGTGAATGACCATTTTGTCTTTTACCTGAGTTTTATATGTGAAAAACGTCACTGTTTATCAAACGAATTTACGTCATTTACGATTTGTTTCTGATGCGTACATAAAATTTACCAAGGCGCAATGGCTGTTATTTAGCATTTTCATTATCAACGTTACATCTACTGTTTGATTATCAGCATACTAAAAATGTGAAGACAAAATCAAAAAGCCAGTCGCGTAGAATACACTTGAGAGACGGCGATGGGATCAGAAAACATTTGCTTATAGTCTTAATACTCACTAATTGTTTGTTTATATAACTATATGATCCGTGTTTATGTTACCGATTATACTTGTTCTATGAAAATGGCTGCAAAATCACGCCAACATCTATTGTTCCGATAGTGCATTCCAATAATAGATCCCAATCATACATAGAAACCAAATGAAAAATGTTTATCTTTCTTTATTATTTTTTTGATAACAACAAAAGAAAATTCTCCAACGAATTTATATAATGATGCATATTATATAAATTTAAATATTCAAATCAAAAAAGATATTTACAGTTTAACGTGAGTCCTACATTTGGCTAAGTGGTTTCTGGTGTTAGTACCATCAATTTTCACTTGTCAGATCATATTGCTTAACTCCTTACTGACAACGTACAACAATGGGGTTGCCATAGAAACAAGGCTCAGAGAGTTAAATTTATGCTTATCTTCGGATGTTATTGATGCTAAAGAGTTATATAACTGTCTCCGTATGCTATTTATGGTGGAATTCGAGAGTTGCTGAAAAAAAAACGAGAAGGCTATCAAATATATTGACTACTAAGGCTAGAGAGTGCTACGTAGGACAAACAAAAGCTCAACTAGCAACAAAACCAAAGCTATATGGGATATCATTAACAAAGAAGATAATAGCAATAATAACGATGATAATATATATTTGCCTAACACAGATAAAAACTCCAATTAAAGGACAGTATAAATAAAATATATACAAACACAAGCAACTTAAATTTGAATAAGCATGCACAATTAATACTCGATCTAAAAGAATACGAAAACGAAAAAACATTAAGTAAATAAGTTAAAGTTGTCACCAATTGTATCTCTAAATTCGTTTAAAGGGTATTTTAAAATTTGAAAGCGTCCATGTTTTGTGCTGATTGATGGCGTTAAAATTTTATTTTGTGCTAATCCGGTTTTCGAAATATTCGAGATTGAAAAACGGGAGAAAATTCCACGCAGCTCCCATACTTTCATTTCTTCAAATTTGACTAGGTCATCGTCTTGTGCTCGATTTGTGCCAATTTTATTTTGTGCTCACCTCTTTCCTGAGATAATCGAGACACAAGATGTACGGGACTGAAAATTTGGTGTTGGTAATGTTATGTGCCTGCCACGCGCCTATTTATGCCGTAAAAATCTGGTTTTGTCCTCCCACCGTTTTCGAGATGTTTGATAATGAGGGCTGGTACGGACACTTATTCAATAGCACTTGCACCAATTTTTCAGTTTTTGAAAATTTTATAATACAATCGTTTTGTGCTTGTTTTGTACTGATTTGTGCTGTAAAGATTTTGTTTTGTGCTTATACCGTTTTCAAGATATTTGAGAACGAGTGTTGGTGTGGACCCTTATTCAACAGCACCCGTACCGATGTTTCAGTTTTTGATAATTTATTAATGTCATCGTTTTGCGCTCGCTTTATGCTAACTTGTGCCGTAACAATTTCGTTTTGTTCTCGAGATATCTGAGAATGAGAGTTGATGTGGAGCCTTATTCAACAGCACCTGGGCCAATTTTTCGGTTTTTGAAAATGTAATAGTGCCATCGTTTTGTGGCAGTTTGCTGCTAATTTGTACTGTAAAAATTTCGTTTTGTGTTCTTGCAATGTTAAATTTTCAAAAACCGAACAATTGGTGCGGATGTTATTTCGAGAACGGTGCCAGTACAAAACGAAATTTTTACGACATAAATAAGCGTCCGGCGATCACAAAACGTTGCCAATATCAAATTTTCAAAAATCGAGCAGTTGCCAAGTAAGTGTCTGAGCGGCCCTCATTCCCTTATATCTTGTTTCTCTCTTGTTCTTGTTTTTGAGGGTTGTAGGCAAAAAGTATTATGTTAACGTTAACCAAATTGGGGTACCGAAAACTTAAGATGTTAAAGCAATGATGGACTGTTGCGTAGAATTCAATAGAGAAAAGTAATGTTGAAGTTTTTAAGATGAAGGGACGTTAAACTAAACCTAGACAGCAGGAGGCACCGGTCGAAGTTTCTAATGGATTGATGTGGTTCCGTTTAAATTTTGGCGAACTATTTAATTAATCAGGGATGATACCAAACCTGTTCTTACTAAGGCAAAGTATAATGTTTTCAAAGTATTCGTATTGTTAAAAGATTTGGAATTTCAAATAATAAAGACTAAAGAACTTATGGCAGACTTAATAATGTTAGTTACATGTTATCCGAAGCTAAGTTTTGTATCAAAAGAAAACTGCTAAATCTTTCATGAGCTCACAATGTGACAAAAGCTTATTGTTGACTGTATAATCGAAGACCGTCGGATTTAATCTCCGCGTAAAAGACATTACTTTGCGCTTGTCTACATTTGGAGAAAGGTTGTTGATGACACACCAATTCATTGGTGGAGGAGCTACTTTCAAACAGTTTTAGATCATCTGGGAATATTAACTTTTCGGTTGAAATAACATCGACAATGACATTAATAAAAATATTAAATAATACCAGTCCAAAATTAGAGCCCTGGGCAATTCTCGAAGCTGCTGTGTAATTGCTGGATGTATATCCATTAAAAAACACATATTGAATCCGATGAGATAAATACGACATGGTACTAAATCATCACTAAATCCAAAACATCTTAGCTTGTAAGGTATAGTACTATGATCTCAACGGTGAAATGCTAAAAAATCGATGTATGTAGCATCTACTTTCCCCTTTTATCTAAGATGTTCGAGATAAATTCAGTATAGTAAGCTAAATTCATGACAGTAGAACGTTTCGCTACAGATCCGTGCTGAAAGCGAGTTATTATATTTGCAATGAGTGGGTTTGAATGCATACGTTGCTCGAATACTTTTAGAAAAGTGTACAATACGGAAATTGGTGTATAGTTAATAACATCTCCGCTTTTGTAAATAGATACCACACGTGCATTTTTCCATGTGTCAGGAAATATATGTGTTTTCAGTATCAACTGAAATAGTTTCTTTAGAGGTTGGACTAATGTATCCGGCAATTTATTACTAGAATCGTGATCAGATAGAACGTGTAATATTCATAACGATATAAACAGCTGTATATAAATATAAGAACAAAATGTGACAAGAAGTACGTTAAGACACTGTCCAACCGATAGACGGCAAAAACATTGGTTTCGCTATTCATGTAAATAGTGAAACAAAAGAATTGATGTTTAGTGTCATTAATTAAATTACCACCAACAATACTGAAAGCTACATATTCCGCACTATAAAAAAAACCAAATGAAATTAAACCGCAAAAATACCGAATCAAAGGCAATTAACATTTTGAGAAGTACACAATGTTAAAGAAATAATAGCAAGCAGTATAAGCACAACTAAATCGGCATGCAAACTTCTTCAGAACTGAAAACAAAACCCGCTTGAATGTATGCGATGTCTCAGTATATCTTTAAAACAAATGAAGGATGTAATAAGCAGACCACTGGCGATAATGTTCAATAAATGTGTCCAACATGGAGTACTTCCAAAGTAATTAAAAATTGCAAAAGTTCTTCTCACAAACGAGGGGACCTAAATTCATAAGAAAACTGTAGGCCTATAACTATAGTGTCAGCGTTTTCAAAAGATCCTTGAACAGGGAATAAAAATAAGGCTTACACGCTATTTGGAAAAGATACAGTTCTTATGCGAACAATAACACGGCTATAGAAAACGATGCTTCGTAACCACAGGAATTTTACCAGTAACAAATTAAGTTTATCATGCGTGTGATGATAATATATACCATATGCCGACATGAATATTATAGCAAAGAATTAAACGAACTGATAGATTGCTCTTGGTGAAACATTTTCTACTCAATCAAAGAAAAATACTAAACTAACATTTTTGACAATGGCGTAAAAATTTAACTTTAGTGTCTAATCTCCTGATGATGCCGCAAAGCGAAATACAAATAAAACTTGTAAAATTATTACCAAATGTTTTTCTTTGATTGTGAATATACTAGATTTAAGCAAAACGTTGGGTTTGTTGGATCGCAATGTTCTTCTGGAGAAACTAAGATAATGGCATACGAGGAAGTTCATATGACCTATTAAAATCCTATCCATTAGATAAAATGCAAGTCACCATCTCGGAAGAATTGGCGAGTAGCTATGGAGTGGCACAAGGATCAATGGTAAGTTCATCCCTATGCGTGTTGTACATAAACGATTCACCGTCAAACGTTGTTGGTGCAGAAGTTTGCTTCTATGCGGACGACATATCACTTAAGGGCGAAATAAACGTTAGAGCTGGAAATAAAATCTGCCAGTACCATTAAAGTGGCTGGAAGATGGTTTGCTGCAAGCAGATTAAAAATGGAGAAAAAAAAAACAAAACTCAAAATCTAGTTTCTTCGGTCGAAAGCACTATCGTAGCTTCCCACACAAAAATTCTTGCTATCTATTCAAACAGTCAAGCAGTGATAAAAGCGTTAGACCTCACACAGGGGAAGTCGAAACTGGTGTGGGACTGCACGAATGCCCTCAGTAGGTTGGGAAGCTGAACTAAGGACACGAAGGCTATTGAGGGAATGTAAAGGCAGCCGAATTAGCCCGAGTAGGCTTATCAACTAACAAGAAATCTTAAGACTGGTGGAAGAGTATTCCAGGTCAGAGAGACAGGCCAAGTAATTTCTGATTCATTTATAGCGGCTCTATTAAGCAGAGACAGGAAGTCTGTTAGAACAATAGTGGGCCTGCTAACAGGATGCTCAAGAGCACATGAGCAACCTGGGCCTGACAGTGAAAACAGCATTCTGCCAGGCGGAAGAAGAGACTGCCGTCGCATGTGCTGTGCGATCACACAGTACTGACTGCAATACGGCTCTCAGAAACGAAATATACTTTATACTTTCACTTCGTCTCTTTTGTAGATATGCACACATCGTGTTAGTTCTTATTTATCAACTACGTATTTATTTATTTATTTATTCTGTTGTTTTATACCTACTATTATTTTTACACATTTATTTATACATTTTTTTAACATTTAACATTATAACATTTATATCTGTATCTATGTTTAAAGATTTTATGACTGGTTATGTGGTGGCTTTTATAATACAATAAACTTTATTATTATTAATAATATTGTTTGGTTACTATGACAACAGTAAACAAAACATACTAACATTACCGTTCTTAGCTGTTGATGCGAAATTTTAAGCCTACGCAGCTACTTCAAAAATGAATTACATAAAAAGTAGTAATGTATATGATTTATAACATAATGCAAACATTCCGAACTGCAGCGCTAAGGAACGTACAGAACTGTTACAAACGATTATACGAATATATCGAAAAAAAAGGGAGGAATTTCGAGCATATGCTCTAGGTAGATAAATAAGTAGGTAGCTATTAATTATATTGCATTAAAAATAGCAATAAAGATTATTAAGTTTGTTAATAGTGTATATCAAGGGTGTTACATATTAGCGCTTGCAGTCTGTTTGAACTTATTAAAATATTGTTTCGTTTATTTTTAGCCAGAAAGGTATTATAATCCATTTTTTTTTGTTTCTGTTAGTAGAATGTTCACAGTAGCCTCAAATTTTGAATTTAATTTGGCAGGCGGTGTGTCGCTTGTGGACATTGTCGATAAGAAAAGTATAGGTTACACATTGCGCTAGCTAAAACATATCTTTTGCGGTAGAACTTATATTTTTTTATTTTTAGTTTGAGAAACCAGAAACGTAATAACATGTTTCGTTTAAAATAACAAGGCAGGCGTGTGGCAGGCTACTCATCGATCATCTTGTATTTGCGAAAATATTTTTGACATCTACTAGATTATCAGAAGTTTCCTACTATTTACATAATAGGTACGATTTTACAATTTTAGAAGGACACCTGTACATGCATTATATTATTTTAGAGTAAATGTAATTAGTTTTAGGTCAACATGAATCCATTCGCTGTTCCGATGGTTTAAACTATTTGCAGATAATTCAATGTAAATTCTGGGAATTTCCAATAATGATTAGGACTGTCATTGACAAATAATTATTGATTCATTACATATAGCTGCTAGTTAGTTAATATCTACTAGTCATAGACAGCTGTTGTGGGTCACGGTAAGTACATTCTCTCTCATTCAACATGTATCTGGCACTAGCTTTTTAAAAATGTGTTGTTTCTGTATAAACGAAATCCAAAAGACTTCTATTGCGCTATAGTGCAAGGAATGTGTTTATGGACGTACATATACGATGTTTTCCTTATATTTTTTTATTTTCCTCTTTATAGGCATATTTTTGTAATAAATTTGTAGGCAGTGCAGTTTCTTTGTGTTACGATTGACGTAAGAATATATTTTGAGAAAAGCGAGCACAAAGCTTCCTTTTATATTAAACTAAAGGATTTTGTTAGATTTTTGAAATGGGTTAGACCATGGATGGCCATGGAAGATCTTTCGCCTTTTAAGTTTCGCATATCAAGTAATGAAAGACTTTCACGCTGACATCGTGCTGTGAAGTATGGTGCATTTCCTTTCCTTATTTCTTTCTGATTTTTTTTGTTTTCACTAACTTTCAATTATATATTTACATATATATCTTGGCAGAGCCCCATTATTACGAATAACTGCTTTTCTGGATGATGTGTCCTAATTTGCGCATTTTACTGTTTATATAAAACGCTAAAAAAACACATATTTACTATTTTTGTTGCTAAAAATAATTACATAATACAGGTACATCAACATTATTTGAATCTAATGTATGGAATATAAATTACTTTTATTTTTTTTTTCGGGGTAATCAAGGGTGAGGGGGTAGCAAGTATGCATGTAGGCGTAAATGGTATTTCAAAGGGATCACTTGTGCTCATATTTTATCCTTTTCAGTTCAACCCCCACTTCGCAATCTTTCTTCATTAAAAGTACCATATTACAGCTTGCAATATACCATAGAATTTCGCGATCTAATATCTAACGACTTAAAATATGAACATTTGCTGGCGGATTTGACGACCTATTGCTAAATAATATTTAATTTGCGAAGCCATTGTAAAGACACAAAAGAATTTATTTTCTCCGTGCTTGTCGAAAGTAATTACCTGTTACAGACCTGAAGCAAATGGAACGAAGACGAGTAATATTTCCGTTTCACCGGGATTATCGTTAACTGGAGATAAATTTACCCATAAAAGCGCGGTCTTAGAGAGAACAGACTTTCACGATTATAAATTCCAAATGTAAAGTTGAAAATAGACCAGAAAAAAGGATCTCTCGAACACCGGTTGTCGAACTGCACTTGGTATATCTGTTTGATCATGTTGATAGAATATGCGCATCAACGGGAACTCTTGAATGATACTTGGATAAGTATAGATAGATTTGGGTGTTAGTAACTAATAACTGTTTCTCGGTACAAGTAAGTAGTAATTGTGCAAAAAAAGTAACAAATACTTTTCCGATTTAAAAGAGAGATTTGTTATAAATATTTGAATAAATACCAATTCTTTTACTACATCTCACGAAAACTGTCAATGTTAAAAGAATTGTCAATTGTCAGTTGTGAAAACCAATTTAGACAAAGGTGATGGAATGATGATGCTCCAAAATTGTTGCTATTTATTTCCAAAGTAGCTTGTGTAATGTCAAGGACAGCAAAATTATTAGAAATACTACACTTAATGCGTTCTTATCATGCATTAGAGCGTGTTTCCTAATTTATGCTTGACTGTTTTCTGGATGTAAATTGTTGCTTAAGTTGAAAACAATTTTCTACCTATTAAAACCAGTCACTGCATGTTTGGGTACTTGCTTTCTGGTCGCATTCTTCTCTTTCTCAACAATTTGAAATATGGACTGAAATCATTTATTTCTAAATTAGACAATAATACTGTTGTTATGAACCGATGTAAAACTCTAATTTTGCACAGCAAAAAGTGGCTTGAGAAACATTGCAACAGTATTGTGTGAAAAAAAAGTGTTACAGTTTGTACTACAATCGCGCAAAGTTTTACAACAATAATAACGTAATATCGTTGGAAAGCTAACATCACATGGGGAAAGCTTCATATAACAGTTTAAAATGTATCTACTGACTATTTAGATGTTGATACCTTAACAAATGTTTAAAATAGTCGGTAAAATTGCTAATGGCTTAACTGAAACTACCCCTTCTACCCTAAATTCTCGTCCCTTTTGGGCACGATATTGAGTTGTTGTGGTTAATTAGATATAATTTGTTTAATACAATCCGCTAAACTATGACAATAATTCTGCAGTAATTTTCTTTGTTCCTATGTTACACAAGCTGTTTGATTTTAAATTGTTTGAATTTTTCCAAGGTTTTTCTTCTATATGGGGGTTACAATTATAATTTGTTGAAACCAACTTCGGACAAATACCGAATGTAACTAAAATATTGGAGACTTGTGGTTTGAAACCGTTAACTGTCTTGGAAATGTTTCAGTCTTTATTAACAAGTTCGAAACCAGTTGAATAGTTACTTTACGTTATAGTAACTATTCAACTGGTTTCACAAAAAAAAAGTAGTGCGGTGGCTGCAAGATATCCCGATTCTACAACATTGAAAATTAGTACCAAAGAAAATGATTCAAATAGCCTTTCGCAATTTTGTAACTTTGTTATGTGCTTCACAAATGTATCAGTAATAAGTTGCGATGTAGAAAGAGCCTCGTTGAGTTAAAGGTAAAGAAAGGTTCAATTTGTTGAGGATACTTCATATACGTTGAATGACAATGAGTTATTAGTTATTACACATTGCAGAATTACTTATTGTAAATTTGTCTTTTTTCCTTTTTGTTATTGTTTTAATGTTTTCTTTTCCTCTGTTCACACTTTCTTGTATAGTATAGTCATTTATAGGGAAAGGAAAAAATATTTAATTTACACAAGGATGGGATCAGTACAATATTATATTCATCTATTTATTACACACCTGCATATTTTTAGGGTATATTCGTGTACAATTTAAATTTAAATGGTAATAAAATAATAATAATAATTGTTATTTTATTATTAATAGGTTTGAGCCTGGTTCTTACGTTTTAGAAAATTTTCAATAAATGCATCAAAATTTAAATCACTAACATGTTAAAGATCTTGAAGTGCTCTTGTTTTTACACTATTAAAAATTAAATTTTGCCATAGTCGTCATACAAAATATTTTGTCGTCATATATTTTCGATTTGCGGAAATAAAACTTTAACCTCTAGCTCAACGCTCGCAAGTTACGAGTTTGTTTAAGCAATTTTAAACTTTTATTAGTCCTAGTATGCGGTGGGAGTCGATAATCTCCGCAAGAAATTGTACTTGGTTTGATTTGCCCCTGTTTCGCGCTTCACTAGCGCTCTTACAGAAGTGTTTTTCTATACTTTTCAAATGTTTATTCAGAGTATAGTGTTCGCATTTGGATCTCTTTGAAATATCATTGCGTATTTAGGTAATAAATAGAAGTATTTGAATGAAATAATGTGTCCATAAATGATCCTATAACGATATAAAATAGATACTACATCATAACTTATTGCCACACTATTTTTAGAAGAACTGATAAAAACAAGAAGTACGAAGCAAAATAATTTAACGCCCTGGAGTACAAACTCTTCCGTTGTTTTTGTTTATGCCACAAGTAGCGATATTGAAATAAAAGGAAAGATGATTAAATCACTAAGTACTCCTAACATTAAAGCAAGTAACATAATTATTTTACTAGTAAATACGTAAAACAAAAAAAAAACTTGCCTTAATACCATTTTTGAATTCGGCTAGTTTTATATAACAGTAAATTAATATAGCTAATAAAATGAAAAAATAAGAGCATATTATAATTTATTTTAAGAGCATTATATGACTTAAATAAATAAAATAAATATATAAGAATTTGTATATAAGAATTTAGAAATAACAAATGCAAACAAAACGAATTGATATGGTAAACATGTTAAATTTTCTGTTTTTGTGGTTGGGTGAATAATTTTTAAAGCAAATTTGATCATGACCTGTAGGAGGTGTAAATGGATTAATGACTTTCGTGTCGATCTGTAAGTTCGATCCAATGACATCAGCACATGTAAATCATTTTTTGCAAGGTACTAACAGTTTATGTAAGTATACAGAAAAAGGAAGTAAAAACCTAATGTGTATCGTACATTAACAATAATAATCAAACGTGAGCTTTAAATAAATTTGTTTTGAAGTAATATGAAGAATGTTTGTTTGGTTAGTTTGTAAATTTACATACCGGTGTACTTTGTAGTGATAAATGTAGTTATTAGTGAAGAAGCTGCTATTCTTTTATAGTAGAAGATAAGTAGATACATTGTACTTATTAGGTGTGTTCAAACAGAAATCATAAGCTAGTCAGATGCGATTGGCTTAAAGAAATCCGACTGATTTCACAGTATATGATTTACCCTGACTAATTTAGGAACAAGGCATATCCCCTACTTCTTTGGCAAGTTTATCTACCTTTTCATTTCCGTCGATTCCTTGGTGGTTTAGCTACTTTGCCTTAGTAAGTAATGTAGTTATTGCGTCTCAATTGCCTTATATTGTGTACATATTTGTGTATCAGAGCAGATTAATAGTTTTTAGAGCTGCGTAACAATATTGATGTGCAGTCCTGTAGGCATTTTCAGGCATTAGGACCACTGATACCTATTCCTGATCTGACTCCTATCCTCGAGCCATCTATATACCATGATAGGGGGTCTCTTTTATATTGAGAGTCCCCGGATGCACATTCAGTGTATGCGTCATAGTTTGTATCGTGGTTTTTAAGGATTTTATTCTGGTAGGAGTGAAGGCGCTTTTCAAAGCCTGCTTCTGCATGTGATTTGTCGAACCTTTAGTTTGGAATTCAGTTCTCATCGTGTATTATTCATGCATGATTGTGGTTGCTTTTCATGTACAATGCCATTTCACTTTCCATGCTTTATTAACATTCGTTTGATCATAGATAGACAGAATATTAATAAATATGTGTCTGGTTTTACTTAAGTTCCAGTGCTTCCATGCGCGAAAAGGACACCAACAAGTTTCCCTCTTTAAAGAAGAGGAACTTTTCTAATTGTTATTGTTTTTGGATTGGCATTTCGGTAGCCCGTATAATTTATTAAAGAGTTTTGTGATAGGACCCTTTGTTTCGATGTACCACGAAATATTATATTTGTATGTTATATGTTTCTGTGGAAAATTGATGCGTTGTTGAGAATTTGATGTGAGGTGTGTTTACTAGAACAATAAATACTTTCATATAATATGCATTTTTGTTTTTATTCTTTATTTTTAATTCGTGCTTTTCAGTTAACCTTGTTAAGGTTGATAATTGCGATAATACTGTATTGATACGAAGTATGTTATATCACATATAGAGCCAAGATTTTAAAAATGTAATGCAATGTAAAAATACGGGTTTTTATTTAAGAAGCTAATATATTACGTTATATCTACCACGCGGGTCATTGCGTAAAAAGAGATAAACCTTTTGCTGGAATTGGAGTTGGATTTTTGGAATTTATCCAAAAAACCAACGTATAAAAAAACTGTTGCGTAAAAGAGATAAACCTTTTGCTGGGGTTAAGGTTGGATCTTTGGAATTTATCCAAACAAGCAATGTATAAAGAAAACTGTTGCGTAGAAAAAGATAAACCTTTTGCTGGGATTGGAGGCGTATCTTTGGAATTTATCCAAAAAACCAATGTATAAAAAACTGTCGTGTAAAAAAGATAAAGCTTTTGCTGGGATTGGAGTTGGATTTTCTCTAACGGAATACACTATAATTATCTGTATTTATTCGATAGTGTTTCACTTTTTACGCTTCTGTTACATCGTATTAACGATTACATAACTAAAAAAGCGAAACTAAATAGAAAATTCATTTTATCAAGACGAAATTCAATTCCAGAAACCTTGAAACGGTCGCCACTGCTGCTCGATCATTCAATTTTATAGTAAATTGTTCATAACGGAAGCTCATATCCGGTGAAGCGCCGTGGATGGGATTCGTTTTCCGTTCACAGGGGGCGCGTAGGCAAACCGTCACCTTTCTCCAACCTGTACTTCCCTCGCTTCATAGCATACCCTAAAATAGGAAGCCCGACTGGGCCAGAGCAGTACCGAGGTTTATGCTTATCGTAACTTACGGCTGTGCTAGCTATATATTTTAAGCAGATGAATAGGGCTAAAGTTATTCGTTGTTAAAAATGGTCGATATATGTGCAAATTACATATGTATGCACTTTTAACGAACTTCAACACGAATAAATCCAAAATCGCTCTTAGACTACCAAATTAGCGTAAAGCCTAATACGAGGTTCTAGTAAATACAATCGATTTTTTAATGAGAAAGCATATACACATTAAGAAAATTGCAATTAAAGTTATTTGATTGTTAGAAAGGTAAATATCTGAAGTTTGCTAATAGAAACAACAGCCGTTGAAAAGAATTCATTTTTTGTGGCAAAAATACATTTTAACCGTGTTTAATTTTAAATATGTCGATCATTATGACGATACCGTTTTTATAATTCTGAACTGGTCTTGCATTATTCTGTTTATCTACTTACGTTTACAGGCTCTAAGGTAGCCCCAGCGGTTTTCATATTTCGCGATGTGTATTTATAATAATAATTTTTCTTTAATGTGGTGGCGACTCGACAGGGTTAGTCTGTAAATTGAGTATGGAAAGTGTTCCACGATCTTGTTACTAATTATACTCCAACTGCGAGTGGTGACTTGAGATTCTACAGGGCCCACTAAGAAAATTTCATCCTAGCGGGACTCGAACACACAGCATCTACCTCTGCCCAGTGAAGCGCAAGCTCTCTTACCACTCGGTCATCGAGCCGTTAAATAGAAATAATAATAGTAAGAATAGTCTTTATTTTGTAAGACACAAAATATAGGGAAAACAAAAACGGCTGAAACAAAATAAGTCATGCAAAACAGAAAAAAGAACAAAGAAACTCAGTGATCCAAAAATACTTTCAGGCTAATTTTCTTACCTTAAACCTAAATTTATTATAACCTCCAATCACTCTTGTCTCCTGCAGTAAACTATTAAAGGGTCTACACTCCATGAATATAAGGTCCTTTTGAAAGAATGTGGTAGTATATCGAAAAGGTAATAGATAATTGGTACTCCTTGTGTTGTGGTCGCGGCACATACTTGCTAACACCGAATTGATCCAAATGCTTTCAAACAAAACACGCTATTTCTAGAATGTACAAGTCGCATACAGTCAACAATTTATTCATTTTAAACTGGTTTCCCATAGATTGGGGGCGACCTAAATTAAAAATAGTTCTTAATGTTCTCTTTTGTAATACAAATACTCTTTAAATGCCTCTGCAGTGCCCCACTGAATTAGTCAGTACTTAATTTTGGTAATTAAGGTAGAGTGATAAGAAGTTAAGAAAACTACAAAAGTGCATGACACTTTAAGATTGAATAAGGCAACACATAAACTTGATAAATTGAGACATATCAAATCGATATGAGGTAACTATTTGACGTTTTCGTCAAAGACAACACCTAAAATTTTACAAGAAGCTGAAAACTCGATAAAATTATTATTTGAATTTACGCTAAGAATGTTAAATTTTGAATTATTGCGAAAGGGGATGCGCTTTATTTTTTGTGGATATAGTACCAAGCGAATAGAATCTAACCATCTTGTTATTCTCTCAAAAATGGTATTAGTTCTAACTGTAAGATCTGAAAAAGTAAAGGCGTTAGTAATAAATGGTTGATTTAGTCGTTTATTAATATTAAATAAACGTATGATCAAGTACCGAGCCTTTTGGAATGCCGACACGAACAACTTTCAACAGGGATCTAATTAGAGCGACTTCTAGAGCAGATGAAAGACACCAGTATTGATAGAGAAATTGAGTAGGTAAAGTAGTGGCTGCAAAGTATTAGAAAAGCAATGTTTAATAAGAAAAGAGATATATCTCTATCATGATATGAGAACGAGCTGTTGAGCTTGGAAATAGCCAAATAATATCAGCTTTCGTAATATTGAAAAGGAAAAACGAATTATTCATTAGTTTAATAAACGAATCTGTGAGATCGAAATAAATATTATTTGAGTTGATTTGTTTTTTTATAAGACCTATCAGGTTAGTAAAAAATTGTTGAAAATATAGGATATGTTATGTTTAAATAAATCAAAGTCAGGCAACGTGGCTTCCTTGGAAGATCTATTAGATTTCTTGTTAATTAAGTCCCAGACTAATTTGTTGATATTGTTTGATTATATAATGGATAGGCCACTTAGTGATAATTTCTTTCAAAAATTTTTAGCGGAAATAACATCTTGGTCAATCCAAATATTATTCTCGTTCTTAACATATGTCTTAAGTAGTGGAAAACAAATGTTAATGCGGTAATTGAGTAGAGTATGAATAGAATGCGGTAATCGAGTAGAATATTCTGTATAACATTGGCCATTTCAATTTGGTAATAACGTGTCACATGCATTATACTAGCTACTTATCGTAAAGTTCATATTATAGTCTGTGTTAATTCTTTGCGTGAATAGAATTTAAGATTCGCGTACTTTTGCGTACAGTGTGCAATGCCTATTCTGATCGCTCTATCTGTTTACTCTGAATTTCGTAAGTTGTATCTGTCTCTTTTTGTATTGCTGTATATCATTTTGAAGGTCCTATTTTCCTTTTTTCAATTATAATATTTTTGTGCACTTATTTGGTAGTTTTAATAAATTTAATAAAGATTTTATCATCGCCAAAAGTTACTCTTTTTTGTGCCGAGAATAAACAATATTTTTCTATTCAACTTTTTCTGGCTACTATTATATTATTTTGCTTCTTTTTTCCTTGAATTTATACGCTCTTTTTAAAGAGGTACACTTCACCAGGGTAGGTCCCCTCGTTGTGAAGCGTGTCCACGTATATTCTGTTACAGTTTTTTTCCTGCTTATCTCCTGTTATGGCTTTTATCTACACTTTTTATAATTCCCCAACTACTGCAGATGATTCCATGTGATCTTTGCCATAAGGTTGTGCATCTTGCTTGCGGTGGTTTATTATCTCGTTCTGAAGCATAGTGTATGAAATCTAAGAATCGGAAATTGTTCTATTACTGTTCCGAATATGGCGAGCTTAAGAAAGCCAGTTAGGAAAAATGCATGAACTGACATCTCTAGTTCATAATCTCCAATCTGAGATTCAGGCCTTAAAATATGAAATACCTAAAGTGTTGAGTTTAAATAAGCGTGAACAGACCCTCAGCCCAATTGATACGGAAAACGTTATTCGCGAGATATCGAAGAGGGAAAACAGAAAGAATAATTCAGTTGTGTTTAACGTCCAGGAATTGGAAAACGCTTCGAAAGCGGACCAAGTATCTTTCGATATTGCTACCGTCCGTGCAGTAATCTTAGTAAATCTGAACATTGCAGCTGACTTTCAAAATCCAATACGATTGGGCAAATACGATTCAACTAATTTTTGTGGTATATGAGCAAGGTGAGGAAGCTGCAAACTGTGGATAAATACAGAACCATCTCAACAAAAGATCGAACTCTTTTGCAAAATGAATATTTTAAATCAGTGAAGGAGCAACTACGGTTCAGGATTGCTGCTGGTGAAACAACATCAAATTTGTTAGCCCTGTCCCTACCATCGTTTCTTCTCGTCGGGGAAACTGAGTTTGCCTAGCAGATCTACTACACCATTAAGGTTTGGCTACCAGAATGTTCGTTGTGTCCGCACAAAAATTGTTAACTTTTCTCCGCCAGTGCTTCAGTTAACTCCGATATTATCTTGTTTACGGAAATATGCTTGTGTTCAGACATTTTAAATTCGCAAATATTTGGTAATTCTTTCACTGTATACAGAAAGGACAGAGATTTGAGATTTGTTGCTGCTGGACGTATTAATGGTGGTGGAACTTTAGCCGCAATCTCTAATAATATCACATCTAATCAATGCAAAGTAAACAACTTACTTAGCTTAATTTCTACTATTGATCCTATTATTTGTACTTTGCAATGAATTTATTGTTAGTGTTTATGTACCTCCATATATTACGTGTGATGAATACGAAATATTTTTGGATGCGTTAGGCTTGGAACTACTTTATAAGTAATTGTTGATATTTGGCGACTTTAATTGTCCAAATTTTAATTCTTGTAATGCTACTAACGATCGAAAAACACGTATACTTACTAATATCATGTCAATGCTGTCTAAAATAATACAATAATGTTTTAAACTGTAATTATAGAACCCTAGATTTAGTTTTCTCTAATCTTACGTGTGCTATTGCTCTTAGCTGTGTGATACTGTTCCACTTGTACCTGAGGATGTGTTCCACTCTGCACTAATTACACTTGGACGTTACCAATTCAAAATCGAAAAGTAGTTCCAGTCTAATAAACATTTTAAATATAACTTTCCAAAAGCGGATTTTGTGTTAATGCACCACAGTATTTTACACGTCGACTGGTCCTATCTTAACACCTTTTCTAATATTGGTGATATTGTTTCTGCACTTTACAATGAGCTTTTTTTAGTATTATAGATCTTTTTATTCCAATGTACGGAAATTCCCGGCGTACTTACCCTCTATGGTTCAATTCTGACATCAACAGAAGCCTAACCTGAAAAATTTTTATTACAAGAAGTGAAAAGCGACGAAGTCTTCAACTTACCATAATGAGTTTTCGCAGTTACGATCCCTAATTAAGATGCAAATTAAGGTAGCTTACAGTGAGTATCACAAAGCTATTGAAAGAAATATAGCTAGTGATTTCAAATTATTTTAGAGAATCGTAAATTTTAAGCGATCTACCTCCTGGGTGCTTGGATGTTGGCGAATTAGTGCTCGATAAACCTACAGATATTGTTCAAGCATGTATAGATGAGTTTTCCAAAGTATTCGCCTATTGATCCTAGTCAATTTGGTTCAGACTTTAATAGCTGTTCTTTTAACATCGGATACTTTACTCCTAGCGTACTTCTTAGTGCCTTAAAAAAACTGAAGAAGATGATGCTTCACCTAGTTTTCTTGTTCGGGACTCCGCTACAAATTTTGTGCGAACCACTATGTATAACTTTTAACAAGGCTATCCAAACGTCTACATTTCCAACTTCTTGGAAGATTGGCAGGATTACGCCGGTATTCAAAAAAAGTGACCGAGGTAATATCTATAATTACAGGTCAATTAGTATTCTCTCTAATTGTGCTAAGGTTTTACGAAAGACTTTATAACTGCATTAAATCTTACTTATCCATTTATCAATATGGAACTACTAGAGCTTACTCAGTACACACTAGTAAGAATCTTGACAAGCGAATTCAGGTAGATACTATCTACACAGATTTCAGCAAAGCCTTTGACACAATTGATCGTAAGGTGTTGTTATCCAAGCTCTCTTCAATTGAAATTTGTCCTAGTGTTGTTGCGCTAATGTAATAATATCTTCGCAAACGTACATATTATAATGGATTTGTATCTCGCCCATTCCTTACTCGCAGTGGAGTGCTTCAGGGCTCAAATTTAGGTCCACTTCTTTTTAACATATACGTTAATGGCCTTTTGCTCTCTTTAGGCAGACGACCTCAAAATTTATAGCAAAATTACCTCAATGTCCGATTGCTTAAATTTACAAAGAAACCTCATAGCAATTAATGATTGGTGTTGTCTTAATAGCATTCAACTAAATGTTGATAAATGTGCAACATTTACCTTCACCCGTTCCTCTCAACTGAAAATATTTGACTACACGGTGTCTAATACTAAGGTCCGTAGAGTGAGCCAGTTTAGGGATCTTGGTGTACTCTTTGATACGCAGTCGTCATTTTCCTCACATGTAGACGCTATCAGTTCCTCAGCTTCGAAATCACTTGGGTTTTTATTTCGAAATTGTAGGAATTCTTCTCTTCTACTGTTTGGCACCCTCATTACCATCATCATCAATTGCAACTTAAAGCAGTCCAAAAGGTTTCTGAAGTACCTCTCATATAGGTTAGATGGCGTGCGGTATTGATTACGGTGCCTTACTTCGGAGGCACAATTTTGAGTTGTCTCACCATATAGCTAGCGGGAAGTTTCTTTTTAAGTTGATCAATTATGATATCGATTCACAGTCTTTGCTTTTTCAAGTATGCTTCGTGAAGCCTCAATATAATCACAGATCTATGGATACTTTTTATGTTTCACGAGCACGTATTTAAAACACCGTTCAATCATATGAGTAGGAATACCAAATATGCTTATTTAGACCCCTTTTGTCGTTCCAGGACACGTTAGTATATCAATTCGTAATGTAAACCTCTTACATTGACATATTGTAGCGATTAGAATTTTACTTTTAATTCCTTCAATTATATTATTTCCTTATATATTCATTGTATTTAGTTATAATTTGCTACACTGTATTACATACATACAGCGTGAAAGGAAAGTAATGGATAAATTCAGTATCTTTGTTAATGTTTATTCTTTTGAAAAAATCTCGAAGGGGTTAGCGATTTCAATTATTTTACTTTATACTACATCGTTGTAATCTTGTTACGTCATTTGTTTTTAAAGTTATGACGTCATCAAACGGCTTTTTAAATGACAACTTATATTTTTTATTATTAATTTCAGTAGTACTTTTTATTCCGCTTTCACGGTATACCCTTGAAAAAAAAAATGAGAAAAACAGTCTCAAAGTTCGAATGTCAAAAATTAATTAAACGCAGTTAATGTATAGTAAACAAGCAAGAATCCATAGTTACACCTGCCAAAGGGAAGCAATAAAATTATTGTCATTTGCTTTTATTTATCAAAATAAAAATAGCATCCGGTGGCATTAAATGAAGATGGATAACTTGACGTGCTTTTAGAAATTGAAAATAATCTATGTTCAACTACGAGTTCGGTTTCAACATTTTTGTTCAGTTCAGAAATTTCACCCACATAAGCTACAATTAGTTCAGTTAGCAGAAGATGACTTTGATCATAAACAAGAATCCTGTGAACAAATGATAGAAATGATCCAATGTTTTCCCATGATGTTTTATTTTCGGATGAACGAACATGTTGTTTAAACGGAACGGTCTATAGACAAAATTGCAGATATTGAGCTAGCGAAAATCCTCATTGGATATAGTTAAGTATGAGCTAATGAGCAGGAATTATTGGCAAGCAAATTATAGACCCATTCTTTTTTGCAAATAATTTAACTGGAGAAAAATACCTGCAATTTTTACAGTGGGAACTGATCCCTGCATTAGCTGCATTATTTTCCAATGCAAACAATCCTGAATTACCAAACAATAGCGTTTGGTTACAACATGATGGTGCTTGTACTCATTGTGCAAATAATGTTCGACGCTATTTGGAGCAAGTACTTCTAGGAACATGGATTGGAAGAAGAGGTTCGATGGAATGGCCAGCTAGATCTCCCGATTTGACACCTTTAGACTTTTTTCTGTGGGGGTACTTAAAAAATAGAGTGTATAAACATCGACCACATAATTTATAAGATCTTAAGCAAAGAATTCAACACGAGATTACATTAATATCACCCAAACTTTTCAAAATATGAGAAATGAATTTTATAATCGCCTTGGGAATTATCAAATGGTACAGGATCGTCATTTTGAACATCTAGTATAGCGAAATAAAAACTTATTTCTGTACTTATTCTTGTAATTAATTTTATTGTTAAAGTTTTTCTCTGGTCAATAAATTTTGTTTCTTTTTTATTCTAATATTCAAATTTTGAGACTGTTTTTCTCAGTTTCACCGTTGAAAACGGAATAAAAAGTACTACTGAAATTAATAATAATACGTCATAACTAAACAAATGTCGTAACAAAATAACAACGATGTAGCATAAAGTAAAATAATTGAAATCGCTAACCCCCTTGGAGATTTTTCCAAAAAAATAAATATTAGCAAAGGTAATGAATTGATCCGTTACTTTCTTTCCACACTGTGTATGTTGTCCTCTTATTGGATTTCTTTGTAATCCGTTGCGTAATAAACTAATTATTGTTATTAGAAGAAGGACGTACGATGCGTTATGTGGCTAATTGGCTAGGCGTAGGATGCAGCAGTTAGTCGAAAAGTGAGAAGATTCAGGGAAACTGGATCGCACGCTAGAAGACGTGGTCGAGGGAGGAAACGAATCACAAGTGCGAGAGTTGGATTTTTTTGCAACTGTAAACTCTTAGAAATAAGCGAATAACAAGGGCAATAAACACTATACAGTTGGAGCTTACGAATAATTAAATAATTATGGATAGTGCAACTATCGAATAAGTCGAAGCGATTGTTAAAACAATAAAATAATCTCCGATGTTCTTATTGTTTTAGAGCACATTTACTATTGGGCTATCGATATTACTATCGGTACAACGATTATAGATAACACTATCGATAGTACTATCGAAGATTATCGATAGTATAGCCTGTATATCGATATAACGATTTGCTTTATTCATATTTGTGAATATCAGTTTGTGTTAATAAAAGGTACGTAAACAAAGTCCTTACAACCCACTGTAAACTTACCCATTTTAAACACTAATACCTATCAAAAGATATTACTTTGACAGTGTCTTAAGGTCTTATATAAAAATTTTCGACATACTTTTTTTTTCTTACAATACCGAATTCGCAACAATTTTCTTCAACTCTCTGTTGTTCTTGTTTTTTTTCTATTAGATAAATTATGATCAATGACTGCACTGCACTATGGGTACACTCTCGCTATTTTCGAAGTTCTAATTGTTGTCTGCGTTTTGGTGTCATATTTTTCACTCTTTCATTTGCCTTGAAGATTATCTGTTCTGATTTCTTCCTTTCGTAACGCCATTTTTCTAATATCACTGCATACTTCCTTTGCGGAATTTTGTTCTGTACACCAGCACCTATATGTCTTTTTGCATCCACGAATTTCCCTTTTCCGAATGTTAAGTTTCAACTATCCTTAAAAAAGTTTAATAAACATGTGATCGAATCAAGGGTTACGGAGATAGCAATACTGTTTATTTTGACATTATAACAATTGTACACGCATAATTTTGCAATGCCTGCCACATTTAGTCAACAGCTTCGCAAAAATAAGCAATATTGTTATCTTAATAACCGTTGATATCCGAGCATATGTTTATTCATCTTTCTTGATCATTTATGTCCCTATAACACCTTTTCTGAATATTGGTGGTTCCTCCCCAATTACCCCTATATATTTCCTTGCCTGTTAGAGCAGCACATCAGTATTAGTAATGAAATCCAATAGGTGGTACGATGCGTTATTATTTGATAGGCGGGTTATATCGCTTATGTCTTATCTAACTGTACGGATCAGTAGCCGATTATTGGAGAGGCTTGCCCTCTGCCATGTCTTTTTGACTAGTTCTCGAACATGATCTGCCAGGGCGGGGGTGTCAAGACCTTTCTTAAGCTGTTCGGTTTTGACGAATTAATGCGCACAGGCTATTTTGCAGTGTCTTCAGGGCTTTTAGATGAGTTGCTGCAACTGTGATGTAGGTATAGCTTAGTCTGCATTGCCAACGGGGTTCGTTTTGCACAGCAACGCCATGAGAATTTCTGACCTATGTGTTTTTTCGAAACGTGGTAAATGTGGCCCCGTCAGGTATTGATCGATTACAAGTCCCAAATAGTTGACCATACTAGCCCAACTGAGGTTCTTTCTGTTAATAAATACGTTACCCGATGGCAAAGTTCTTTTTCGAATGAATTGTATTGCCATGCATGTATTAATATCCAGATTTCAACATTCAGTCTAATATATGAATGAATCTGTTGTTATTTGAGGTGATGAAAATAGCTGTGTCGTGTGCAAAAATGGCAAGAATGATAGAGGGATGTTTAGGCACATATTGAATCTAATCTATTACTTAATAAGTAATTATACTTCAAAAGTATTTAATAATTTTGCTTTTTTTACGACCCTTTGGTAACTATATCTATTCATGAATGCGGCAGTCACATATTGGGGAATAAAGCAATATTAACTCTTCTTTTCTGAGCTTATGTCAAGCTTTAAGGCTTATATACACCGTTGGGACGCTACCACACACACGTAAAAACATATACCATATTATAAATTTCAAATTTTAAAATTACTAAGCAAACGAATTATTATTAGAGTGGTCTAGCGTGTCTGTATATCGGGATCGTATCCAGTACGCAACATCACGCGCAACGCAGAAAAGGAAGCAGTTATCTTTTGCGTTAGTTCATCTTGGGCCTCCACGCGAGTTAGTCAAATGTTGTTTGTTTAACTCATGATATCTCGGATGTACAGAAGTGTAAAAGACGACCATCGCTTGAAAACGTAAAGAAAGTATATCGATGCATTTCCGGATTTATATTATGATGGTGCTAAAATAGTGTGTAAAGTTTGCGATAAACCGTTATTCTTGGCACAAATACGACTGCACAAAGCATGTCAATAGTACACAGCGCCCAAATCGAAGAGCGTAATTTATGTTGGATTTACTGTCCATGTTTCTCGAGTGTGAGTTGCAACTTCGCTTACTGGATAAAAAACCGTTTCACGACTTCTGGAACAAATACATTTCAAATGGCAGCTACCATCTAGGATTACGTTACGGAGGTATCTACCATTTGTGTGCGAAGAAAACGAAAAAAAGATTAAGGTCATAGTTAAAGATCGAAAAAAATCCATTGTACATGTTGTGGCGGCGAATTTTCCAATCTTATTAGCAAGCAATAGTTTACAAAAGTATAATGGCGAAGCGATTACGAGGGCAGAAATTTGAAGTGTCACTCAATCAACTGTTGATGTTTATGAGTGATGGCGCAGCAACAACGTGTTGCGTGGGCCGCTCACTAAAACAAGAGTGTGAACAACTCTTACATGTGATATGTAAAGTTTATGGTTTACATCTTGTGGTACAAACGATTTGCACATGTCATCCAGATATTTTGAACATTCATGAGAGAGCATTAATTTCAAATACTAAAAAAGTGGTTTCGAAATCTCCCGAAAGAATTCGAACTATACTATTGGCACGGACTATGCTATTGGCAAAAAATAGCAATAGTGCTCAAATTACTTGCGAGAGGTCAATATTCAATTCATGGACTGACCATTTAGTACCACCAGTAGTATCATGGCGCCTACAGCGTTCGTGTGTTTTGCTTGTGCTAAAAGTATTGGTAGATATCACGATTGTATTACGTGTAATAATTCGTGTAAAAGAAATTATCACATAGGTTGTATCGATCTTTCATTTGAGGTGTATACTAAAATGAAAGAAGATGGTACAATAAAAATGTGGGGTTATACCGACTGTAATGAAAATAACATCGACAATGTTAGTAATTTAACATCTGAAGACGCTCATAAGGTAGTAGATAAAGGTATGTCAATTGAAAATCTTTTACAATACCTAGAAAGTAATTTGATCAATGCTATCACCATCTCGGTAATATTGCCATTGAAAAAAGAAATTGAACATCTTAGTAAACAAAATGCGGATTTATCTAAAGAAGTGAACAGTCCTCGTAATTCAAATATAGATGGTGCTATAGCTCAATATACTTTGACATTGAAAAAAACAATAACAAAGGACAAAAAGCAGGCGACAAATGCTAAGGAAAGCATAAGTAAATATAAGCCCGATGACATTGAACTTGGAAATGATACCCGTAGTCAAAAAAACTCAAATATCACCTGGTCTTCAGTTGTTAAGAAAAATGGACAGCATCCAATACAAGATGAGCAAATTGAAAATTGATGACGGATTTACTGAAGTAAAGCGGAGAATAGCTAAGAAACGGTCTAATAAAAATACATCTATCCACGGCAATGCGTCAGGTTTATCTATAAAAGGTGCTATACAGTATGCTCACTTTCATATTTGCGGGTTGGATGTCGACACTACGGTGGATGAAGTTATATCTCATTTAAAAAACAATAACTTTTCGGAAGTGAAATTTGAAAAAATTACATCAAAACGACCTGAGGAGTTCGTCATATAAAGTCTTTATTCCTTTTGATAAGGCAAGTGAAATTAAGCAACCTGAATTATGGCCGTTTGGTGCTCCAATTACTAAATATATTTTCCATCAATTTATCAAAAAAACGACACCGAAGTAACAACAATTACTAATAACATTCCGATTAGAATATACCATCAGAATATTCAGTATCTGAATACGTGCTGCAATCAACTTGAAGCAATTCTTAGCGAGAAATCTGATTACGCTGACTACTAGTGACGCATACTAATGCGTGACTGAACATTGGCAATCTCAAGAGCAATTATCGTCATTTCATCTAGGAAGATATCACCTGGTATCCAGTTATTGTAGGAAAATATTGGAACATGGCGGCTCAGCTATATATGTGAATAACACGTTTTTCAGTTAACGCGCTCGCTATTAGTTATGTTTTTGAATGTTGCGCTGTAATCCTTAACATAAATAACAAACGTTACGTAATAGCGTGTATCTATAAAACACCAAATAGTGATGTTTGGATCTTTTTAAGAAATTTTGAAAAAATGTTAGAAATTTTAGTAGATTTGAATACTGGTTGCATAATTATTGCAGGTGATTTTAATATTGATATTCTCAAAACATCTGTGGCATGCGATAAGCTTAAAGATTTATTGTCTGCTTATAATTTAATACTTACTGTTACTTGCCCTACCAGAATAATGAACTCGAGTGTTAGTTGTATCGATAATATTATCATGTCTGAAATTTTTGCTAATAGTAGTGATGTTAAAACTGAAACGTTCTTTACAGGGTTCTCAGACCACCTTGCTTAATCGTTAGAATTTGTTGTAGATGTGCCTTTTAATCATGTTGAATACAGATTTATAAGAAGTTTTGATGAATACAGCTATAATAGTTTTCATCAAGATATTTCAAATGAAACATTTGCAGATGTGTCATGCAAATGAAATGTTTAATGCCTTCTTAACCACCCTTTTATGGTATCTTGAAAAACATTTTCCTGTATATAAAACCAAAATTACAAGTAAGGTAACCAAATCACGAAATAACAATGAAACCATTTTAAATGCTAAGAATAATGTTATACTGACTCAGATGTTGTCTACCTTTGACCTTAGGTGTAAAGAATTGTTTAAATATTATCAAAACCAATATAACTGTTTACTTTAGGTGCATAGAAAAGCCTACTATAATCGTAGAATAATGAATTCGAATAATAGAAGCAGAGAAATGCGGAATATTGTTCGAGAAATACGTGGCGATGTAAAAGAGCCAATACTTCCTAAAGGAGATTCTTTAATAAGTGTGGCTACTTCCTTTAATGTTCATTTTACTACAATGGCTACAAATTTAATAAATTCAATAAAACAACCAAGGGATAAGACATTTAGTAGTTTCAAATCTAACTCTGGTTAATTCTTTTTTGCTCCTGTTGACGCAAATGAACTTAAAAATCTAATTATAAGCTTTCAAAATAAGAAATCATCTGGTGTAGATGAGATTCACATATCTATATTGAAAAAATGTGTCAATAAAGTAGTTCCTCCATTTTTCCATATAATCAATACATCCTTTACAACCGGCATTTATCCCGACAGACTGAAAATTGCCTTAGTGACTCCTATATACAAAAAAGGAGATAAAAACGATCATGCAAATTACAGGCCTATAAGCGTATTAACATCGCTAAATAAAGTTAGTGGCTAATCGTGTGTTTAGATTTTTTTCTAAATATAAGTTGTTCGTGCCTTCTCAACATGGTTACGTATCAGGTAAATCCGTAGAAACTGCGCCTTCTGATTATATTACAAATATCCTGGAGATCTCGGAGCAACGCGGCCTGGCTTGTGGTATCTTCCTTGACCTGTCAAAAGCTTTTGACTGCGCTGATCATTCTTTGTTACTCAAAAAACTTGAATGCTGTGGAGTACTAACTTATGGTTTTCATCCTACCTTTCTAATAGATATCAAACAGTCAAAATAAATAAGGGCGGTGTAACAGTACAGTCTAGACCGGAAGCAATCAGTGTGGGGATTCCACAGGGCAGCGTACTTGGTCCTCTGCTGTTTATAATCTTCTTAAATGATATGTTTCTGTCAACTTGTGGTACCGAATGCACAATAACTAGTTATGCAGATGAATTATGATTAATTAGAGCGGACACATACGAAGATCTGTTGAGAAATTGCAACGCACATTTTGGAACTGTAGAAAAATGGTTTACATTAAATAATTTAGTACTAAACAAAGAAAAACCTTCTTGTATAATTTTCAGAAGTAATACTATAGCATCAATACCGGATAAAATTGTCCTTGGCAATAATACTTGCGGAGTAAGGGACATTGGTAAGTTCCTGGGAACTTTTATAGATCAACACCTTAGATGGAACTTACACATACACGAACTTTGTAAATATTTAGGCAATACCTGTTTTCTAATTAAAACTCTACCACAGGTGTTAGACATGGGTGCTTTAATGACGGTGTATTATGGGAACTTTTACGGTCGTGAAAGCCTACACTCAACTATGGGAACTTTTGTTCCAAAGCCAAATTTGTCATTATATTTTGGGACTTCTCTACTGACGTCAACAGAATTTTTACTCTACAAAAAAGGACAATAAGATTTATTTTTGCTAAAAACTATCTAGAAACTTGTAGAGGACTTTTCAAGTTGGGTAACATTTTAACAATATACGAACTTTATATTTTAGAATACATAATATTTGTTTGCAAATATAAATATACTGTTAGTGAATGCTTTTTTGAGCATGAATATTCTAAAAGAAACAAAAATAATTACAGGCTACCTAAACACAGACTGACTGCTAGTGAGAAGTCTGTGCAATACGCTGGTATGACTTTCTTTAATAAGTTACCACGCTGTATAAAAACAATAAAAACTATTGGTTTATTTAAGAAGCAATTAATACGGTGTCTTTGCGATATAGAGCCATATTCAATAGAAGAATATTTAAATTATTAGAACCTTGCAGCTTCCTATTATTCTCTGCTTCTATTACGAGTTTTCTTTCATTTACTTGCGTTGTAATATTACTTTGTATTTAGTTCTTATTCAAGAGTTTGTGTTTTAATTGTTAGCTGAGTATTGTCTCTCTTCTATATACGCTTGATTATTTTCTCTAACATTTTGATTGTGAAATACATTGCTATTATTATTATTATTATTATTATTTCGGACCGGATTTCCGGACTGAAATTCGATTCAGCGCCTTTGAGATGCTCTGAATAGATCACTAAGGCGTTATTTACCAACTCTTGATAATCTACAGAAATTGGAAGAAGCCGTTCTTTTCGAGTAGGGTAATATTCTCTAAAAAATAATTCAAAATTTGAAACACTTCACTATTACCTCAATACTGAACAGTTCAGTATTGCTGCTGAAGATGATCAAAACGTGCGTACAGCTTCAGTGAAGTGTTTGTGGTAAGGGGTAATAGTGAAGTGTTTCAGTGTTCCAGTGCTACAGTATTCGAGTACGTGATTTAATTTAAAATTTGATAGTGAGTTTACTGTGTCACGTGTTGTTAACTTTTATTCTTTCGTTCGATTTTCTTTTTGTTTATAGGGCTTTCTAAGATTTCTGAAATCTTTCTCTAAAACAATATTGTTTTGTTTCGGAATTTGTAATTGTTTCCATAAGTTTCCATTAAAAAAGAAGTTAATTGATGAAGCGATACTTAATTATCTCCAGTTAAATTGTTTTTTGATGATATTAAAAAATAATTTGCCAATGAAACAATTTTGTAAAGATGATATGGGATGTGTTACTTTTCAACATCGTACTGGTATATTTCCTACTTCGTAAGTGAATTAATTACATATGTGCTTAATAGCAAGGTTAGCTTAATTGTGGCATAATTTTAAGCGATAACATTACATTTGTGTATGAGGAGAACCCATGTAAACTCGATGAATCGACAAGTTCTATAAAATAATATTATTTATAACACTACGCTTTCCACACAGCCGTTCGTCTATTATAAATATTTCCAAAATGGATGCATTTGTTGTCAATAAATTGCGTAACTATTTTTTGATTGTTTTTTGTCCGACACGATAATTACCATCATAAACTAGAATATAAATCAACCCTGGCTTTAGGTCCGAGCTCCCTTTCGCACATCTCTGACACATTTTAGAATTATGCAGTATAATTATGAACCTTTCGTTTATTATAATAAACTGTATATTAATTTAGTGAACATTTAGAGTCGTACTGAGAGCAATTTGAACTTTCATCTTCGGTAGTCTGATTTGTAGCTCTTGTTAGTAGCTAGTGCGTTAAATATTCATACGCCTGCAGTGACTAATCACAGAATAGTAAAATAACCAGAAGTGAAACTTTTGTCGGAATCTTTCATCTTTATTTGAATAAAATCGGCGACCCTTGGCCATTTGAAGAAACTCTGGGCTATGAGATGGGAAGTTTCCGAAACTCGTTTAAAATCGTACATAGAATGTTTTCGAATTCTATGTAAATATAATTTTAAAACGATATGATAACCACAGTAAAGTTCATATTCGGTTGAAACATTGACAGATGAACATATTATTTGTGCGATTATTCTCTCTAAATTAAACGAAAATAATTTTTGTATAAACGGCTTTATTCATGTTTCCATACTTGGTTTCATTTGCTTTTCTATCAATGTTTTAAATGTATATAAAATAATTTTAGTCCGCAATATAATCAGACAAAATACTCATACGGAAATTATTTGATGCGTTGTAGGAATGGTTTTTAGCTGTTATTTTCATAAAAAAAAAGAAAGAAAAACAACTTTGCTAGAAACACAATTTCTCTTAAAAGAAAAAGATTCTGATAAAATGAACAAAAACAAAGAAGAAAACACTTAAAGACCGATAAAAATAATAAAAAGAAACAATGTCTCTAAAAAATTTACACAAACAACACCACATGCAATGGGCAAAACGGTACTGACGTTAATTGCATCCTGAGAGCATGATGGATGGTACGGCTTGCGCGGACAGCCTCCAAAAGGCAAGAGTTTCACTTCTGGTTGTTTTACTATTGTGTGACAATATAATTATTTAAAACAGAATTAATTATTGATTAACGCAGACGATGAAAAAATTCGACTCTCTTCAAATCTTGTTCTAGATTATACGAAAATTCTTTTCAAACCCATCAAATTTTCAACTAGATCAATGTTTGCAAATTGTTGTCCATTTAGTTTTAGTACCGCTTAGGGATTCATATAATTGCCGTCTCTGTATAATTAAACGTACGTGATTCAAATCATTGTGCAGTTGAATTTTATGGTTATTTGTTTCCCAAATTACTTTTCAAGTTTAATCCTCTTCGCCACAATTGTTATTGTTTTTAGTAAAGGTAGCTAATAAACCGACATGCATATGCTTATGTTACGCCTATATCTTTTTACATTTCAGCTTTAACATCTTACGTATTTTCGTAGGCTTCCTGTCGTTTTTAGATTCAAATAAAACAACTTGCAATAGAAGTGAAAATATACGTTGGTCAGTAAAAACACATTAAACTTTGGTTAAAGTTTAATGGGATATCGCATTTCATTAAAGTTTTAAATTCGTAATAATTTTGAATCTTGTAGTATCTCTTCTCTAACTTAATAATTTGGTGAAAATAACTTCAAAAATACAGCTGCAGTATGCACAATTGAAATAAATTGTCACTCTAAGGCAGAGAATTACCAACTTAAATATGTGCGACAGAAGCTATTTGTGTTCTTATATACCTAGTTATGAAAGGTACAATATGCTCTCGCGACAATTCTCTTATGTCATGTTTCTGTGACATTTAATAGTGACGTCTCCAAGTTTGGTTCCAAGAAAGAAAGCAGTAGTCTGAAAAGTATTCCACAAAAGAATGGGAGCAGTGCACGGGAAAAATAGTCCGTCATATTTCCAAATAAAATATTGGTATAAATAGTTCAAATGGGACATTTACGATGACCCAAAGTGTGGAAGGCATCTGGAAGCACGATCTGAAGAAATCACCGAGAATGTTGAAGTTTTGATTCATAAGGCCTTTTCACCACCAAAAAAGGCAAAGACTTCTTTACGGGGAAAGTGATGGCCATAGTTTTCTGGAACGCGGAGGGGATTCTAATAACGGGAAATGTCTATAAAGATACAATTAGGACCAACAATTATGCTCAGGAATCTCTGCTTCTGCACGACAGCTGCATAAAGCACGAATTGTTGAAGCAATAGTCAATAAATGCGGCTTAGAGGAATTACACCATTCACAGCATAGTCCGGACCGCGGCCCTTGTGACTACTACTTCTTTCCAAAACTCAAAAAATACTTAAGAGGGCGTCAATGATGGCTTGAAAAACGCTGTAGAGTCGTCTTTCGTATAATTACCTAGAGATTTTTTTTCGAAGGCATAGCGTTATTAGAAAAACGTTGGAATAAGTTAGTGTTAAGTTACTGTGTTAGTGTAGTCTTTACGTTGAAAAATAAGGTTTCATTTGTTCTCTAGCTACTTGTTTTCATAGCTAGGTATGTAATATAAAAAACTCTTTTTAGTTAGTTGTAATTTGTTTTGGAAAATAAAGAAAGAAGTGTGTAGTATGATAATTTAATACAACAAAAATTATGTTGTCAGGAGAATGATATTTCAGTGGAATTATAAGTTAACGGACGGAATTTAATCGTTCGTTAAAAAAATTATTTTAGGTTCGAACAGACAGACAATTCTTACAAAATATACTGAGTAAAACTAACAAAGCTTAGGTTGAACTTAACGCTAACAATGCTAAGTTAATACTACTTCCAACATTATTTCTATTCCCTTATATAGGTGTTAAGAATGCTTACTTTAGATACTATTATCTTTTGCAAGGCGCTTCTATTGTTTGCAGAAATAATGCAAGACGTATATCATTAATGCAAAATATATGCAAGGCGTAAATCGTTAGCAGTTATTACTTATCAGCGGATATGACTTATAGATTAATATTTTCCAATTTCTTTTTTTTTTTCTATTAATAGCGTTTCTTTCGGGGTAATATTAAATTAGGTATACAAAAGATATTTGAAGCAAATTTTCGCGACAAACCGTAACATAGACAGCGTTCGACTGCAGTTAGCTGTGGTTATTTACGATATGTTCTCGTTACAAATTGACAATTTCATGATTACATTATAACATATTCCGCTTTGATATCGTTATTAACTATAGTACTACGGTTGCTTGAGTTGCTGTAACACAAGGATATGATACATTTGCTTTATACGTATACAACATGTATTATATATAAGTACAGAAAAAGAAAAAAATCTATCTATATGATTTATCAGTGGATCTTAAGTTTTCAGAACAAAAATAGAAAAAGAGAGCTTATCTCTCTGAAAATAACTAAACTGCGCGTTCTGAACTATCGTTACTACGGGTTAACACAAATAAATTCCCAATTTTTGGCCAGATATTGCTAGTAGTAAATAGGTAAAGGGGTAAACAAAAACAAATACATAAAAAAAAACTAATTTATGTCCAATATTTAAGCTAACACTGTTTGGACTAGTACCAGATTAGCAGCAGATAACATTTTGCGATTATTTATACTAAGTTAATTAGCTTCAGATAGCTTATGGGAAATATGATGGTACTTACGTACACCATAAACCAGTCCGAAACAAACATTTTGCATCCATTGAATTCTTGCTGAAGCACCCTGCGTTAAACAGAGGCCATATACCTCATTACAAAATGAAAAATGAATGGACTTAAGAGATTCGCATAGAACGGTTTTTATCTGGATTGAAAGCAAACGTCGATGCTTATAAATTAGTCTAAAATTAGCATAGGCTATTCGTTTGGAAGCATCCAACAAAGCAGAAAATGGTAAGAAGTACATTAAGATCCATGCTATCAAAGGCCCTACTAGAGTCAAGCAAGGGTAAAATGGAGACCGTGCCTTTGTCAGTACTAGAGATTATGTCATTTAATAGTGTAGCTCTACAGCTATAACCATGACTGAATCCAGAGTGACAGTTGCGAATTTACATCGTACCTTACTATGTAGACGAATTTCCTGTATGACACTAGTACAGTGACACAACTTCTGCATTGATTTTCTAATAACAAACTTATATATTAAAAAAAATCAAAATTATTGATATTCAACAATAAAGATGAAATTAGAATTATCACGAAAAATAACGCTACGAGGGTGGTTCAAGAGGGAGAAAATCTAAGAGATGGCGGTCGTAGTGCCGAAAATGGTTTGTTTCTAGTAAGGATCATTAGACACTAGATAGCTGTTAAAGTCTCAGTTATATCCATCACATGGTTTAATTTTTATTGTTATTGTTTCCAATTTTGCGCAAAAACTTGGATGTGAAAAAAATCTCGGCAAGATGGGTGCCGCGTTTGCTCTCAGTGGAGAATAAACGCAATCGTGTGGTCGACTCTGAGCCTGTTTAGACGCTTTTCCGTCACAATAACGACAAGTTTCTCCGTCGCTACATAACTTTGGAGGAAACATGGATACATTGCTACACTCCGAAGACAAAAGAGCAATCAACACAGTGGGTGTTTGAAGGTGGACGAAGTAGGCGCAGGCGGAGAAATCGGTTGGCAAGGTGATGGCACCGGTTTTTTGGGATGCATGCGAAGTCATCTGCACCGATTACTTGGAAAAAATTGGAAAGTATTATGCGTCGTTATTGCACCGGTTGAGGATGTTTATCCTCAGTTCAAAAAGAAGATTGAAGATTGCCATGAAGACAATGCACGCATGCACACCTACGCAGTTTCGATGGTCAAAATTATGGAATTAAAATTCGAATTAGTTCAACATCTACCGTGTTCACCGGATTTGGTCCCCAGAGTCTTCTTTTTATTTCCAAATTTTAAAAAAATGGCTTGACGGACAACAGTTCACGTCGAACAAGGAAGTCATCACCCAAGCAGATGCCTATTTTGAGAACCTAGTTTATAGTGGGTTTAAGAAAGCTGAAGAAACACTCAGAAAATTGTATAGAGTTAAATGGAGATTATTAATAATGATAGCAAGGACTGTGGTGTAGTGTGGTAGACAACACAAGTATCGGCACATCATCACATCGGCACCTCATCATCAACCGGTGTATTACGCGAACTGAAGTATACGTTCATATCTTGACCCTTCAATACCGTACTCACGCCTTTCGATACGCTGTGAAAGGGGAGTTTCACGAATTTCTTACTGTTAGTTTCTACTGGGGCTAAGGTCGTGGAATTTCTTACATAAAGCCTAAGTTGGACTCTCTTAAGCATGCGATTAACATCAATAGAAGAATAACCGTTGTAAATAGCTATGTTTTTTTTTATGAATTTAAGTTCTTTATTAAATCTTCTTCTACTTAAAGGGAATTTAACTAATCTGTTAATTAAGAAACTAATCGCGGCCATTTTATGTTGTCCACAATGCTTAGAATCGTTCATAATGTACCTATTAATGTTTGTTTCCTTTCTATACATGTCAATTTCCAGTTTATTGCTGTTTTTAATTACTAACCTATCTAGGAACGGAAGTTGCTCATTCACTTCTTCTTCTACTGTGAATGTAATAGTTTCAAATTTAGAATTGAGAGTCGCGAAGAAATCCGGAATATTACTTTTCTTAGAATCAAAAACCGTGAAAATATCATCTACATACCTAAGCCAAATTCTAGGAAAATATGCGGATCCGTTATCATACATGTTTCAAATTCATGAACAAGTTGGCTATGAAGGAGGACAGAGTGTTGTCCATTACTGTACCTTTCAATTGTTCATAGTACCTGCCCTCTACTTTAAAGCAATTTTGATTCATGCAGAGTGAAATTAATCTAATCTTTTATATTCAGCTATTTTGGCATCATCAATATTGTTGAGCTTTAGGAGCTCAACCAAATACTCTCTGGTTTCAGGGATTGGTATACTGGGGAAGAGCGAACGAACATTTTCCGAAAGAGTAATTTTACATGCGTTTCGTACATAATCTTTTGTTCTAGCATCTAAATTCTTTATGGACGTTTCTACTGATGCGAGATGCATTTTTCCATCGGAGCCTTTGAGTCGGGAATACAATGTTTTGACTCCTTATTTAACAGTGCGATTTCGGTTTTACTAAAAGTCTCTGACGATTGATTAGAAATCAGTGGTGTGCTCTCCAGGAAACGTACGGTCTTTCGTTCTTTTTTGGACACATTTTTCTGAATTTGTTACTGAGGCCTTGCTTTTTTGATTTGAATTTACGATTGATCTGTTCGATTAGACATCTTTGGAAATCACACCACGTTTGGAAACTGTATCCATCTAAAAAGTGCGTTATCTTAAGTTGCAACTCATATAATTCTACTTCTAAATGACTATGTCTTGGAGATTATGTTGAAAAATAAATAAAAATCTCCAGAGAATACTTTGTTTTTCTATCTTTTTCTGACTTATTGAATTACCGTCGTACTAAACAGTTTTCTCTATTGAAACACTTCACTATTACGCTTTATTTCTTGTTTGTGGTAAGGGGTAATAGTGAAGTGTTTCAGTGTTCCAGTACCACAGTGTTCGAGTACGTGATTTAGTTTTCTCTATGTGTATGTGTAATATACATATATTTACTTAAATAAACGAAACGGTGTGATATTAGGGATTTTGTAAAACAAAAGAAATGCTGCATGCTCACCCTTGATATCATCTCTCATAAAACGAAATCAGCATTTCTTTTGATTTACAAAAAATCCCAGTAACACACCGTCTCGTATATTTTCCTATTACAACCATTATTCAGTGTTTTGTTTAGATAAACGCCTACCGTGTCTAATAAAACTAATTTTCCTCGAATTCCACCATTGTTTTATTTTGTTGTATTTTTTTTTTACAGTGTTATATTTAAGTTAACTTTATATTAGACAATTACAGCAAGTACAATGATTACTACTGCATTACTCACACACACCTTTTTTTTTTACTTGACTTCACTGTACCCTTTTTTTCTTTCTCCTTATCGATTGCGCGCTAAAGGATGATTCTTTTGGCGCGCAATTCAGTTTTTAAAAATTACGAATCAACCGTAGTTAAAACTGTTTTGACAAAAACTTCATACACGATTTCAACATGATAATAATTTTTAAAATGTTATTCACTTGAGGTATTGAAAAATTGTTCATGATGCCGTACCATGCGCGTCTCTTGACAGTTAGGAACCACCTAATTGTAAAACAAATTATCACACGGAGAAAGTAGTACCAATCAAAAAAATTAATGTAGCTGCTTAAATATACTATTTGTTGATTTTTGCGATCACTTGTGGTCTATTATTCTACGTAAGTGTGACACGGTGACATGCATAGCTAAGTACATGAGAATTGCACTAAATGGAAGCATATGTGTTGTAATTTTCATTTCGCTAAATTTCACTTTTGATTGCGATATTCAAATTAGAGTAAAGCTAATTAACGTAGGCACTAAATTTTAATTATATACACGCATATTTATTTGAAACTTCTTTGCGAGTGTAATTAACTGCCTTTAGTTTGTTTATTTACTGCTGTATTTTTCGTAGAAATAAAATATATTTTTACATTGCAGAATATATTAGATTGTGTATCCAGCAGTTTACTTATCAGTCAGTAGCAAATAACAATCAGTAAACGAAATTTAGAAAAAAATTATTTGGTGGAATATTTAGGCCTGATCACTTTTACACATTTTTCAATATCTGGTCTGTTTATGTGTGACATAGCTGTGCTCCATCTAAATTTTCATCACAAAAATTAACGAACCATTGACAGAAAGCCAACCTCTTGCCTGAATCTCCTGGTTGTAATGTTTGTCAAGTTCGGTACATAATTCTCTGAAGTGATGCATAACATAAACCTAATTCCTTAGCATCTCTAATGGAAAATTAGCAATGGACTTCAAAATATGCTAACATTGTAATTTCGACTTCTTCGTTGATAATGATATTTCTTTGTTCTTTTGTTGTCTAAACTGTTTGTGGAGTTTTCGAAAGTAACATCGATCTAGCTGGTATCGTAAAGGATAGTGCTCAACATAATATTCGCTAGTCCTTCTTGAATTTTTGTAATGAAACTTTTACATAACTTAAAATATCATTCACAAATTTAAAAAATACACAGGATGTGTCATACAATTGTTTTTTCGTATACTGCATATTAATCAGCGTTAAAAACACTATTACTTTGCTACTTTAACCTACTTTCTCGAATCAGTAACAACAGAGATAGCAATGGTGCGCACTTAATTTAAATCACCCTGTATATTTACTGGCCTTTCACGTTTCTTTGCCTTAATATTGTAATGTGAAAATTGTAACAAGATTATAGTCAGTTTTTTAAAAATAGTTTTAGACTCGGTTTAAACAGAATTTCTCCGACTATTATTTCGGAAAATTTAAGTTTTAGAGTAGAATCCAATGGCAAAGTCATGAATTCTTCGTCTTGTTCTAATGAAAACTCATAACACATGCTGATTACAGAGAATGGATTTCGCATTTAACCATAATTGTGGATGAGGGAAAATATTTTGCAATTTTTGCTTTTAATAATGTTAGATAGTATAACAGCAAGTATGTGTGCGCTTCACCCTTTACGGTGAGGGAGTGATAGTGGAAGACTTTACACAGAAAGACTCCTGAGGTTATGACAAGCTTTAAAAAGCTTACACACTCCGTTGGGCCATCATCTCATTAAAGAAAATCATTACTATTACACAAGCCAACGACTGCCGAAGATGTTTATACGATTTCATATTACATTTGAAGCAAAGAATTTAGAAACAATTTAGATTTCTACTAATTGGCTCTAGTTTTTGAGATAATGTGTAACAACTATGTTTTCATTTTATTCTAGTTAGAACGGCATTTTTTGAATGGTTGTGTCGTTTCGGACAATTGTAATTTTTATATCACGATAAACGGGACTTCACGCGCAGTATCATGTACCGCGCTGGTACCGTCGAAATGGCATAGCACCTTAAGTGTGAGTTGTCGCGGCTGAGGGTAGAGCTATCTTGGACATGTATCGGCGGATATTGTTTATTTGTTTCGTTGCTTAGATAGTACTGTCCAGAAAGGAAGTTCGCATAAATATGAGTTTGTCTAATAGAGATTATCTTAACCATCCAGATGTATTCTGCTACATATGTAGCGAATATACCGCGGAAAAACAAAAGCAAAATATCACCGATTTTATGAAGAAGGCGTATTTTTCTTATTTTGGTTTTGCAATTGGAAAACAGGATAAGTCTCGGGTTCCATAAAGGGTGTAAAACATGTATGGAATCTTTACGGCAATGGACAATAGGAATGAGAAAAAACTTAAACTTTGGTGTTCCAATGGTGCGAATAGAACCAACAAACCATAATGACTATTGTTATTTTTGTTTGTTATTGCTGTGAGTGGGAAAGGCTGTAATTGTTACAAGAAACATAAATCGGAATATCCGGATTTACAGTCAGCAAGACGACCATTACCACATGACGAATATATACCTAAACCAGAAAATTCAGTATCAAGAGTATCAGTGGCCTGTTTGTGTTAATTTAAAGATGAATTTTTTGCTTAGGCAGCTAGGCATAGCTAAGTGGATACACCAAGTATCCCCGTTTTATCTGTATGTTGGATAGTAGAGCAAATCAAGATTACTGGACGAAAAAAAATGTACTTTTCGCCTGTCTACCAATAAATTTTTAATTTTCATTTTTAATTTTTTTCCTTCATACCTTTTTAAAAAAAGCATTAACATAAAAACTAGAGCCAATATGATATAATTGTTAGCAAAAATGGAACCACACTAAGTTACCTTGAAACCACTCTAATAACGGAAACAATAAAATCAATGTTGGCCAGTATTATTATTTAGGACCGAGGGAAACATATATACTGTCCTTTTTTGAATTATGCGCGATCTCCAAAGTGATATTTTTTTAAAACACTGATAGTTTGTCGGTGGATGTTAGAACATTTTCGTTTTTTCCTTGTTTATCATAGTATTCCCATTATTTATATAATTGGAGATATCAGCTAAATATGCCATTTTGATACACAAATTATCGTTTGTAAGAAAAGTTTTAAACGTGTTCTCTTCGTTTTTTAAATGGGGGTGTTTCTAAGGGTCGCGATTTGATGTAGTTCACTATATTTGCAATTACTGATTTTATCGTAAATAATGTTTTTGGAGATTTTAGGTGTAAAAAGCAGTGCGTAGATATGATATTAAGGTTTCCTTTCTTCCCGGAAGCAACAAATCCCTTAATAGGACCAATCATTGAGGGAACTCCATTGGAGCAGATCCTTAAACATTGGTTCCATGCTATTGTAAACTTATCTAAATATGACAAAATGCAAAAGGATAAAAAATAATTCACTATTCTCTTTTCATTGACGAAGCGAACCGATTCCAATTCATGAGCTATACCGCTGATATCAGTGGGCTCATCAATTTGTAAAGCAAGGTATTGTTCTGAAAACGTATCAATAGTTTTATTATCGTCTGAATATTTGCATCATCCCAAATACACAAGTAGATAGGACTAATAACAATTACTTTTCCTTTTTCTGTTTTTTTTTTAATTTTTCATTGATTTTCACATTTTTCACGGAGTTCACAGAGCTTCGGTTAAAAACCACTATATACATCCGTAGTCTAATGTTTAAAGTACGCTATTATAACTTGATTCAGGGCAGGGATATTCGAGCCCAACCACAAGCGGTTTTTAAAATGTTGTACCTGTTTTGTACCGCATCAAAAATAAAAAGTTTTGTATCAAGTGCCCTTCCTCTCTCCCCCATCCACAAGGGATTTCTTTAACTTTTTCTATGTCAAAGTTTGGCGGGACCGGGAAGATACGCTCATTTTGATTTTTTTATAAAAATCTGTTATGAAATCGTTTGCTATTAACTGCACGTTAAGCAGTACTTTGCCCATTTAACCGATTACGTAGGTACAATAATCACAGAGACTGCAATAGTTCCCCACTAATTTGGTATATACTGAATTTTCGGATTCCTCGATAAAGTGCTTCCTTTCTTTACTTTTGTTTAAAAGAAATCACACAATCAGCCTTTTACGATAATAGTGTAATAGCGGAATTGATTTCTTAAATTGTTATATGTCGAATTTATACTAGAATGTAAATAAATGTCTATTTTTATCTGTATTAGTAAGGTGTGAAGATTATACGAAACTTATATGGTAAACATATAAGAAGATAACAAGTAATGTAAACTACAAGAGATATAGTGATTAATAAAAAGGAGATTATGTTTGATTAACACTGTATGATGTTTTAATGTTTTATTCACTTATTCAAATAGGGACATGTTAATCCAATTTGGAATAGTTGGAAAATTGTATTACAATGCACCTCAGTTTAACATAAATTAGACCAATGTACAATCTGTAGTATAGATAAAATCACTACAGTTTAAATATTAAAATTTTAAGTATGTTTTAATTACTGTTTGTAAAATTGGTGTATATGCGTGGACGGTAGAAAAATACGCGTGTTAAAAAAATTTCTTTGTTCACACACACCTTTATACACTTATTAACTTTTTTAAGCCATCTAAATAATACGATTTCTCGAACTTTGCAATATAAGCCTCTCTTTCGGCGGTGACTCCTTCATCTGATAAACTGCTTTGGGCCAAACCATTTTTTGAAATTGGAAAAAGAAAAAAGCTACAGGGGCCAAATGTGGCGAATAGGGACTTGTACCGTAACTGACGTAGTTTTGCTGCCGCAATTGCGAATGAGTGAACCGGGATGGAACATGATGGTAGAAAATTCTTTTCTTCGCTAGGTGGGGTCTCTTCGCTTTAGTTCAGCGTCGAATCGGTTCAACATATCACTGTAGTACTAATCAATTAAGATTATGTCTTACGAATCTAAAAAGGCGTCGCCATAATTTTTGCGGTTAATGAAATCGTTTCCTTTGGCGTCACGCGATTTCGTTTTTGTCCAATCGTTAGCAAATATGCAACCAACCTCGCCGATAGCTTTTTCATACTCAATTTTTCGTGAAGGATGTTTTGCACACATCTACTTGAGATGATTACCATATTAGCAATGTCTTCAATATTCACGCGGCGGTCTGTTAATACGATATCATGAGTCCCTCAGTGGGACGCTGCAACCGCACTTCACCGAGGACAAATATTCGGTCACCCTTAAATTCATTAAACCAATATCTGATCCTCTTTGATTTCTGTACGCGTCTTCCTAGACAAAAAAATAGAAATCAAATCACTGAACCAAATCAATCTTTTTCCATAATTTCATAAACTTAACAAAGCAACGTTACTTGATGAATCTCCCCAAAATTTTGGTAGAGGTCGTCATCGTTTGTCATAAAGCGCAATCCAGACACGAGTATTTCTTGTATCATCCTCTTACATATAGACTTAGTAGTGAACATCGCTAAGTTTTTTTTTTTTTCATCCTACTACATCATTTGTTGCGAACAAGTCTGTGCTTGAAGAGATTTAAAAGTCTACTGATAGGCTAGTCTTAAAAAGTATGGACGTTTTGAAAAGTCAGCTTATGGAATCTGTTTACTGTATGGTCGCATTTTTTTTGCTATTTAATTTATCTTTCAATCGTTGATAAGCTTTTTTGTACTTTCACGTTTGTCTATTTTAAAATCCATTGTAGGCAACAAAAACAATTACATTTATTAGTCAAAATCTATATTGGCGACAATAATTCGTATAATAGAACTTCAGAAAGAAACATTTTGACAATTCGACATCAAATAGTAAGATTGCACTTATTGTAAATTGTTGAACTGACGCTCGATAGTCCTGTGATACTATTACGCAGCTTTGTAAGCGTCAGTTAATGGCAGTTGTGGTTAACACATAAAATATTTTTAAACTAAGAAAAAAAAGGAAATAATACGTATTAGTAAGTTATGCAATAATTCAGTTAACAGAAGAATAATATTAGTTTAAGCGTGTTGTACAACAACTGTAAGTATACAGTACCACTACATAACTACATAAATGTATTAGTGTAGCTTTACTAATCAGACTTACTCATTTCTAATTATAGGATTTGTATGATTGAGATGCTCACCACTAGAGCGCAACATTCTCGCTTGCCTGCTAGTGGTGTTTAACCGCAAGAGGTTGAGGTGATACAGAGCTGCTTTGTTACATGTCGACACTTCTCGGCCTTCTATGCTGTGTGCTGTGTGTAATACATATCGCAGTGTGAAGTTGATAAGTGTCGGAACTAAACGGAAAGCATTAAAAATATTGAAAATGCGTCGAAACGCATCAACTTGTCTGTTTGCTAACAGGGTAAACATGTATTTATGGCAATTTCCTGACTTAATATATAATGGTAAAGAAATCAGGTGTTTAGTTTGTGATAAAAGTTTATTACGTTGGAAACTATTTATGTGTAGGAACCATGTATATAGCACAACACACAAATTAAAAAAAAACCGAAAGGAGACTGTATAAAGAATTTCTATGTGATTTAATGATGATGCTAAATGCGTACCATTTACAAAAACGGACAAACAATGTTTCGTCAGTTTTGGAAGAAACACAATCCAACGTGGGAATTACCAAGTTCGCAGACGTTACGTAGGTATTTGACGTCAGTGCGCGAGAAGATTGAGAATTATGCGAAAGCCGCGGTAAAAAATGAACGGTTGTGGCTAACTATAGATGAAACTACAAACATTAAGAAAAAGCCGTAGTGTCGATTGTAGAACGGATGACCTTGAAAGGACCGGCACACTCTTATTTGCTACCCCGTAAACTTTCAAATTTCACCAAAGCAGGTGTTAATGATGGTTACCGTTGCTGTCGCAGTTATGCTTCAAAGCTGTTCAACCGAATTTGCTGCACATAACATGTCTGCTTCATGCTTTACACCTTGTAGCGGACACTATATGAAAATGTTATCCCGATGTGATGATCAACTAACAGCACAGGCGAAAGCGGTTTTTCTTAAATTATCGGCTATTTCGTTCACAGTGTCCTGACCTACCGGAACCACCACAGCCACTTCTTACACGAAGGGGTATATTGTTAGAAGCAATATTCTATTATTGTAAACATTTTGAAAAGATCAAATTAGTGATTTTACAACTGGACGCTAAGAAGCAGCTACAATAAAGCTAAGTCGAATGCAATTCCAAAATCCTTCCAAAAAAAGTTGCAGCAGATTTAAAAACTATTAACGATAATTACGTTCCAGTAGCCGACGCAATAAAAAAATTGCAAAACACTTTGTTGTCCTTACGGGATTCGTGTGAAATTGTTGACCACGTACACATAGCGCTACATATTTTAGGTGACGAAAAAAGTGTTTCAGTCAGAGAAAAATTTAATAGTATATTACGTAAAAATATCGATTTTTCTAGATTACGTAATCTTTTATACTGCTTTTGTACTCGCTATTAATGCATCTATCTCTGGATAACATATGTTCTGTCAGAAGATGTAGAGCGTGGATTTTACAAGTAATATGTAAAAAGTTACCAAACTGCTTTTTGAGAGACTGGCCTACAGAACACGTGCGGCATCATCGGTTATAAACATTAAAACTTGGTCTCCCGAAAGTTCAAATTTTTTCCAATGTATTTAAATACCACTTCTGATTTTTTTTTCGGCATTACATTGATCTACTCCTCTGGATGCTAGCAAAATTGAAGGTGATGGTTGATGTGGTTCCATTTACGTTCCATCACATTGAGTACATTAAGTACAGAATCACTGATTTCATACATTGTCGGTTTTATTTATATATACAACGCTGCTGTAATATGTACTATTCTTGTTTTTCGTATGTTTATGCATATTGCTTTAATAGCAGAAAAGCAAATGGACATTTCACTCTTCCAGATAGAATAAATCTCTCTAATTCTATACTTACATCGGTAACAGGGTTGTCTCGCATCTCCGCTCCATCGCATAGTCTAATATGCGAAGCATAAATTTGCCCGAATGACCACTTCCATACCGACGCCTGTGATTACTACGATAGTTGATTAATTTAGTCGCGACTGCAACAGTCATGACTAAACATAATCATGATTAAAGTAATCTCAAGTTAGTCATGATTATATTTGTCATGACTATATTAACCATTGTACGTGCAAAGATTCAATATTACATCAATAAAAGGGAATTATAACCTTTTGCGCTTTTTCGTTGATGTATGACGCCCTATAACATATGTTTGCTAAAACGTGAGATACAGGACCATCTCTGATGTAGATTTTGCCTGCGTAAAAAGATTGTAGAAACAATTTGCTTTTCAGTCTACCCTTACGCTATGTTTCACCTAGTATACATGTTAATAATTTACCGCACTTGTTTAAAAACATTTGTAAGTATGGAGAATAATTCTTCGGCAATCGGTTAATCATGACTACGGCTTTGAAATTAGTTTAGTCATGATTATTTTTATAATTCTTTAGTCATTTTACTGTATTATTTTAGCGATTATTGTAGTCACGATAAAATCTATCACCGAACAAAGTAGTCAATCATATCTAACGTAACGTCCATCTGTGGCAATGTGTAACTTGGATATTAATGTTAGAAAATGTTAACAAAACACAAACAATTGCGTATAATAAATTTTACAGATTATCTCTAACGATTATCTTCGGAAAAATGTTTACAGTATTTTTTCACAGTACTTTATGCGTTTTAGTAAGAAACTTATCTGCGTGGTTTCGTATTTCGTTTACTACAAAACGATGCATTTTACGTACCTATTAGGAAGCGCGTCTCTATCAGCTTCTGAAAAGATAAATAAAAATGTTCCTTTAAAGAAAATAAAATTAACATGAATCAAAGATAGCAAGAATTTGGAAGGATATACTGTAACACAAAAAAATCCATGTACCTCTGCAAACTCCAAACAATACTCAATAGTATAAAATTGTTCTAGTGTGTAACTGCTAAAGATATTGCCCAGTAAAGAAAATAAGGGCATTTCGCGAAAATGTAAAATTATCTCAAAAGCTGTGCTAGATAGGTATAATATAATGTACGATACAGGATATTCCATTTATAAAACCAAACTTGTATTGTACATAGCGGGAATAGAATATCCAATTTAATGTTTTGCAGAACTTATTTCCGAATAATTTATACGAACATTTTTTTTTCTCTAAATTGCTCAGAGAACCAAATAGTTCGGAATTAGAAGAACTTCAAACGAATGGCGACGATTACCCAGAGGATGAGAGAATATACAGGATACGGCAATGAAACGGGATGATTTGAAGTGAACTTTAGAGCTAGAACAATGAACCATTGGACGGGTGAACAACGCAGGTTCACAGTTAAAGCCTATTATCAGAATAGCGAGAGTTTTAGTCAAACGCGTCGTATTTTTCGACGCTATTTCAATATATCACGCAATCAGTTTGTTCCGTCGGATAATGCGATTAGTACGTGAATTAACAACCTCGAGGAAATTGGATTAACGACAAAAAAGAGATAGGAGTACAAGAACAGTTCGAACCCATAACAACATCGAAGTTATTCGACAGGCGGTACTAAGAAATTCACGCCGATCGATCGTACGTCATGCTGCACATCTAGCAATAAGTGACAGATCTGTCAAAAGGATTCTTCACCAAGACCCGGGTGATAACGAATAACAATTCCGTTTTTGTGAGGATATGCTCAGGAGACTCGACTCCATTTATTAGGTTTTGTCAATAAACAAAATTCCAGATATTGGGCGGATGCAAATCCTCGTTTACTTCATTAAATGCCTCTTCATTCTGAAAAAGTAACAGTATGGTGCGCGATTTTGGCAAATGGAATCATCGGCCCGTTTTTTTCGAGAATGGGTTTCAAATGCGGCGACTGTTAATTCTCAGCGATACGTTGAAATGATTCGTAACTTTCTGACACCACAACTTACCCGTCTTCCATTGAATGAAAATACACTTTTCCAGCAAGATGGGGCAACAAGCCATACTGCAAGAATTTCAATGGATGCTGTGAAAGTTTTGTTCCCAGGCTGCGTTATTTCTCGCAACGGGGATATCGTTTGACTCCCTCGTTCTCCCGTCAATATGCTGCATGTAGTCATGCAAAATTTCCAGGTCCGATTACACGAATGCATAAATTTCCATGAAGGATATTTGGCAAAGCCAGTGTTTAAGAAATAATTTTTTGTTTATTGTACGCCAAATGACTGTTCTTGTACTTTATGTTATACATGGCCAATTAATAAAAAAATTAATTCTTTAAGAAATAATTAACATTTTAAATCATCCCGGTTCATTACCGGACCCGTGTAATTCCATATGGAAAGATGAGCAATCTAGTGGCATTAGTGACGGTGATGGAGAGTATAACGCGAAGGGGGTCTTAGTGACTACTTTCTTTAAGAATGTAATAATACTGCAGTGAAAAGGCAATGGCATTGTCTATATGATCCCCTCTTTTGCCAGCAAAGACCCATATAAGGAAACTAAGTTCCACATTGAAGTTTGAAGGTCACAGAGTGCAACCGTTTTATGGAAAGTGTAAAACTGTTAGATAGAATGATGCCCACTATTCACATGATGTCAAAAACAAAAAATTCTATATAAGATTTGCATTTCATTTCGTCGTTAACGTGGCAATTGTCAGTGTCTGGGTTCTGCATAGAAAGGTCAAGAACTTAACAATACCTTTGCTTGAATTCGAAGCATTGGTGGATTCCACATTAATTGAGTTCGGGCTACAGAGGTAGGCCATCGTCCACTACAGGGAATAAACCACCAAAGAAAAAACGGGCAATCAAATGTGAAAATGTTTTTCTTTACCTTCTTTTTCACTCTTTGAAATAATTTGACTCAGAAGAAGACAAATAAAGACACTGATGGGCATACTGAAGATGAAGAACAAATTCGGTTCTATTTTGGCTATATATTTTTTTAGTACCATAATTGGATAGTTACCTTTTTATTTACATTATGTAATTGTCATACAAGACTCTATTTTAAATACTATACTTACACCTTTACATAAGAAAAGACACGCAACGATGATGGCTAACTACAGACCAGCCGCTTTAACATCTACTTTATAAAAAGTAAGAGAATACTGCATGTTAGGTAAGCTCAATAACTTCCTAGAGAAAAATAACATTATTGCAAACAACCAGCACCGTTTCAGGAAAGGATATTCATCATTGTGATTCAACAAAGTGTTAGGGCGTTACACTTCAAGAGACATCTGATGCCTAAGAACGCAAGACTCAAGAGACGCTCTGATAACTTTATATCACCTCATATGCAAAGGATATTTGTTGTCTTGGCACTACCGTGCCTATATATGCTGGAAGCCGCGACCTATATATTTACTAACGAGAACACCATTACGCATTAAAGATGTCCATAAGCATGATACAAGGGATAGAGAACAACTCCACGCTCCACTCTGTTCTTTACATATAACAAGCATGGCAGTAACACATTTACCGTTGAAAATCTATAATAAATTACCATGAAGGAAGCTCAAAATTGTAAAGAGTTCCGCAAACAGCTTAAAACCTACCCCCTCCTATATTTTCTTCCTATATTTTACTTACACGATTGATCTTTTTATAAACAGCTAAATACGGGTTCCTACGCCAAATTAAATCTAAAACAAATAATTTTTGTTTGTTTTACTTTTCATTTGCACTTGAAATGCTAATTGTTTTGTGCTTTTGATACTATGCTTAAATATATACTTTAATTATATCAAATGTATGCTTTGACGTTTATATTCACCATTGTGTTTACATAATAAAGAACTATTCTATTCTAGGTAGTCATTTGAATATTCTTGGTATTATTTTTGGTAATTAATTTTTTTTTTAAATAAATACACAGGATTCTTTGCACTTTTATCTGTTGGTATTTTATGTTTGGCACTACCTCCATTAATGTAGGCAGAATAATATTTGGACGTTAGCTATACCGCATATTACGTAATCATTACTAAACTCGAGAATATCACGGAGATTTCTGTCCTCCCTTTTGTTAAATGTCATATGCAGTGACCGTGTTCAATGATCGACGACCACAGAACGTCTATTACACCCTGCAGTGTAGATAGTTATATAAATTCGTAAGTAAATAGTTAAGATAACTGAGGCAATTATGCGTAGTTGACTGTTTCGTTTAAATAACAATTCTTAATTTAGTGATCTTGTTCCCGCATAGACTCTTAAGATTTGCTTCTGTTTGCATAACTGCAAAATAGTTGGTTTACTGCTCAGTGTATTTTACAATTATATACAATATGGTTGCCATTTTTGCGAATATTTTTTTTAACGCAACTTCTTTACAGATAAATAGAACAACATAGTAGTGGGTGTTAAAAAAATCGTGTAATTGCAGTATTAGGGTGCAAGCGCATGTTCCTTGTATTTGCATTGTTTAGTATTTAGCTAAAATGATTTACTAGGTGATTTATAATTTACTTTGTACAGATCGGTTATAACTTGCTTTAAAATCAAATAACGCATAACACAAAACGCAAAAAAAAAACTATGGTTTTTTGAACGTTGTGCCCAGTAATATTTTTGTTCTGTATGACAAGGATTATCATTTACCATCATTATAAGAATTTTGAAAGGGAGTCATCATTCATAAAACTTGGAAAACTATTTCTTTAGACTTTGTGATACATTATGCTAATTATCATTTACCACAGTTTCAACAATTTTGACCGGTAGCCGTTTCCCATAAGGATTCTGCAGATCCTTTCACCTTTGCTGGTTACAAATATATAGATTTTTTTTCAGTTATCAATACAGCGCGTTCGTACAGTTATTTTATCTTATAGGTTTTCTGCGAAAAATTGAAAGATAAAAGACAGGTGTTATTATTATTTCAAAAATATGTACCGTTGTACCGTTTATTTGAAATTTAGTAATCTAATAGTTAACAAATTAAACGCAAAGCTATACTATGCATGGTCAGCTGACTCATTGTCAGTTAATGATGCAATACAGGACGTTTACAAATTGTGCGATTGCAATCTTAAACCGATATGAGGTGCTTCTAAAATGTCGAACGTATAGCCTCTTTAATGGTTACGTTTTTGAGCGATTACCTTGTATTGTGCGTGCAGTGTCGGCAACAATTCCAAATACACCAACAATATTAGCAGTTGTCAAATTTTTTGCGGCTATGAACATTTTAAATAGATTTCCTTTTGATTCTTTTCTTTATAACTCAAATTCTTGGTTAACATTTTCGTTAACATTAAATTTAAGAAAAAAATCTTAAGGGATCCCAATCAACAAAATTATAAATAGCAAACTTTTTCTATTAATAAAACTTTCATATAATGTATTACTTCATTTATACTCATGGAATTCAAGTGAATAAACTGGGCTTATTAATTAAATAATGTATGACTCTAATAATAATCTTGTTATATCGAAGAATACCTGGCGGCGTTTCGCAAATACAATGTATTTAGGCTAATATATGTTATCAATGATAATTAAGCCTGTAGACACAAGTTGTGCTTCACGACATTAGCAGACGAAGCTAGTCAGACTCGTGTTTATTCGTTTCATGAGAATGGGTTCGTGTTTCCTGCTGGCTTCCCCGGGAATCGACAGAACACGAGTCTATCTAGTCTCTGCTAATTACGTGAAGCGCACGGAAACCCCAAAAGATGTAGTGAATGTTGTATTAGTATGTAAAATATTTTTATATTCCAGCATTTCATAAACTACTTTGCAAACGCCCATTTTAACTCTCTCTGGCCTATCGCATGTTTTAGACATTGACTTGCAAAAGAAACAACAGGTATTCTTTTCTTGTGCTCTATCCATACAAAGCATTCGCAATTCTCTACGTGCTTTGATTTGACACTAACTGTAATTTACACCATGAACCCTCACCAACAGATATTAAAGGATTTCTACTTCGTTTTTCTTTCTCGAAATACACTGACAAACGAGATATAAACTTGTCAACAAGAACTAAGTGGTCTACTGAACATCTAGAACTATAATCTACAAAAAAAATGCTGTAGGCTTTTATGTGCTTTTTTAACATCTCAAACCTTACTATAAAACGAAATGGTTTACTTCACTATAGCTTCGAAAATAACTTTTAGAAGAAATATGAAAATTGTAAGAATAAACGCAATAAACGCAAAAACTAGATAAAACAGTAAACATTAAAAACAAACCTTAAACGCCAAAAGAGCCGTATTTTCTGCGTTACAACTTAAGTTTGCATGCGTTGCGGTAAACATGAATCTTATCTACGCATTACTCGACCATATTCTACCTCGCTTCAACTAGCTCATTGATATTTAATAAAATATAGACGTTTATCTTAAGTAGCTAAGACGTATGGTATGTTCTTCACTATCACTTGTACATACGTATGCTTCCAATTTTTACATATTACGCTTGTCTTTATTTTACCGAGAAATTAATGACGTGACTACAAAGATTCGTAATTTTTACTGTATCTGTAAATAGCAAAGCAGAAATTTAATTACGCAATAGTTTATTTGCATTTTACTTGTTTACGTGAGCAGCTAAGGTATAATTCCCCGCAATAAAGCCAGCTAGCGATCCTTTGTTAGTATATAATGTTATAAAGATAAAGAGGCTATTATTCCTACTGCTACTAGATCAGCTGGAGGTCTCATCTTGCTTATTTGTAACACTTAAATGACAAAAAAATATTTCTCGGACAACTCCCGTAAGATATAAGCAATATTGATGAAGATACACACGAATTGTACAGATACATCCAAAAACGTAATAGTTTACAGGTTCCATTTATAAAACTAAATTTGCATTATGCACTGCAGAGACTGAAGACCCTATGTATTTAAATATAATTTTATCATCTGCGATACTTGCTCTCAAATGTATCTTATTGGAAAGCTTTTTATTCCAATTACTCAGGGAAAAGACTACGAAATGTGTAATTTCTGCTCTCAATGTTGATACTTTTTTAGCTCTCCAAACCTTAGCAACTAGCAATCCTGCTTTGTAGTTATGTGCTTCGATTAAATGGTGTCTTATACTTTGCTTTATTGGGGAAGATTGCATATGCATCTTTGTTAATTTGTGAATTTTAACAAGTATGGCATAGAGGCATATTCAAACGAATCAGTTTCTATGTTAAAAACACGGGTTTCTATAACTTTCAAATGTAATATTGAATAATGTGTAATCTGTCCATTATCACAATTGGAATTTGTTTTATGTAATTATTTCAAAATTCGTCGAAGTACAGGGTTTAAAAGGGCAATGTTGCACATCCGGTGCTAATATATATGCTATATTAATGCTATTTCTTCACTAGAGCGGGCCAGCGTGTCTACATATCCGGACCGTATCCAGTACGCAACATCATGTTTTGTGTTAATTCATTTTGGATCTCCAGGCGAGTTAGTCGAACGTCGTTTGTTTAATTCACAGTATGTCGGACGAACAGAAGTGCATCGCTTGAAAATGTAAAAAAGTGAATCGGTGAATTTCCGGATTTATATTATGATGGTGCTAAAATAGTGTGAAAAAATTACGAAAAACCGTTATTCTGTTGGTGCAATACGACTATACAAAGCATATCAATAGTATACAGTAAACAAAGTGCCATCCAGAGAGCAATTTATGCTGGATTTACTGTCCGTGTTTCTCGAGTGTGGGTTGCAACTTCGCAGGTATCCACTATCTGTGTACGAAGATGACGAAAAAAAGGTCAAAGCCGTAGATAAACGGCCGTGGTTAAGCGTGGACGAAATCGACGGAATCGATCGAAAAACACAATGCGTTGTGTGGGCCGTTCTCTAAAACAAAAGCGTGAACAACTTTTACATGTGACGAGTAATAATCATACTTTATATCTTTTGGCACAAATGATTCGCAAATGTTATCCAGAGGTGGATGCATTGATTTCAAATACTAAAAACGTGTTTTTGAAATCTCCCAAACCAATTCGAGAACTTCGCAGACGGTATTCTCGAACCACCAAAGCCGAGTCTCACATGTTGGGGATCACGGTTGTAGGCAGCTTTTTTTTATTCAAAATTTGTGGTTTTACAATTGAATCCCAACAAAGCTGCAGCTATTACGGAAAGCCAAATAAGATTTCAAGATACTTCCTTTCGAAATAGATTTAACAACTATTTACGCCGATTTATTTGACGCGATGAAAAGATGTCAAAATACTGCTTTGTCATTTGTGAAGTCAGTGCAAATTGTGAACGATGTACACGCATTGCTATATGATACAAGTGATATAAAGAGTATGTGTGTTGTGGAAAAATTATGGTAAGTTATAAACAAAGATTCTGATTTTACCAGATTAATGCAAATTGGTGACAGTGAATCTGATTCATTTTCTATATAAAAAGATATATATTTTATATATATATATCTTTGTAGATATATTTTAATCATGGATGTCTTATATCCGTAGATGTCGAACGGTCATTCTCAAAATATAAGAACATTTTTTCATCCCGACGAACGCAGTTCAGCGAGAAGCATATCTAATGCTGCAAATCCTATTCTATTTGTACTACGTAGATAAGATAAGTGGGTTATATGTAATATTTATCATTAAATAAGTACATTAACATTATTGTTTCCCGATATATACTTGCGTTAAAGCCTAGTGAGTAATGTAGTAATATAATATGTATGCATATATGAAACTTAGTACTGTTCTGGTGTGCAGACAAAAGTGTTATTAGTTTTAGCTCTAGCAGACCATCACCACCTGGCAGTTTATTGAAATTACTGTTGAAGAAATGTAAGCTATTTTACTTTATTTTACTATTACCCATACCAAACATTTTAATGATATCTACTTATTAATTTAGCTTTACCTATTTTACTAATAATTTTAGTTTTGGTTTAATTAAAACCTTACCGATTAATTTTTGTTTATGTTTAGTTGAACAATAAGCAATGCTGGACAAACACCGTCGTAAGCCCTCTTAATCTCCAACAGATCTGCTCATGATATTCCAACTTCTCTTTTAGGACACGGCTAAATATCGTTGGCCAGAACTTAATTAACCCGTGGGGAATATATGACTCGTCGGATTAGTAAACAAACACCGTTTGTTTAACAGGGAGTGATAAAATTCAATAGGGGCTAATTGCTTCCATTTTGCAAATGCACTTTATCGACTGCAAGTAAATTTATTTTTTCGGATTTTTTTTGTTTGCATTTCATGGACGGAGGTCTGCGAAATGGGATCCGCCGCAGATTTAAATTTATTAAAAGCTTTTTATACACAGCACTGACCAAACCGCTTTACGGGCGAGAAGGCTTGTGCGCGTGTGCGTATTTCCGTGTGGCACAATATGCTGGGGTAAATGCTATTAATTTTGTTTATTTATTGTAGAGATCATCTCAAATTATAGAGATTACCAAGTTTATTATAAAATGTGCATTCGGACAATAGAACCTATCCACAATATCATCCCGTATGCGCTGGCATTGATAATGAATTTATTTACTGTACGTGCTATTTGCTTTAACTGTTATTTACGATCGATTAATAATGCCTACTGTGCTTCATTAAAACAATAAAAAAATCGAATTGGTTTTATTAGTGCGAAGTACGTAGATTTATCGATTGTTCTATGATGTTTAATTTGATTACGATTGATTTTCTAATAATAATTAGGTACTGGATGTAGGTATCCATGTACTTTTCATCACACTGTTTCAATATTCTCGAGTAAATTCTGCCCGGTTTCAAAGATAACGGATAACAAAGATCATATCACTGAGTGTTGCTCTTCTGGAGTACATGTTTCGAGAGGAGCTGATATTTTGAAATGCACAAAAGTGGTTATGTTTGGTTTTGTTTTTTTTTTCAAACAGCTAATTCAATTTGTTACCAAGATTGTCAATTTGAGCAACTTCAGCAAGCTTCATCTAATAATATTCGATATTTTTTCCCGCTATTGCAGTTTGTCTTGTTAAACATGAACGTCACTCCACTAGTAAAGACGTAGGCTTTCACGGCCAGAGTCAGCTAAAACTAAATGTGTTTCGGGTTCGGACCGTGTCATGATTAAACGAAAACTCGACGTTTCGCCCACAATCATATGGAGCTTCTTCAGGAGAGAGAAAGGTGGTAGGCAATAGTTAGCAGCAGTTGATTTTCACCTCTGGCATGGTTCACATGCTGAGTTACCGCGATCAACTGCTTCGCGCTCAGTTAGTTTCGTTTCTGGCGTGGTTTGCACCTTGAGCTAACGTGGTAACTCTTGCTTACCACTTTTCCCTCACCTAAAGTAGCCCTATATGATTGTGGACGAAACACCGAGTTTTCATTTAATCACAAGTCTTTAGAAAAAGACAGAAAGACAAAATTTGTTGTGGAATTTTATTTATTTTTCAACATAATTTCATAATTTGTACACTTTTCCAAGCAGTTTTTTAAGCCCTCCAAAAAGTAGGATTTGGGAAGGTCCTCAAAATAGGCATCTGTTTGGGCGATGACTTCTTTGTGCTACGTGAGCCGTTGTCTACGGAGTCATTTTTTCAAATTTGAAAATAAAAAGAAGTCGCTGGAGGCCAAATTCGGTGAATACAGTGGATGTTGTATTAATTGGAACTTTAATTTTGGCAATCGAAATTGTCTTGATGCAAGAGGATCTTTTTCTTTTTCAAATAAGGACATTTTTTCTCGATTTCTTCGGTCAACAGGTCCAGTAACGACGAATAATATTTTCCAGTTATGGTTTGACCTCTCTTCAAGTAATGGGTGTAGATGATCTCACAAAACCGAGGCCGTCACCTTGCCAGCCGATATCACCGCCTTCGCCTTCTTCGGAGCCCACACAAAAACCCATTGTTTTGACTGTTCTTTTGTTTCCGGAGTGCAGTAGTGTATCCATAGTTATATATCGACGGAGAAACTCCAGGATTGCGATGGGGGAAAATGGGTATAATTAAGTCAAAACACCTTGTAAATGCCAGATATTTTAGTGAATCACTTCCGACTTAAGTTCTTATCCCGCTTCATCGGGTAGTACTATTTTATTGCAGACTTTCCCCTGAATTTTACCAACGACTTGTTGATACTTGATATGAGATATCTTAGAAACGTAACTAACTACATCTTCGACATAATAACGTTTTCCGATGCTTTAGAATTGTTGAAGTACGTTTTGACTGACAAGAGTTTCCATCTATCGTTCGAAATAGCTTTATTTATTCCTTTATTGCCAAGCGATACGTTTTGAGACCAAAACAAATTCACCGCAAGAATATTGCTATACTGACATAATTTCATAGTGGTCAGTGATCGTTCGTTTTTTCCAGTTTCTTTTCAGATTCTTAGGAATCGAGAAGTGTTTTAACTTCTGTTGCGTCTCTTTTAGAATAGATTGAGAGAAAGCCTAGGAGTAAGCAAACATGAATAACATAAGAAACAATTTGGGTGTAATATCTAAATGCAAGACTCGTCTTTAATGAACATTCCTGCATATTTCGAAGGCCATGTCTTGATAGAGCCAAATTGCCCAATTTAACCAAATTTGCATTTCGAATTTTCTGAAGAAAATTGATATCTTTAACATTTAGGCAATTGAAAACAAAATTACAGGCACTTCAAAATCTGTTCGAAACAGATATGCACAATCTGTATTATGCAAGTATTGCATTGTTGGTGTGAAAACAACCCAGCTTGATTTCCAGGATTTTGCCCACGATTGGTACATATTATATTAGGAGATGTATTGTTTAGCGCAGTTTTTGACTATAATATCTGCACGTTTTGTGGATAAAATATATTTTTGCAAATACTATTGTGTTGTGTAAGTGAGGGATACTAGTGTAGAAGTTTTCAAGTAGCACCTTCTTTAATTTACCAAGAACACATAAAGAAACAACTACTACGTTTTGAATTGTATCAAAAACTGCGTTTTGCAATGTACCTGTGGAAAGTGAATAAAATTTTTAAAATTGTTGCTTTCTTTTACTTACTTCCTTAGGAACTGGTAAGGAGAACCTACATATGTACATACAAAACTATAGGACGTAAATATTTTTCGGTTCTTCTGTTATTCGATGCTTTTATTACCACTTCATAAACATGGAAGTGGAAAAAATAAATTCCGGGATTTGTACGAATGATACTAAATTAATACACCACTACAAATACGTTTTGTCATGATATTTAATCGTTAATTGTATGTTGCATAAATACGAACAATAGTTTAGGATGAATAATGCTATTGTATACCTCGGGCAATTGTGTGATTTAGAATGCGATATTAACAAATGTCTGCGGAATATTATTATATACTAATATCGTGGTGCATACGTTACGTGATTGTACGGATGCGTATGTAGTGTTGAGATAATACAGGTTATCTCAAAATCTGTCCAATGTTGTATACGCTCCCATATTTTTATACCGCGCGTAAAATACATTAACATTATTTATCTCGCTCTTATTTTAATTTTAAAGATTTTTAAATTCATTCTTGACCAACAGTTTTGCTTATTCCGGGATGTTGACTACAATGGTCAAACTTACGATAACACACAGAGGTCATTATAAAAATTATAAAAACAAACGAGTGTACCGATGTACACTGCTCAAAACAATTAGGGGATATTTGGAAAAATGGTAATAAAATAAATAGATAATGAATGTAGCACCTCGCAAATATTTTTATATTTAACTACAACGTTTTTAAATAAGAAACCGAACGCATTCACAAGTTTGAACTTGTTTGTGTACACTATAAAGCTACTAAGGCACTAGAGCGAATAAATATAATTAAATGAATACACAATTATGAGACTTTATAAGAAGTTTTATTGATAAAATAACGAAAAATCCATTGTTAATAATGTGTATGATTGCCACGAACGGAAATAAAGGTTTGACATCTAATCGGCATTGATCGAATTAAGACATCAAAAAATTCTTGTGGAAGATTATTCCATTCCTCTATCAGAGCATTTTGAAGTTCCAGAATTGTACGCGGTGGCATATTTCTTGCCGCAACACGTCTTCCTAAAGCATCCCAAGCATGTTCGATAGGATTACCAATGGGAGAATTTGTTGGCCAGTCCATTCTATTGATTCCCAATTGTTCACGATGTTTGCCCTATGTGGACGAACATTGTCATCCATTAAAATGAATCTTTCACCCAGCGCCACTGCACGGAAGAACAATGGCTCTCAAAATTTGATCCAGATCCCTCTGAGCAGTCAGGTTGCCATTCTGTATCACATAAAGGTCTGTATGTCTGTATGTCCAGCGCTTATCTCAGCCCATACCATTACACTCCCGCCTTCATATTGCGGACTTTCTCAAACAAATTGTGGCTGATTACGTGTTCCAGGTTCACGCCAAATTAAAATACGCCTATTATCTGGATTTAGGGCGAATCTGGATTCGTCACAAAACAATACTTGTGCCCAGTCATCGTGATTCCAATTTCTAAGTTGCTCGGCCCATATTCTTCGCGACCTTTTATGAAGAGCAGTTAGTGGAACGCATACTAGGGGTCTTCGAGCATACATGCCAACGTTATGAAGACGATTTCTTATTGTTTGAGTTGAGATACTACTCTTCCCATAGCAACAGCAAGCTCACTTCTAAGCTGCTCTATTATTCTTTATCTAAATATTCTCTAATTGTTTTGAGCAGTGTAGTTTAGTGTTGCTTGCCATCCTACCCCAGAGTCCTTGCAATCATTACTTAAACACTTTTACCTTTATTACTGTACATATATTTACATATATGTACTTTCTTTGTATTTGCTATTCATTTTTTCGGAAATAAACTTATTATTATTGTGTTTTGATAAGAGTTAATATAATATTTATCATTTTTACAACACCAAAAATATTTTTAGGGGTTTACAGTGAAAAATCGTTCGCAGAAATGTACATGCTTCGGAGGATAAATTTAAAAAGTGACCGATCTATATCTATTAAAGAATTTAATAGAAAGCCCTTGTGCGTGTTAAAGCTCTATTGACTTGTTTCTGCTATAACCAGAAATGACGATGTAGGTATGTATATAAAAATACTTTACCTTCTGTTGTATAACGTGAGAGATCGTTAATAAACAATAAAAAAAATTAAAGGGCCAAAAGAAACTGCCTTGAGGCATACCAGTGTTAACCTGATTACGGTATGAACAAACTTTTACTATCGACTATACCAAGTGATTTTTATCAGGTGGCAAAAAATGAAAATTAGTGTTCTGGATTGGATTCTAAGCTAAAAATTCGAAATAACGTTTTTTCTGATCGGCGTTAATTTTGGAGATATCAAGGCGTGAACTTTTCTGATCTTATTTAGTTTTTGTCCATTTGTCATGGAATTTGCTTCGAAACAAAAGATTTATTTACTACTTGTTGACAGTTGTCGGCTGCTTTGGACAGTGATTGCTAGGGTAAAAAAGATACAAATTTTGTCAAGAATGCAATTCAGCAATGAAGAATATGCCGACATTATTTTTATTTACGGCTTTTGCAACAGCAATGCTTTAGAATATCAAAGATTTCCGAATAGACGTCAGCCGTGTATTTTTCGATGCATATTAAAGATTCCGACAATATGAAATTGGTACTCGTGATACTGGTGGTGTAAATCTACGATACAACGCTTCAAGAGAAGAAGAAGTAGTTGGTGTAGTGTTTGACGAATCAAATGTTAGTACATTCCCTCCGGTCTGCAAGTTTCTCAAAACTTCGTTTGGAGGACTATAAACAGAGAAGTGTTGCATCTTTACCATTATCAACGTGTCCCTTTTGGGATGACTTCTCGAACAGCACGGGCAAGATCCTAATTTAATTCGCTCCATTTTGTGGTGTGACGAAGCTATTTTCACCAGAGACGGTATCATTAACTGTCATAATGAACATGTATGGTCAGTACAAAATCCGCAAGCATTTAGAAGACATCGTTTTTAATACAGACTTTCAATTAATACGTGATGTGGGATTTTCACTGATCGTCTATTGCCAATACAAATTTTGTCACACCGCTTAAATGCTGCATCCTACTTGGAATTGTTGTGGATAATCATTTGCACGAGTTATTAGCAGCATGTTCTACTTGCGTTGCGCAATGTAATGTGACATCAACACGATGGTGTGCCACCACATTCTGCAAGAGTTATTGTAGAGTGGCTAGATAATCAATTTAGTGGAAGGTAGATAGGTAGGCGGGGTACAGTTTAGTGGCCTGCTAGGTCGTTATATTTAAATCCACTGGATTCTTACGTCTGGTGCCACGTAAACCAACTAGTTTATGCAGAGGAAATTTACAATGAAGAGTAATTACGAGAAAGAATTATGAATGCTTCACTTGCAATTGGAAATGAACAAGATTTGGCTGCAGCTTATAATTCAGTGTTTTTACGTTGCCAGGCTTGCATTGGACTTTTTGAACATGGGCTGTAAGTTAAAGTAACTGTTTTGCTTTCTGTGTAGCCGTTACAGTGATCAAATAAAGTTTTCATATGGCCTACTAATAGTTTTTTGTGAAACTTCAATTGATATCTTTCACAAGTTTGAACCTCGGTATCTCCAAAACAAGGGCCGATCGGAAAAGACGTTATTTCGATTTTTTTTCTACTTAGAATTCATTTTCTAGCACGAATTTTCATTTTTGGCCACCTGGCATAAATCAACCTGTATAATACACATGGAATGTAAACGTAATATGTGAACAAATGATAATTTCTGTTAATTCCCACAAATGGAGGGGGGGTGGGAGTGTTATATCAAATAGAGGCGATTTTTGTTCAGCTTCATAGTATTAATTCTGTGCTCGCGTTGCCTACTGGTTTCCCCGAGAGTCGACAAAACACGAGTCTGTCTAGTCCCTGCCAATTTCGCAAAGAGCACAGAAAGTGAAGAACTTTAGTTACAAATCGGCCAGAAAATTATAGCTTACTTTCAGTTGTCTAATCTATCTTGACCGACTATAATCGGAACGGTAGTTGGTGTCGGTTGGTTTTCAGTTGATCTTTTAGTTTTGCCGTATTGCCCGTATTACCTTTTTGGTAGGTAACAGATCAAAATTAAGTCAACTGAAACCAGCTGACAGTGCAATATATATTTGAATAATGAGCGAATATCCCTTCTTCCACTCCGAATACATCCGATCTAGGTAGGTGCGACCATAGGGCCGGTTCTCAATCTGTATATAGTTTACATATACGGTTAGAAGAATACATATAATCAATTTAGTCTTGATATTCATTCTATTCTTGTACAGGGTGCCAGTGAGTTTATTAGCATTTGCTGTATTCAAAAAAATAATTTTATAGATATAACCTGCTCAAAAATTGAATAATTTGTTTAATTATAATAAATGTTTTATTTTAATAAAATTGCAAATTCCTTATGTTTTCTAATTTATTATGATTGATTGTGTTAAACATGTTTAGCATATGTAATAATAATATATAATTTGTAAAAAATAAAAAAAAATATGAAAGTATAGAAATGTACAAGAATAATATTTCATTTTAAATTGCGATTGTTTATTGAATGGTTCTTCGAGTAATATCAATTATGCTCCATCAATCCCAATCAATAATGCTCTCCTCCTCTAGCTCTTTGAGATGATCTCACTCTATTCGGCATTCTTTCAATAAAATTGTTAATGAGGGGTTGAAACGAGTAGTTGGTATCATGAAATTTTACTAATATCTCTGTCCTCTCACACGCCACACCAAAATCCAACCAACGGAATTATACAACTGAAAACTGAACTCTAGTGCTCCTTCATCTAAGATTAAAAGACGATCTTCAGCAGTGATTGCGGCTTTTTCTTTCCCTCCACCATGAGCCTACGTGGCACTCTTTATAATGCCATGCTCTACTAACCACACTGAGGAAACATTCAACCGGTTAGCAATCTCTTGTTGAGTTAAACCGTTACTAATTGTTTAAGCTAGACGGCTTCTTAAGGCAATAAAATTTAAGCCGCAAATGATAATAATCAATAGAAGATCTATAATGATAGCAAGGACTGTGGCGTAGTATGGGTGCCGATACTTATGTGTTGTTTACAATAGAAGATCTATAAACATTCCACCATTAAGTATATGGAGACAAACAAAGGATATGTTTTTATATCGTTAAGAGGAGGTAAGAAGGCCTGCGTTTAACTGGGCTGAACTAGACGTTGTGTGTTCCAGTCCCGCTACAATGAATTTTTCTTAGTGGGTCCGCTACGCTTTCGAGTCACCATTCGTAGTTGGGGTACAATTAACTGCGCTGTACCTTTTACGGCGAAGAAGCGATAGTAATGAGGCCATTGAACACTTTACAGACACAATTTGCGCACCAAAAGGCTGCTAAGGGTTTGAGACACTTTAAAAGTTTATGCACCCCGTTGGGCCGTCACCACACTGAAAAGAAAGACAATAATGTTTTTTCTTTGCTTGAGATACATCAATAATAATAAATTTAGTAAAACCTAAAAAAAACAGAAAAGAAAAACATTATAAAAACTTATTTTTATTTGAAAGTATGTACTTTGATTTTTAAGCAGCCTATCTACATCTATTATATATGTAGATGTAATTATTTTCGGCTTTTTAAGCTTTCCTTTTCATTATGTTTAATTCACAAACCTAAAGCAAAACTGAAAACACCAGCAAACAGAAATTCTAAATAAACATTAATAATACCATACATGTTTCACGTTTTATATATCAAGCTGTCGGCGAAGTTTTGAGAAATGTTCAACTTTATAAGTAGGTCATTGATGTACTTCGTGAACGAATGCAGGTTGTTCAAGAAAGTTAGGCCGTTTAAAACTTTAGTCAATACGCCATTATTAAATGTTGATTATTTTAAATTGACAGAAAATGTTCAGGGTATATATAATTTGCGTTTATGTACGTATAGTTTTTTAAAAATTATTTAACATTTACCATTAAATGTTTTCTATATTTCACTTATACAACCATACGCGGAAATCACAATCTATCTACTAAGTCCAATGGTAGAGGATGCACTAAAATATAAACGATCTGCTGTTGATGGACCACACATTGTGCAGGTTTCGTCGACAACGAACCAACTAAAACACGGTTACGTTGCCTCGAAACCCGAAACATATGCGGACTTTAAAGATTACTTATTAACTAGAACCAAACATATGAAGTATGAATAAAAAAACACGCATATGGTAAATTAAAAGAGACAGAATACATAACCAATAGTTAATACACTGAGAAAAAAAAACGCAATTGTGTTTATTCTAACACAACCGCGCGTTAATTATATACAACCGCTGTGTACACTGGATTTAATTTTTTGCTTATTGGGGTAAAAGTTAAATAGCAATGTAGTGTTAAAAAATGTACCATAAAAGAAATGTAAGTCATATCCATCGATAAGTAGTAACTGCATACGATTCACGCCTTGCATTTATTTTATATTAACAATATACGCCTTGCATTAATTCTGCAACAATAGAAGAGGCTTGCAAAAGATAACTGATATCTAAGTAAGCATTCTCAACACCTACATAGCACCTATATAAGGTGATGGAAATAGTGCTAGCTTTTAGTATTAACTAATCCATGAAACTGTGTTAGTTGTGTTCAGTATATTTTGTAAACATCTGTCTGTTCGAACATCAAATAAATTGTTTTAACGAACACCAATCGCCGTCCGTTAACTGACGCAATCCGTAGGATTCTAATCATCACCGCCGGAGGATGTGAGCGGATTTCAACCCTTTTGGACAAGCAGCAGAAGAAGATTGCGGAATGTATACGGTCCGAGGATACAACTCTCCAACGATGTAACGCTGGAAGGAATTACTCCGAAGATTTCAAAATCAGTCTCAAGAGCCTCCACGACGTTATAGGATAGAGTCTGGAAGCGATCCAATTCCAAGAAATCCAAGAAACCAGAAACAATTGAAGAAAGAAGAAATCGAAGAAAGAAGAAATTGAAATTGAAAAACTGCTAACATCATCCACGCCACCAACACCAACCCCAACTTCATTATAACAACTAGCTGCATTGAAAGCTGAATGAAAACAACTCTCTTACTATTAATCCTCGTCGGAGAAGGATTAACAAGGGTAACAATAGTCTAAGATCATGTAGGATTACTATCTTTACAATCAGGAGTAACTTACAGCACGGAAAACCAATGTGGCAACAACGCAATTGTTTTGCATTTAATAAATGTATTTCTCAATGTAATACCCATGCAGTCCTATACATTTACTTCAGCATACTCTTAATTGGTTATTGCGACAGCAAAACTAGCCCAGTTGTTGTTATAACACGTTCTTATAAAAAGTTAATTTATTGTCCGGTCATGAGTATTGCGGTAACGGCTTCTTTTTTTTTTAATTATAAAACATTAACTGAAGTAGCTATATTAAATGCGCATTTTACATCAAATTTATTGATTGGGTGGCATTCTTAAAGATAGATGATTAGTGGGTGCGCCAATTACTAAGGAACCGCAGTAAAGACGGGGAATTCGAAACATCTAAAAATGCGTGTGCCTTAAATAATTGCCCCTATGAGACCGTACGACTTGATGCCTTATCCTTTATGTATGCGCCAGATTTGGGTCTCTGTGATATCTTTCATTTCCCAAACTTAAAAAAATTGCTTGGCGAATAGTAGTTCACGTCAAATGAAGAATTGCCGAAACAGGGTTTCGGAATTATTTGAATGGCTTAGAAAAATTGAAACATCACTGGAATAGTATATAAATAGTAAATAGTAAAGTAAATGTACTAAATGCAAAATAATTATGTTGTCTTGTTTAACACAGGTATTTATCATATCATACTCCTATATGATTAATTTTTAATGTTTGCCTGTTTGTTCGTAGAATAGCGGATAAAAATGTACCAAAGCACGCAGGTAGGAGATGTAAAGAGTAATCTGGTATATCGATAAATACGACAACAGGGAAGATAAATTTCTATTGGATTTTTAACAACGCCGACAAATCACAAAATCAGACAGGAGATTCTTTCAATATAAACGCTTCTTGTGTACAAACGAATCGCGGCGAAAAGTTTCAATACCGCGTTGCTGCACGATAAAATCCAATATAGCGTTTAAGAACAAAAGCAAATAAAACGCCGTGGAATAATAACAACAACTAGTACTACGACAACATCCACGGGCAACAAACGTTATCACCGGTACGTCATTTCAGCTTGAAACGGTATTCACGTATTATATTCGAGCAGTAACTAAGCTGAGACAATAGAAGTAAAATGGAAATATTTCGGTATTAGATAGAACGAACGCATAGTGGAAAACGTATATGCTGAACATAGAACCCAAACAGTAATAGACTTCCGGTCTTCCGGGTGTGGATTTCAATGCTAATAGATAAAGTTGTTTAAATAACCGAAGGAGAGCGTGGCAGACGAGTAATAGACAGGTGGGAGAGAAGAAAGGAAACGTCTTCACAATACGCTTTATCTACGAAAACAGGGCGGGAAGTGTCAAGATCATAATACTATAATTTTCCGCGTAACTGTTACTAAAGGGATTTCGTTAGACTTTACAAATATTGAGCTAGAAAATTATCCAAGGTGATATGATGAAAAATAAATATACATATTTTCGTTAATTTTGTACCCTGAAAAAGGTGCCTGGAAAATTATATCACTTCTCTTTTATTTAAACTCCCTTCAGAAGTGAATTTTTACGTATTATAATAATTTTACAATTTTTTATTTATTTATATTTGATATTAAATTTTTGTGTAATTTCTCTGGAAAATAGATACATTTTCTTTCAATATGCATATATATAACATAATCCGATCCTCTCGTTACCCTTTAAGATGTCGAAGTTTCTTCTATCGTGTCTGTTTTCTTTCTTTTCTCCTTTTATCAGTTTCTTCCATTTCTTTCTATCTGCTGCCTTTTCCTTCGCCGAGTCTTCTCTATTCTCCTATCACTATATCTTTCAAACTGTACTGTTCCGTTTTCTTTTTGATCCTCCTTTTCGGTTTTTGCCTTCCTGTTTGGCTTTCCATGCTTTCCTCACTTATTGCTCTCTTGCTATTTTCGTTCTTTTGGATATTTCTTTAAGTTGCATAAACATTTTTTCTTTATTTTATCATTTAATTTTACAAATATAGACTTTTTCTGATACATCTGTAATCTCTGCATTTGAGGATATCATTCGGCATTTGCCATCTTAGCTATGTGTTGTTGTTTGTAGAGGTATTCGAAATAAACTTCAAAGTGTTGTGGTTTTGAGAAGTTACTTCAATAACTATTTCTGTTTGTAAAACATAAGTTTCCACGTCTAACATTAGTTTATCTGTGCTTTCCTCGTGAATTCAAGCAAATTAAATATCTGCAAGTTACTAATGTAGAACGCTTTTGCATGTAAGTTGCAGCTTACAGTGTATAATTCTCTTGGAATGAGAAAAATGCAAAGTGATACTCAAGCGCAACCACTTATACTTGCACAAATACTTCTATGTATTGAGCACTTACACAGAACAGATTTATGCAGAGTAAGAAGTACTTTTGCTGCAATTTAAGACAATATTTAAAGTAACCGAGTTCGAGTTATTGCTAATTAGGGAGCTGGTAGTAGTCATTTTTAAATGATTCCGTCGTTTTACAGAAGTTGAAGAAGGTGAAATTAAAGAACTGAGTAAAATAAACGACATAGGGAGGTTCTGCCTTTAATGTACCGCTACAAAATCAAATGAAAACTCGTGAAAAAAAAATAGTGCCGTAAACAATATAATCGCACTTGCCTTGTTGTTGTATTAAATTACTCTAACTCCGGACGTTCCTGTTCAAGAATAATGAATTCCTTTCCAGTTATCATGATATAAAAAAAAATATTTGATCGTCAGGCAGATTACGTTAATTGTGAAAATCATATTATAAATGTCAAGGAACGTTACATCTGCCATCTAGATAGTGTTGCATTAGAAAGCTGAAATATTGTAAATTTCTTAAAAAATCATATATCCAATATATACAAACCATTTCTTCGTATTTGCTTTAAGTCTAATGGTTTTATTAATTGCAAAAAGCATAAAAGTAAAAGAGGCAGACAATTTCAATGCTGATTTTTGGAAGGCATACGTTTTTTAATTCGCTACACAAAAAATTTTCTGATGCAGCAAATGTGCGCATTAAAACGTATTATTAAGATGAAGGTGAGGAAGAGAATTACAATGCGTAACAAATCACTCTTTAGAAACAGCAAGGATACATACTTTAACAACTTCTATCACAACTAATTTTTGGAGACGAAAACGCTTTTTCTGTAGATATCTACAGATCTAGATGTCCGCGTTTCTAAATTTCTGCGTTATCACATGTGAATTAGACAGAGAATAACTTTCAATTCGCGCGTAAAATCAACTTCTTTTAAAAATTAGATGAATAATACATAGAATACATTCAAATTCACTTTTAAAATCGGAGCACACAGATTACAACGCCGATATCGGAGACGCCCTTTGTACATGTGAAATCAGAGTTATTATGGAAAAAATTTGAAAAACTGACCCAGATTAGTTCAAGCTTGAACTTGAAATTAACTTGACATTTGAAATTACATAAAAAATGCGGCATACGGCTAAACAATTCACTTGTCTGGGGCTTTTGTTACCGATAGCGTTTCTTAATTCTCAATCACGGCCAACAAACGTACACTTTTCATTTTAACAATTTTTGGTATTTTCATATTTAACTTGATTTCTTCTTTTTAAATGATAGCGTATTACAAGCTGCAATACTCTGCCATGGATCACGATCCAGTGTCTAACGAACTGACATCAATGAGTATCGGCAATGGTAAAATATGCGCGTTTTCTAGTGAACTTGGTGACTGGTTGAAAAGCGATGTTTAAATTGGCTACTTTTTGTGAAGACAAAGTAGAGTTATTTTCTGTTTTTATAGGAACAAGTTACATTTACTATGAACATTAATGACAGAAACAACACTAAACGAAGAAGAGTTATTTTGTTTTTTTTTCCTGAATTATGGTTGGCTGAAGATATATGAGATATATCTATCCACTGACGACTAATACCTCAAGAGGGGAGCCATAAAAGGAGTTTCAGCTGTATAAAGTGTTGAAAGGTTACATGCGGCGTTGGAAGACTATCACTTTAGCTGTTGCTTGATCGCACGTGGTTGAACAGCGCCAGCGTTAACCGTGGTGGTAATGTTAATAGTGGTATCTTTTATTTACTTTACTTTTGGAAAACTATTTCATCATTTCTTGATTGGTCAAGAGTCCCTACTTTTTTTCTATTTGTAATGTGGTGAAGGCTCAAACCAAAAATTGAAATTCTACGGAAAATGGGACTTAGCAAGTCGAATTAGTTACGTGGTTGTCTTAAATTCACGATAAAAAAATTTAAACGTTTCTAGTAATATCACAAACGATATAATAAAATATTTGTAATTTCCACCATCTACTGAAGAAGCAAAAGGTTCAAATAGTATCTCAAACACTAAGTGACTCTTGAAAGAATGCAGCTAAAGAATAGATTAAAACAGTTATGGAGTTATGCAATATTTATCTTTTCCAAATCCCAAATTAATCTGACCAAACAATCTATCTAAATTGGAAGAACTATTTCAAAGGAGTCTCATAGTGCATATAATATTTAGGAAAACCATTTTATTTGTGAGTTCTATACTTGACTCTGTTCTATCATACAAACATAATTCGTATAATTGAATTATTGTTCTGATGCAATATTTATAAACACGTATAATTATGCTAACAGTATTAATTATTAATTATTAGTATTATCGTCATTAAGTGTAGACATAAAATTCGCTGTTGCTGAATTTCAAAATTAAAGTACCTAATTGATTTTACTGCTCGAACACAGCAAATTGCTGTTTATCATACAAATTTACGAGACCTATCATCGGAAAGTTTTGAAACAGATGGGAACTGTGACGGTAATCTTCGGTAATTTTTGTATTTTACATTTATTTAAAATTGCGATTAGAAAAACATGCGTAACCTTTTAGATTTAGACGTTCACTTTCCCTATCTTTATCACACTGCTATACAGAGTATCCATATCTTCTGGATTTGCGCCCAAGATGTAAATAGTACGAAGCCAACATTTTCTAATAACGTAGTAGACCCCTCTACAGTATCTTCCAAAAACATGTCCATATAATAATGGATAAGCAGCGAGCCAGGCACTTACTATGGTATTTTTAATGGAATGTCCTGTATGTTATGACTAGACCACTTTTTTCTGCACGCCAACACAGTACTAAGTTTCATATGTGCATACATATGATATTACTGTATTATTCATTAGAGTTTTACGCAAGTATATATCGGGAAAGAGTAGTGTTAACTTATTTATTTAATTATAAATATTGTATATAACCCACTTACCTTATATACGTAGCACAAGTAAAATAAAATTGCTGAAAAGTTTGCAGCATTAGGTGTATTTCCAGATTTGTCTCGCTGAACTGCGTTCGTCGTGATGAAAAAATTTCTTGTATTTTGAAATTTTTCCATCACGTCAAATAAACCAAATAATTATAAAGCATGAGCTTTGCACGTTACATGTAAAAGTTGTTCACACTCTTGTTTTAGAGACCGGCTCATGCAACGCACTGTTGTCGCGCTATCATTCATAAACATCAACAGTTGATTAGGTGACACTTTAAATTTCTGTAACGTATCCAGTAATCGCTTCACCAGTACACTCTTCTAATCCTTTGCTTGGTAATAATATTGAAAAATTCGGTTGAAGGGGTTCCAGTACACGCACTATAACGTGTACAATTGAATTTCTTTTTCATTCTGTTGTTTCCTCTACGCTTAACCACAGCCATTTATCTTTAATTACAGCTTTGATCGTTTTTTCGTTATCTTAACAGACAGATGGTAGATACCTGCGTAGGTAGATACCTTCCAGAAGTCGTGAAACGGTTTTTTATCCAGCAAAGTTGCAACCCACACTCGAGAAACATGGACAGTAAATCCAACATAAATTGCACTCGATGGCACACCACTTTTTCGATTTGTGTGCACCATCATAATATAAATCCGGAAATTCATATATAGTTTTCTACATTCTCAAGCGATGGTCGCCTTTTGCGCTTCTGTACGCCCGACATACTATGAATTACACAAACGGCGGTAGTCTAACTCGCCTGTAGACCCAAGATGAAGTAACACAAAACATGACTGCTTCGCTTTCTGCGTTGCGCGTGATTTTGCGTACTGAATACGGTCCCGATATACAGACACGCTAGTCCGCTCTAATTATGACGTTCAAGAAATCCGAATCCCTTCGAAATATAGACAGGTACTGAACATAACATTTTGCAAAATTCAAACAGAAGAAACATAATTTTTTAAATAGCTCAGTAGGCATAATCTTTATTTATTCAACACCACTAGTAGTGTTAAACAGCATATAATACATACTAAAATATAACAAAATAAAAATATACGTTAAAAAAAAACACTAACTGCAACTGTGCGCATCAATATCCAGGCATAGCAACCGTAGACAGAATTCTCCAATGCTGACAATCTTTTTGAGAGTATCTCACCTCAGATCCAAACTCTCGTTCTGACGTTCGGTAACAATGGAAACAATTGAATATCGAACCGTCGTTAAATTTTTACTTTTAAAACGCAATACGCTTTTTGCCACAGTGACATTTTGAGCAGATGAATTTAAAGGTGGTCGTACCGTAACGTGATTGGCGCTGAACATTCGGGACGCCCAGAAATTGCAACCACTCCAATAACATCGGAAAAGTTCACCAAATGTGGTACGGTAAACGATCATCAAATTAAGATTGGAGAAATAGCAGAAGCTATAAGTATCTCGAAAAAACAACTTCGGCATGAAAAGTCTAACTATGGGTTGGGTGCTGCACTTGCGCGCCTAGGACCAAAAATGCATTAGAATCTCCAAAATCCTGTTGAACCAGTCTAAGCGAAACAAATCGGAGTCTTGACGTCAGTTAATAACAGTAAATGAAACTTAGCTACACCAGTACATTGCTGAAGGCAAGATACAATCGAAATGGTGGCATGCGAAAGGTGAATCGGTTCCGAAAAAGACAAATTGTGTTGGTTGACTTTCTTGAAAAAGAAAAAAAAACAATAATTACGTATCATTACTTAAGAAGGTGAAGGCAGAAATTGTCGAAAAACGGCCGCGTTTAAAGAAAAAACCAACACAACCGCCCGACACATTAATGGTGACCATGGCATAAATTCACGAAATAGGTTTTGATTTGATTTACCACCCACCCTATTCAACAGATGTGATCTCCCGGCGAAGTTTTTACGTTTCCTAGGCTCAAAGTTTAACTCGAAAGACAGAGCTTTTCATCAAATAAGGAGAGCATACATTCCTAAACGCCTATTTCGAAAAGCATGAAGCCAACTACTATTCGGACAGATTAAAGAGATGGAAGCATCGCCAGGAAAAGGAGGCTATGTTGAGAAATAAAACTAAATTAAAAAAAGAATAAAAAATACTTTTTGTGATTGCTGCTACTATCATACACGGTCCGTTGAAATAATTACCTCTGATAAAAAGAGTTGAATTTTGTGCTGTTGCTTGAATAAAATGTAATACATTAAGTATATTACACGTTTACATTGTTACAAGTTCAATTTTATAAACTAATAACCTTCGCTTCCCTTACTTCGTTTTTATTCTATTAAGACACATAACGCAGGTGAAAGTGACAAGAAATTCCTTTAATGATAATGATTTCGCTGACAGTTTTCGGAAGCTCTAATCCGAAGATAATAATTGCTCTTCATTTTCTATTGCGATGGGTGAAAACTGACGAACAACGCACCTCACAGCAAGCTAACTTCAACATTTCGGTTATTATTAAATTAAGTTTTGCAACCAATAATTAGTAACTCGAGAAAGGACTTAATGGTAATGAAGTAAAGGTGCACGCGATCTGAAACTATGTTGTAGGTTATCCGGCTAACGCAAACTTAGTATTATTATTATAATGATACGTTATTAGTGTGTCTGTTTCTGTACTCGCTCAGTGATATGCGTATACGTATAATGTGGTCCGCGGAGGGATCGTTTGAAGTCACATCATTCAATTAGAGCCTTCTGTTGCTTTTGACCCTATCAGAGAGACTCGCAATTGCATAATAAACATTTGTTGTCTTCATTGTGGAAATAGTGGCAAAACGCAAACGAAAGCCACCCATATTTATCAAAAATTCAGGTAGTATTATCGTGACTTAATTGATACCATTGCGTTTAGCGGTGTGTATGAAAATACTATAAAAAAAGAATTTACAGATTGTATTTGTGAGACTTTAGGCACATTTTATTATCTTGCGTGAGAGCAAAATGCATGTAAATACACTTAGCGAACATAATAGTAATTGCTTTACAAAAAGCTTTCCTGAATTATATTACATCTTGGCATGTACATACATGGTATCCTGATCATCTGGAATTGTAAATATTTCCGTATGCACGGCTGATCGATAAGCAGTAGAGCACCACTTCGTTACTTTAAATACAACACCTGTATATTATTCCATTTTCAGTGTCTCAATTTAAAAATAAATCTATATAGTTTGGGTTTCATCTGTTTAACAGATTTCGAAATATTTACCATTTTGTCCTTAATTGTTTAAATGCCGAGATCTATTTCCTTGAAAAAATCCAAAATGCAAATTTAAAGTGCGGTAGGCAAAATAAGCAATGCCTCCCCTTGTCGATCACCGCTTATCAATACTGTTATAACTTAATACAATATGTTTTAAATAATTGTAGTACTTTATTCTAGACGTTTATTTAGTGAGTCTACAGCATTCTTTCTGTAATACATATATGCCTACATACCAATTCTTATAGTGACAAAAACTAAACTATCTATAGATATACAAATCACATAGGTAAGGTATTCGAACATAACGAAAGGAGGAAATATACTTCGATATTTCCTCACCATCTAGTTTTGTTATATATTTACATTATTACATTTGATGGTTTATATCTCTTCAAGTTTTAGTTTGCGATTCCCATAACTGCACATGCAGATTTTCTCTTAACTATCACTATGTCCGCGTTATTCCCGTTTTTTTTTTGTATCTATTATTTATGCTTTTTGATATATTATGTACAGAACATAAAAGGACAGTCTTGGATCATTTTAATTTAATGATTCATCATTAAGCCTGCAGAAACGAGTTGCACTTCACGAAATTAGCTTAGACTAGGCAGACTCGCCTTAGAAGAAAGGATTCGTGTTGCCTACTGATTTCCCCGAGAGTCGACAAAAACACGAGTCTGACTAGTCTCTGCTAATTTCGTGAAGCGTACTCATTTCTGCAGGGTTATTCATCATTACTGCTTTTTTATTTTTTTATGAGTTACAACTTGATACACTTTCCTTGTTTATTTGTTTAGGCGGTCTTAAAATTATACAAAGATGTATGGAAAATCGATATTTACTACTTGTGCTACTATTTAGTTTACTAGGTATGTTAGTAACAATATAAATTAACAAAGGAAAATATAGTTTAATATACTTTCAAAATAAAATTTTATACTATTACTTTTAATGCGGTACTTTATAGGATGCAGATATTATAATCGCAGATTCTGTTTTTTTTTTCTTTGTTAGAAAAAATCGCAAAAGTTAATCAGAAAAATGGACGATATATATGTATATAAACTTAATTTTTGCTTGAGGTGACTAAAATTGGTTGGATAAATTTTAGTGCACGGATTTCCGCGAAATTTAATCCAGTTCCAATACGAAATTCAATATTCACCACAGTATCAGCACAGCGATTATAGGAATCTGCAGCCTATCCCAATTCTCTGAAACCATAAAGTTGATACCGTGTAAATGGTAGAAGGTTGACATTTACAGATAATGTAATGATACCATTACCATACACTATGTTTTAAAAATATTTCAGGATATACAGGTTAATAGGTAAGTATAACACTTAGTATTTTATTGAATTTTTAGTTTCATGTAGAAATAAAGCAACGTAATATGGGTTTCATATGTCTACTACTAGCAAATTTCCAGGTAATTATAAATTTGTTCCCAATCACCTAACTGTGGATATATCGATTTCCCTAAAAAAATCCAGAATGCATTTTAGCAGTACATTTTGTAGCGTACATTTTCGGATCACTGTTTACGAGACTAAATTGCATATTTAACTTTGATTAGACGTCGTATTAAACTATCGAAACACACAGGACGTTTGCGAAATTCAAACCCCAGAAGCGCTATCATTTTAAATAGTATCACACATATTTCTCCTGTATCCACCGTATAGGGAATGCATATCTAACATTTTTGTATAAGGATGAATATGTCTTGTCTATTATCGAAGGTAAACAAGATATTTATAGTTAAACACAAATCCTGTATTTGGACATTGCTTCCAAGCAGTTTCTGGTGTTAGTATTATTCGGTTACCCTGACAAGAGTAAAGAAAACAATGTAGTTTGTTGTACGTATCATGAATATCATTCTATATCAATTCATATCAACTGATCAACTGGATTCTATTCTATTCTAAATAAGTGTTTAGAATGGTATTTGTCTAGATATCATTTCCCTTGAAAATTGTACCTATTTACGATTGTAAAAACAATTGAAAAAACAATTTGTAAAGCCTTACAACTTTATTAATTACGGATTTATGCTTTTTTTGTTATGTTTTAAGCATTTCTATTTTGATTTTGAGAAGTAGCGTTATTTTAATATTGATATTTATTTATTGTTGTTTTCGAATAATAAAGTTTGACAGTGTTTATAAATTTTACTTTCATTTGCCAAAGTATTTCATTATTTTATAATTCTTAAATTTCTACCTTAAATAGCATAATTGTGATTATGGGCGGCTTCATTTTCCGGAAATAATGCCAGGAGCTGCACCAGCATAATAGGGATCTAAACATACTATATAACATATGCATTTTTGCTCCTTCGTGCCGATCATTTTGAAATGAGATCTACAGAAAAATAAAAATAAAAACATTGTTATGCCTTATACTTTATAATTCTATATCCCGGATAACGGCAACAAGAAACAACTTGAAGTAATGATATTAAATTAGTTTCAATTTAACATTCATTCATTGTAGGCAAAAAGAAAGACATTACTTATTTTTCCCACTGTACATACTAGCATTTAATCTCGTACATGGTATTACAACGCTTTCGAAAAACAGAATAACTGTGCCGATAATAGGAGAGCGCGGCTTTGAGGTTTGCCAACAGAACTCAAACGGCTCAAAAATATGTCTTCGTAGATGACGGTTGTTTGTGAAGGATCGCAGTCTCGTATTGGACAAAAAGTTGACGTAGGCGAGCCATATTAACGAAATTAATTACCATGCGTAGAAATGCCCCGTATCCAATTCTTGGCGGAGAAAATGTACTCAACATAGCCACTGCGACCACTGATCACCTATGGTCTTTAGTATGCTGCACAACGTCAGAACATCACATCAGGGTGCTGGAAGAGATTGAAGTATGACAGTTGTCATACGCGAACGTATCTCAGTACCTGTCGGTGAACAGTGCTATTCGCAGCGATTGTATTAGGGCCATATTCTACACAGTACAGTTCTACACGTAACGACAGTGAATACTATATGCATGCATAGCAATAGCTAATAGCTATAAAATAAATAGCTATATGCATGTATAGCAAGCCAGTAGCTACACGATTAGAGTACTACTATGGGATTAATATAAAGAGAGTCTGGTACGAACTATTATTCTGAGCTTATCCGAGGAAGTGACAAATCTTGCAAATTATACTCAATAGTTAGCAGCAAAGTGCTCTTAACATAGAGATCCCGTACATTTCTGAATCTAAGGCGTTACAATATTCAAATAAATAAAAACGTAGTATGTTAATAATTACAAGAAATTTTTGCTTATAGCGAAACGGTTGCGTGCAGAAGTTGCTCGTTTGAAAATTTCTACAAAACCAGAAAAAACATCTTTCAGCTTTAACTTAGCGATCTTAGTAAATACAGAATTAAATATTTATTTAGTTGAAGAAATAATTAAAAAACTTGCATGCATATTGTGATGTTAGAACAAACCTCTCAGAAGTTATCTGTCATCATATCACGTTTAGTGATTTCAGTTTGTCCACTTACCTAAACTGAAGGTCCCTCTAGTGGTTGACAGCTCCACTCCTAGAACAAAATTCCTTTTTCTGGCCTATTATTCCAGCCAACGACAGAAGTGGTGAAATGGCACAATAACTTGCTTTGTATTTCATTTTCTTTTTCCCCAAAATTTCCAAATTAATGTAAAATCTTCCTAAAACAAGATTCAGTGTAAATTTAAGCATAACAAAGCATAATTTCATCAATGAATAAACGTTCCTGTGGTTTTCATCAAAATTCTCACTAAAATTTCACGTTGGAGAGTTTTATGCGGCATAACATGTCATCCAAAAACATAGAATCTATGTTACAGTTCCGTCTCTGCATTGCTTGCGTGTATTTTTTATTATTATTGTTCAGAAGTAGCTGATTTCCGGAAAGGAACCGCATAAACATAATGCTTATGTATTGGAACTTCACTATACAAAGTTAGATTTCTTTTATATTTCTAAAACTTATTTAAAAATACATTTATCTCTTCCAATTAAAATTTAAGTTTCCGAGAGAGTGTTCTAGAGACATTTTCGAATTCCACGACTCTAAATTTCATCTAGATAATTTCGGAAAATCATATACTTAATTTTTTTTTTAATTTTCGCAATTTTCGCCTTCGCACATACTTCTTATATTTCTATTACAAAAATTAATAACCTAATAAGAAATGATAAATCCGTATAATCCAAAACACTTTTAATAAACAACGACGTTGTCTAATAACGTTCCCCGGCTTTGTGGTTTCGCCCATATTAAATTGTTAACTACCATCTATGTTAATAAGCTTAGAACAATAAATTTTTATTTAATTTACGGTATACCGTTATAAGGGACAACCGTTCCGCTCTTATCATTTCTCCTCTTTTATGTTAAAGCGGAAATAATCCAGCGAAGCGTTCATAAAAATTCAATGACTGCGCTTGTTAAAGGTTTTCCTGATTTATTACCTCAACCTCGGCAAAAGAGAATGATGAGAAAAGCGAGTTTTGTTGTGGGAACGATGACAGTGAAGCAGAAAAGCAAAAAGCCCTCTTAGCGTTTTCTTTTTTTCTAATTACTTCTGATATTCTAATTTTTATATTATTTTATAAATAGAAACGCGCCATCTCACTGCGTGGTATTAGTGATAGGATAGATCCAATTAATTATGGAGAAAAAATAGTAGAGTAATAGGTGCAATTATTCAATATTCCATGTATATTGCGGATTAAGTAAGCGCTAAGGCAAATGTATAGTAGAAGACGCGTGATGAAAGTTGAAGTAAATAAATGTTATTCCCCAAGAAGCTATAAACAACGCCAATAACTTATTCAAGAACTGGTATTACCTCGCATTTAAAAATAAATATAGCAAAAGCTGCCATATTCCGCATCTCCCAATTACTAACATACAGCTGCCCCAACCTTTTGGAATGGTTTAAAATTGCTGGCTATTGTGTAAATAGTAGAGACTGATGAGGTAGTAGATTTTTCAGAGCACCTTTCAAGATTGATTTATTTTCGATTTTCATTATTGGGATCTTGCTTATTATTGAAGACAGAGGTTAGGTTTAAACTTGACAAAGTTGCTAAATTTTGTATTTGTTGTAAATCCATTCTAGCAAGATGCACATTTGAAACGTTGTTTTTTGATCCAGAAGAATTGTGCTCATATTTGCGATTAGGATGTTAATCCATGAAGTTATCTAGTGATATATAAATATCGATTCATTTTCGACTCTCGCCTTTGAGATCTCGCTCATTATTAAAGATAAATGGTTGATTTTAATCTGGCAAAGAGGTTAAATTTTGTATTTGTAATGCATTCGGAGAGAAAATGATTCTGTTTGACTGTTTAAAATTGTTAACTTGATATTTGTATATGACGTTTTGGTTTTTTCTGGTTATTATTAGCTCTCTTATTTCTTATCGGCGCCATATTGGATTTTGACACCGCTAGAATCGGTTTCGTTCTGATTTTAACCATGCATGACAAACATTTTTGATAGTATGCTTTAATTGACGAAGAATACATTTTAAGCTTGAATAGAATAGCTATGAAACATTTCAATTATCGTTCATTACTAATAGAAAAATATACACAAATGAAGAGAAAATAGCGAGTAGAAGGTATCTACAATTACAACAACCACGTTTTAGATTTTGATAGGTGCTTAATCGAATGGATCGTTTACCAATTATTATTATCATTATGCGCTAACTATAATAAAACCAACAGGATATTTTACGAATGGTAAATTTAAAGTGTCTTTCTGCAAAGTCAATGAAAATCTGGTATTTTTTAGATAAATAATAATCCATCAACATCTACACGCGAAGTGGTGTCAGAATTAAATTTACCGTAGAGTCAAGTATGAAGAACATCACATCGAAATAAGTTTAAATCATACAAGATTCATGCTAGCCATTGTTTACTACTTAGATAATTTAGCACGGCTAGAGTACTTCGTAGAAAGGTTTGAAGACGCTGAAGACCATCTAAACAAAATTAGGTTATCCAAAATGTACCAATTCTGGAATTTTTTACGAAAATACGGAATACTACTGATAGTACGGAATCCCCGATAAAATAGGGTTTCCTTTCCCCCAGAATATCGTTTTGTATTAAATGTTTAAACGGGTATTTTGGGCCTCATAAAATAGTTATGTAGGAAGAAATATTAAGTGGGATAAAATATTTATATTTTCTTCGCACATATCTAACTTCTTATATAACAATATTCCATTAAATCAGCTACAACATTTATGGTGACTATAAGACGGCGCCCCGACCAACAATGCGACAATTGTGGGGAATTACCTGAATTAAAAGTTTTCAAAACGTTGAATTGGAAATAGTGGGACCGGTGAGATTTCCTAATTTAAATCCTCTAGACTATTTTTCATGGGAAGTTGTTAAAAATAATATTTATATGATTGATATCCTACAAAAGAATGCTTTCGATATAATTCCCAGAGAAACTATACAAAGATTAGTTTAAAATGGCGGAAAGCGTGGGCGATTGTGCAATAATGAAAATGGCTAGTGATTTGAAATTTACCGTAATTGTTGGTTTATTGTTTTGTTTTCTATTGTTACTACTATTATTGTTACTTCTGTCAACATTTTGACGGTCCAATATGGCGCCGATAAGAAATAAGAAAGTTGATGATGGTCAGAAGAACCGAGATGTCATATAAAAATTACGAGCACACCATTCGATAGAAGATCGAAGGTGACCTCAGGAATGTGTTTTTAGTTTTTGTCTGTAAGGCCAAATAAAGATGCTAGAGGTAAAAAAAGAAAATGAGCTTTTTTATTTTTAAAGAGTCACGTCATTTGTCACAGAATCATTTTCTCTCCGAATTCATTACAAATGTAAAATTTAACAACTTTGCCACATTAAAACCGACCCTTTATCCCTAATAATAAGCGAGATCTTAATGGTGAGAGTTGAAAATGAATCAGCGTGTATATAGGAGGCGTATAAGTAACGAATCAGACACTTATTTCGTTATTACCAATGAAACTTGGGTTTCATATGTCTATTTCTAACAGATTTCGACACATTGATAATTTTATTCTCGATCGCCCAAATTTAGATTCATCTATTTCCTATTCCCCAAAAAATCCAAACTCTACCGTAATTTTTACGCTTTAATATTAAGTATTGATCTCATTTAGATCAGCAATGTGTATCAGTTGCTAGCGAGTTCAATCGATATTTATATATCACTAGATAACTTCATTGATTAACATCATATTCGCAAATAGGAGCACAATTCTTCTAAATCTAAGAACAGCGTTTTAAAGGTGCATCTTTCTTAGAAACCTAAACATATTCACTGGCATTCGCAAATGAACAAAACTGTTGCACAGTATACTTTAGAATGTTATCCTGAACACATAGGTATGTACATATGTTGCAATCAAAAAAGTATTAAACTTTAAAAGATTACAGATCGCAAGTTGGTACAATATGTTTGAAAAAATTCACACGTTAATAACGTTGCAGTTAGTTGTAAAGGTAATTGACAGGTCATATTAAGGGTAAATGTGAATTTGTATCGTCAACAGTAAAATTTAAACATTTGTAAATAACTAATTTTAAAGTAAAGTTACTTAAACACTTCACTAGCACGCTTACCACTACTCTAAAATTAAACTGTGTTCAGTTTAACTATCGAAAAGTGTCCAGCGTTAGTGAAATATTTGAATTCTCTATTGTTACAGAGTTCCAGTATGTGATTGAAAGTTACGAGAGGAACCCTAAAGACTTCGGGAAAAGAAGAACAGACATTTGATCGAAAAAAAAAACAGTTGTCGAAACATTTATTCCAATCTGAAATGGGTATCTTAGAAACATGCCTTTTAGATACTTCAACAGCTATCATTAAAGAGAGTGAATAGGTTCATTAAGAATTATCCGGGTTTGACTTACAACGGCGTAGAAATTGTGTTAGTCACAAACACATTGTAAACATATGCAAACTGCAAACCATAATATCAAAACCGGTGTCGCCGCAAAATACGAACAATTCTTATTTGATTTATGCACAATGATGATTCAGTGTAATCTGGCGTTTACTTTGTTAAACAACGATTCATTTATGTCATTTTGGAACAAATACGCCAATATTACATTACACAGTATGGCAACTTTTTACATATTACATGTAAAATTCATGCTCTACATCTTGTGGCAGAGATAATTCGATGTTATCCACAGGTGGATGTGCTAATTGCGAGTACAAAAGCAGTGTTTCTAAAATTTCCAAAAAGTAATCGCGAATTTCACAGACTGTGTTCTCATACCCCTGAACCACCACAACGGATCCTTACACGTTGGGGAACATGGTTACAAGCGGCATATCATAAATATTTTGAGAGCATAAAGAAGGAGGTTCTATCATTCAATCCAAAAGAATGTGCAGGTACCAAACAAGTCAGAAATTACATCGGAGTAGTGCAAGCAATAGAAAAAATACAAAATTTTTCACTGTCGTTAGAGGAATCACTGTAAATTGTGAAAGATGTACACGCACAGCTTTGTTCGGTAGAAGACGCAAAAAATGAGTGTGTTCTAATTAAGTGTTTTAGACAAAGATTCAGATTTTGCCACATTTATACAAATTTGTGAAGGTTCGTCTACAGATGCTTTAAGTTGTTTCAAAGATTTTTAAATTATGCAGATATAACATCACTAAATGTAGAGCGATCGTTTTCTTTATACAGAACATATTTCCCTAACGGCGGACGCGTTTTGTAGAAATAGCTTTGGAAACGCACCTTATGTCAAAAATATTTAATCTCGCTTCTCCAGTTTTTCAAGTCACGGAAGACGTTTAATACGGTAAGTTTTTTTTTAATCATCGAATACATACACTCTCGATTTTATTTTTTATACATATGACTAGAGATGGCAATTTCCCGTGTTCATTCAGTAACATCTTAAAAACTTTTTGGTATCTAGCACCGGAACGGCACCGTTCGCGATAACATATCTCTGCATACTGCCTTCGCATGCAAGAGTCCATTCGTTAGCTATGCCAATGGTGCACACCCGAATTTGCCCACTCTAGTTATTAATTCAACGTTATTCTCCTTTAAATAATTGACTGTGACCAGCATTATTAATCTTGTTGGTGTATGGTATATATAGGGGCAAAGATTTAAACAACATGTTACTTTTAATGCCCAAAGCACGTGCTACTTATAGGAAGAGACTAATTAAATTATTTTCAACACGTCACGGAGGAGAATATAAGTAAATAAGGAAATCACTATTAGAGTCAGTGTTTACGCATTCTTTTTTTCCATGTTTGTTACGTGAATAGGAAGAGAAAATTACTATTTTGTTATGTAGGCAACTTATATGTCACGAATTATACATTTTAATTTGTAGTTTCCTTTCATGTTAATTAATAAATATATAGGGAAAACAATTGGAATCTGGAACAAGATGAGATTGCGATAAATAAAGCATTGCTTGATAGTAATCGTAAAACTTTCCTCTTGGAAAGAAGTTTTAGGTAAAGATAAAAGGGATGCCAAGCAGTGGAATTCTGGTAGGTTAACCGTACAAACTATATCTCTTTCTTGCATGTACGCGAGTCGCGTGTAAATTTGGCCGAATCCGTAAAAGTTGTTTTTCGTGCTTATTCGGGAGCACTTTTTGGTTTCGCAAACGAAAATTCTCTAATAAAACACTATCGCAAACCGAAGTATCACTGCATTTCCTTTTACAGTACTATTTGTTTCTACCATTTATACAATAATCTTGGCTAAAATCTTTAGTAGTAGCCGTTAAAACTAAGCAATAAAAATGTCTCTGAGTTTGGTAATGCTAGGGGAATAGGCTTGTTAATAAATGTTTACGTTTATGAGAAAGTTAAGTTGGTAGCAAAAAAAGATGGAGATAGTAGTAGATGCGTGGTTTGTTCTATGGAATTAACATCTTTGTTTTTGTATTTGTTTTTCAGGTATTTCTACGGACTCTTAACAGTAGCGATAAATATGAAGTCACTCCTATCTAAATTAAAACCTGCTTGATATTTTGTAATATGTATAGACGTGCGTTTGTCCTTGTAATTACCTTTTTTGTTGAGATATGTGGTTACATCTCTGAATTTAAAGTGAACTGAAAAGGCACTTTTTTTATGATTTTTGCTGCATGCAACATCCATCTCAATTCATTGTATAATTTGCCGCTTTTTATGCTATTAAGACTTACTAAGTTTTATATGAACTTTATTTAGGAAATACAGTAATCCATATTTTGTTTCCATTTTAAAAAGGAGTAACTTAATAATAATAATAACATACATGGAACATATGAAATTTATACAACAGATCATTTACAATTTACCATTTATTTATTAATTTCCGTGAATCTAATTAGGTTTGTCATTGATTAAGATATTTTAAAAATATTCTTTAAATTTAATTGAAAACCTATGTTACACATTTTCCAAATATATGTGTATTGCAGCATAGTTTCTTTGCATTGTGTAGATATGCTTAATAGGATTGCGTAGGGCAGGTCCCATATATTTGATCCAGGTGTATACCCTTAGGGATGTCAAAATACAAAAGTAGAGCAGAAAAATTCTTTTTCGCGAGTATGAACATCTCCCTAGACATTACTTAACATCTAGTATTTGTCAAGGAATTTCACCGCATCTGGGATGCTTTATACTCATCCACATCAGGGGGTCGGTAAAAATTGCCGTACTGGAGCAATTTGTTTTACAAATTCAAAAGATCTAATGCCAAAGAAAGTGAAAATTACATAACTTTACAGCATATAAATAAGAATTCTTGGTTTATCGTTGGAAATATATACGTAGGTGTATTGAGAATGTATAAATAAAATGTGGGAACTGCTCGTTACAAGCCAATCAAGAATAATAATCGAAAGAATATTTAGAATATGCCAATCCAACGATTAGAAAAGCGAAAATTTATTCAATTCGAACTTCTTGATTAAAGTGTAGCGAATATTAAAATAACAAACATTTTTTTACAAAAATTCTTTTAAATTTTGTGCATGGTATTTATCATTAGTTTGTTTTTTACAATTGTTCAAAATGTTCTTTTTTTTCTTAAGCGTTATGATACCGGACAACACCTCCTCCGTTTTCGTTTTTACTTTTGTTGCAGATCCTTTTTCATCGGCGAGAATAAAGGATATTCATAAATCAAGTGAAAAGTTAATAGTATGATCTTGAAGAACGAATTCCTTGTTGTTCACGCAAGCCTGCAATGGCTAAAAACTAGTTACAGCTTCCACGAAAGATTCACAGATGCCAAACACAAAGACAACTTCGGCTACTTTGAGCATCTCCTCGTATGTATACTTATTACATTATAGACAATACTGTAGAGTAACAAGTGTTTGTCCTGTTTTTGAAAAAAAAAGTTTTTAGATAACCAATAACGGGGATTGTTGTTAAAATTTGTGAAATTTATGTAGTATGTAGGCGAAAATAATGCCGTTTACAAGAGACCAAAAAAGAGGAATTTAAAGCGATTATAAAAGAAGTTATGATGTAAATATTTAGTGATGAGTAATATCTAACAAAATTAGTTAAGAATCAAATCAGCCCGGGATAAAACAAATTGAAGAAATGAAAGAAAAAATCTCCGTAGTTGAAAACGAGAACGGCTATTCTGGCGTGCAGAAGTAGATCGATGATGCACAAAAAGAGAACGACGTGCTTGACTGCTTTAAAAACACAACTGAATACTTACTGAACAATATACTAATCAAATATGATAAATGATTTTAACGAAGAAGAGGGCGAGGATACATCTAAAACGGTTACATCATCGGATAAAAAGTATAAACGTATGTCACTGACTTGAAAAAAGGAATAATATGCATCAAAAAGGTTAGTGATTTTTAAATTTACGTACTTATTAGTTAAATAAAAAATTCTTGAAAATAAAACGTTTTTCAAAAATATAATCCATTTGTTATAGAAAATCTGACAAAAATTGTGAGTGTAGTAGTAAGCTAGACAAAGGCAACGTGTGGGCAATGAAAGGGGCAATTCTTGTAAAAGTAATGTGTCGGAAACCTCTGAAGACTTCCAAAATTAAAGACAATATATTAAGTTCAAAATCTTTTAAAACAATTTATGGGTTAGAATTAACAGCTGCAATTATTAATCCAGGTTCATTAGTTTTTCAAGGAGTATGGCTATTAGTTTATAATTAACACAAATAATAAATATTTATTTAGTTTGTAAGATTTTGGACTTCCTATTTTCTTTTTTTTTAATTTTAAGAATTTTTATGAATGGTAATTAATCTTTATTTTTAGAACGTTAGAGGACTTAGTATTAAGCACAGTTCACACTTTAGTAATGTACTTTGTCATAGTTATAATGTTATTATTTATTCATTATACTTTCATCTTTTTGAACAATTTCGAACTAACTTAATTGATCATATCATCACTATGTATTGGTGAATGTAGTAAATAGTAGTTCCCTGTGCACATCTCTACTTGAGTTCCTGAATTTATATAATCTATCATCGTTTAATAAATAGAAGAACATTATAAACATATATATAAAAATGAGCTGCGTGTACTACTCACCATCTGGCACTTCATACACTTCATCAGTAAGGGAACATATTAGGGAGGCAAGTCTATACTTGTCTCTCTAATATGTCGTTGGGACACATAAAATTAAGTTTTCAAAAATTGTTTACTATTAATAGGTTAAATAAACCAAATATTTGGCTGCGCGGAAATTACAAATTAAGGAATCCCTTAATTTTGCAATTGTAAAGCGGAATTAAAATGTAATTTTTAGAAAGTTTATACAAATTATTGTGAAAAATTGAATCATCGGTTCAAACCAATTCGACTCATGTGCTTTTTGGTCGTATACAAAAATAAAAGCAAAAGCCCTACTTGTACAGATAGTTTTATGTATAATGGTGTTTGTTATTCCGGAACTATAAACATAGCGAGAGACTCTCAATATATTTTGAAAGCGTACATGAGGGCTCTCCATGATTTTAAGGGTGAGAGGATGGAAGAGTGCGTACATGTCGATGCAGTAACGGATATGGATTTTGGTTCAGTAGTAAGAAACCTAATGTCTAACAAAATAGCTGGTCTAGGTGGCATTCCGCCGTATATATATACAAAGCTTGCTCGAGTTTTTTAATGACTTATTTAAAACACTTTTTAGTCTGTCCTTGAGGTCGGGTATATTTCCAGACGAAGAAATTGACAAAGGTTGTCCCAGTTTTAAAGTCAGATAGCGTAAAGTTAGTGATAAATTGTCGACCAATTTCTGTCTTGTCGGTGGTTGAATCTTTGAGCGAATTTTATATACAAAAATTTATGAGCAGGTTAAAGAAAAGCTTCTTAAGGAACAGATTGATTGAATCTAATTTACTGATTTTCGTAACCGATGTGCCTAGGGCATTTTGGTAGTAAATCGCAAGTAGATGTTATGTATAAAAATTTTGCGAAAACTTTCGACAGGGTTGACCTGAGTCAACGCTTGTCAAAGTTTTTTTTTCTAAAAAGTCTAAATAAATTTGACCATTACTCGTCTTTCAAAAAAATGTGATTCAATAACATAATTTCCAACTATGCTACCCCAAACATTTAATATACTAATTTCTTTTTTCGGTCTCTATGATATGGGTCAAACGTTAATACGACCTTAAACCTTACCCCCGAAATGACAAAATCCACGATATGGTTTTGAATGATGGACGAATTAAAGTGCGCGAAATAGCTGACGTCACAAGCATATCGCAAAATGCAGTGTGTGCAATTTTGCACGAAAAATTGGCTGTGAAATAAATTTTGGCAAGATGGGTACCGTGGTCGCTCTCACGCTTTTCCGTCGCAATCTTGACGAGTTTCTCCGTCGATACATAGCTATCGACGAGAGACTCCGGAGACAAAGGGACGGTCAAAACAGCAGGTTTTTGAAGGCGAACGGGCTCCGAAGAAGGGTAAGAAGGAGAAATCGGCCGGCAAGATGATGGCCACAGTTTTTTGGGATGCGCGCGGAATCATCTACACCGATTACTTGAAAAAAGGACAAACAATAACCCTAAAATATTATGCGTCGTTATTGGACCGATTCAGCAAAGAAATTGAGAAAGAACATTATTATTTGAAAAAGAAAAAGATCCTCTTGCATCAAGATAATGCACGGGTGCACACCTGTATGGCCAAAATTATGGAATAAAAGTTTGAATTACATCCACCGTACTCATCAGATTTGGCCCTTGGCGACTTCTTTTTATTTCCAAATTTGAAAAAATAGCTCGGCAAACAATGGTTCACGTCGAAGAATTTTGTACTAAAGACATCTCGACATCATGCCTTCTCAATAGTGGCCCATAATCTACACCTCTAGCAGGACATAGGTGGTCCATATTAAAGGACAGATACTTCAAAACACGGTGTTGGACCTTCTCAATGCTCAGTTGGAGGTAGATGTAATAACTAAATACCATTAGTGACGTAAATTTGTTTCTGCCCATTCGATGTTATTGTCATTGCACAAACAGGTGCCTAATTTGAGGACCTTCCGAAATCCTATTTTTTGGGGGGCCTAAAAAAGCTGGGGAAACGTTTGGCAAACTATATAGAGTTAAATGGAAATTATGTTGAAAAATAAATAAAAATCTATAGAAAATACTTTTTTAAGGAATTATTGCACGACCCTCTTATGTAGGCAATACTAGTATTATTTTTAATAGCAGAAGATTTTGGAATTAATTTAATACTTGAACATTTTTGTTATATTAGATATAAGATTGCTGGATTATCAGAATGTTATGATGTTTGCAATAGTCTTGTATACTGTTAACATTTTGTTATAATGAAATGAATGAATGAATAAACTATATCATATTCTCATAATTATTTCTAATTACCTACTACATGAAAATACAAAATGTAACTACTGTATCGCACATTTATTAGGACCTTGATAATGTATTTGTGCGTAATGTTCTATTTACAGAAAAAAAAATATCTACTTTCCATCTATTTCTGTATTCACATTTACATTTCTTTTGAAGTGAACAAGTTTTACAGTAAACAGACCTTTAATAGCTTTTAAAAATCTAAAATTTACGTTGCCGTTTTCAACTTGTTAACTTTTCGTTCTGATATTATAATGTGATTAAAACTCTAATTTCAACCGAGTAAGCGCTTTTTACAAGTAATTTCAAAGTAAAATTGGATACCGACAGAATATTTAGAAAGTTGTTTGGAAGATAGTTTGCTTTTCGAGGTAGGTAGGTAGCTGAAATAATAATATAATTAATGGTTACGTAAGTCTTTTTTTGTAAAGCAGGAAAATATCTTTAATTGTTTTTGCTGGTACTCTTTGAAACAAGTTTTGGGAAAAATTTTGAATGAAAACTCTCGACGTTATATGATATCCCCCAAAGTAACTTTGCAGGTGTGCGTATGTTTTAAGATTGGTTTATATTGGTTGGTTTTTTGTTATCAAAGGTTTCCTATACACCTGTATTGATGAAGACGTAGGTAGATACAGTTTCGAAATGTCTGGAGGGAAATCAATGTAAAATTGGAATTTTGATTATCATATAGTTATTATATACGATAGCATTTTTTTAGTAAACTTGGAATCCTGTATCTAAGTCCAATATTAATTGCATGTGGTGGAGCCCGATCTTGTTGACACCATAGGTCGCAGTTTAGCATATCTGGTTTCGTTGCTTACCAATGTCAGCTCACACATTAAGTCTTTAAGGATGCCGTGTATGATTCATCGTCCAATGTGGATTCTGGGACCAATAACGGCAGTTATGCCTATTTGCAAATCCGTTCAGGCAAAACTCAGCTTCGTTGACAAATGAAATATTGTTGAAAAAATTTGAATCATTATTACACATTTCCATTATTGTTCTACAACACTACATTCGCTTATCCGGATCATCTTCGTTAAGCTCGCTAAGTGGTTGAGATTATCCATTACAGTTTCTAGAGATCGGTTCTCAATAGTGGTTGATTTGAGGAAGGCCGAGTTCAGGAATAGCTTTAACATTGCCCATTACTCTAAATTGGGCGACCAATCTCGAAACCGTTGATTGGGCTACAGCAACTCGCTCCGGATGAACGTCGTCGAGCTAACGACGGTAGTGGGAAAAGCAACTTCTTTTGTATTATATTTTCCCATTTCTAAACTTCTAGATTAATTTAAAATCTTTCGACAAGAAGTTTTTGTGTAAATTTAGGCATCTTTAAATAAAATTTCATCAATTAATAATAGTTCGGTCAATCTTCATCCAAATTTGTACGTGGTAAGGTGGTGATGTAAAATGTCATCGAACTACTGAACTGCAATTGCGTCCCTGCATTAGGACATTATGCATTTTTTCAAATGCATAATGTCCTAAAATATCCATTACAAGCTTCTGGGGTTTATAAATGCGATTAGGTAGAAATAGAGTACATTTTGAATGGGAACCTATGCCCAGAAACGCTCCGTTACCACGCCATAATTAAAAAAAAAACTAAAATCTGGTTAATTTATTTTATTTAAACATGTATTTAAATCTCTTCAACTGCATTGTCTTTGTGGTATAGCAACAAAAAAACTACAAGCTACAACATTAGCTCAGTATCGTGACTAACAACTTTGTTGCACACATTACACCTTCGAATCATGTTCTGGTAGAGTAACTCGCAAATACCTGGTTTGTGTTGTATCTCCTATGACATTAGGTGATCGCCGTCACATCCCGACTGCTATCAACCGTCTTGCATACGCATAAACCCGATGCAATCGCTCTTTCATCCAGCAGGAGCCGAAGATTTAAATACAATGATTTCTTCTTCTTTTGCTTGTAGTATGGAAATGGTACGTTGCCGGAGATGATAGTTTTGCAGAAATAACTGTGGAAACGCACCTGATGTTGAGAATATACAACCGAGTTTCTCCAGTGTGCCAATTCACGGAAGACGCTTAAAACGGTAAGTGTTTTTTCTCTGCCGTGTACTCAGAATCACACCCGCAACACAACTCTGAAATCACTGGTTTCATACACTATCGATTTTATTTATACATACAACGATCCTACAAAATGTACTATTCCTATTTTTCCTATGTTTATGCATATTGCTTCAATAGCAGAAAACCAAATGCAAATTTCATTCTTCCAGATAGAACAAATCTCTCAACTTCTAAGGTCGTCTCGCGTTCCCACTCCATCGCATAGCCTATTATGCGAAGCATACATTTGCGCATATATTACGCATCACACACCCAAACGACCACTTCCATGCCGACGCCTGTGAACTGGCAATCTTTATTAATTTTAACATTAATCAAACATTTTACTGAAATATTACATATTTTTCCAAGAAAATTCATTAAGTGTTTTTCCATCTTAAAAATTATCCAAAAAACTAGGAATTTTACTTGAATATTTTTATTACATCTGAAGAATCCCTTAAACGACAAATTAAAATTTACATCACTTATCGTTGTAATTTTCGTAAATTTGAAATGTTATTACTAGTAATGTTACTAAGTTACCATAGTAAAATTACTACAATTTTTTAGGGCGTATTCCAAGAATTTTAAATTACCCAATAGTTCTCTCTATTCAGAACGTTTTCATTCAAAACGACCAGCAATTTTTGTAACTATTCTCATTTCTTTAGGGATATTAAACCGTACAGAGACTATAGACCGATTATATTTACTCAAGTCTAAATCGTATAGTTCAGATCGCTTTTGCGTATAAGTAATCGCGTTAAATGGTCGACCCACTTTTTTTTTCTTTGGCAACGCTAGCGAGTCCATTGTGAATATTTCAGTTTTTACCGGTACCGGGTAATTTTCAGCGTTACAATTCAGTCCCGTGAATGGGACAGTATATTATTAACGGTTGCACGGCTGCAACGATGAACTAATAGATGACAAATAATGACAGTGATGAACTTGCCGCTCAATTTATCGCCCACAATTTGAATATTTATTGTATCTCGTATAATAGAAACTCGTCATGACATACTGTTACTGCGCCCTCCATTAACTGCATATAATTTATGGTGTGAGACGTGATATAACTCAATATCAGAATCGATTTACAGCTTTGCATATGGGGAAAACTACGTAATAAACTTAACACATTTGCTGTTATTGATGAAAAAGTACATAAAATTTACCAAGGGCCGATTTAGTTTCCAGAGAATCCATATCGATTTAAAGTAATATTTTACGTAATAAGAATTTATTGAAGCAAAGTAATAATAATTGGCTTATTGGAGTAATATCATGGTACCAATATATAGGATGATTTACGAGGGATGTTCTAAAGTTCTGGGAATTTAGTTATATATTTTTTTTAATTTTAACAATTTTCATCAATATTAGAGTGTAGTTTTTCTACATAATCTCAATTTAACTAAATGCATTTATCCCAATGATAAACTGATTTTTTTAAGCCGTCCTCAAAGAACTTTTCGGTGTCTCCCCAGTCCACCTATTTGTGGCATGTTTTACACTCAAATCGAATACCCCGTTCAGGCTTTTTCAGTACTGGGAACAGATGAAACTCACTGGGTGCGAGATCTGGTGGTAAAAATAAAAATAATCCCTTCGCAATCCCAGAATATAGTAAGCATTACCCTTCCAACAGACAGAACCGAACACGATTTAAGTGGGGGCCCCTCTTCCGGTTTACGCCATTCTCTGGATTGACTTTTGGTCTCAGGATTGAAATAAGGAATTCACGTTTCGTCAGTGGTTATTATCCGTTGCCAAAATTCATCACCGTAACGGGCTAGCAGCTCTTGAAGATCACGACAAGTGTCACACCTATCGAGTTTCTGTTCCGGTTCCAACAGTCTTAGCACCCAGCGGGCTGAAACCTTGCTTACGCCCAAACAATCATGTAAGACGTCATGAACTTGTCATGTACCTATTCCTAAGCATACTCCACGGCACTATTGTATCTTTCGTTTACCGACGTACTCGAGCGACTACTGCGTGGATCGTCTTCTAATGATGTTTTACCAGTTTTAAAACGATCGATTCACCGATATACACTACTTTTAGATGCTGCATACTCACCAAACACTTCTTGCAAACGTTGAATAATTTCACACCCTCTTTCCAGAAAATGAAGATTATTGCTCCCTGAGATTTAACCGCATCTTCCATGGTTGCAAAAACGGTGCTGTGAAAACGCGTCGAACACCTGACTCATACTGAACTATATTGCGCTGGATAGCTGCATAAACATGTCAAGACTTGCATATCACCGATAGCATTGCCTATAAGTTCTGCGTAATTTGATAAATGCATAATTCCTATAACTTCGGGAACATCCTTCGTATAATATGTGTAGAAAAACTTTGATACCTTCTTCGGAAAGTTATTTAAAATAAAAAATGTTAAATAAATATTTGCAATTTTTGCTATTTGCTGAACTAAAAAGGATTTACATAGATTTGAATAAAGTACAGGTAACTATAAAACTTTGCTTGTAATAGTTGTTCAAAATGCGCTTTTTGAGCTCGAATTAAATCTAATTGTTGTTTGGTCAGAGTAATTGTTCGCGTGTGTTTATTTAGACATTGTATATTAGCTGTTTCAAATGGTTTCGAAGAAAAAGATCCAAGAGATTTAGTTCGAGAGATCTTGGAGACGAAGGGAAAAAACCTCTACGACCAATCCATCGATCAGCAAAATGTGCACTGAATTATTGAATTACGAGTCTATTCTAGTGACCTGAAGCACCATTGTGTTAACAATCAAGAAGTAGAATACATTTGATCTTCTCGAAAACTATTTCATCTAGAAATATTAGATAGTGTTCTGCATTCAGCTTGTGTGTGTGGATTAATGGTATTTGTGAGTGCTAATAACATTATCTCTAGTAAATTGGGCATCATCTGTCCATAATATTCTAGTTAAAAATATCGGATCTTTAGCAACTTTTTGTAATAACCAAGTACAAAACTCTACACGCTCTAATCTTGTAATTGTAACGTATGGGCGCGATGAATGTTATAGGGATATAACTGTTCACGATGAGTGTTCGTCATACAAAGTTTCGAGAAAGACGAAACTGTGCTGCAATGCGTCTAGTGCTCAGGATGGGGTTATCCGACACTACGTCGACTACCTTTCTTTCATTGTTTACATTAATTTCTCTAGCGTAAAATGGCCGAAAACTCTATAAGAAGATTGGTCTATCAGGGAATCTTCGGCGATACTCTCTAAATATGTGCACATAGATACATACAACAATGCACACTGACTGAAGGGCACGAGAAGAAAATAAGATTTTCAAATAAATAATATTCTACGCATGCTAGGTATGTACATTGTTTCTTATTTGATTTACGTGCTTTGCATAGAGTAAACTTGTTACTAACAGAGAGCTATGTGTAAAATATTTCTCTTTATATCAGACGGCTCTGCTCTGTTTGATTTAAAGTAGGATGTTTTTATCTAAATACACGATCCAACATCATATTTTATTTAGTTAAGGAAATCTTATAAATTCTATAATTATTAATTATTACTTTTAATTAGTATGATTTTTTGTGAAAATTAACGTATTTACATACAAATTTATTTAAGACCTGTGGATTTGCTTGATAATAATACTAATAGAAACCAGAGAGGCAGTACTAGACCATACAACGTTGAGATGTAAAATGAAATTTAAAAAAAACAGGTATGCAGTCTATATTTGGATGATTACACTAAAACTATTTTTTTAATACTCAATATTTCGTTCATTTGTTACGAACTTCATCAGGAGTTATTGAAATATATACAAAGTCAAAAATCATGAAAATGAATCTACGCCGTGGATCAAAAGCTGGGTAACATATCACCACCTGCGGGGAATTTGTTAGGAAAAGAGCCCATCAATGCAACCAAATTCTCTTCACTATCCAGTGAAAAGGAATAAGGTAGGGGATTGAACCGGAGAGGTGGTTCTGGATTGTGTGTTGAAGAAAACATTATTAGAATCGGTAAACTCATATCCATCGTCGTTACACGTCTACGTCTTCTCGGTATCCTTGTGGAACGTCTTAGTATTCAGAAACTGCCATACACGATAAAGTGAGGTTTTTATCGAATCTTCAATATTACCAAGACAGTGAACATAATTCTCGCTTATTTGTGATTTGATTAACTTCCTGATGCGCTAACGTATTACAATGATAATATGTTACATTTTTAGTCTTAGTCCATTTGCTACGATAAACAACATGGTGGATAAGAAGTATTTGAGCGCGGTTTAAAAGGAACGTATAGATCCGGGATAACATACAAAAAGTTATAAGAAGCGCCTAGGGCTTCATTAACTAATGTCAACTAATGTCAATTCAAAAATTACATTAATGTAGAATAGAGTAATATAAACTGGGGACCTTAAAATCACCAATCACGATAAAAATTTCATTCAGGATAACTTCAATAGTAGATGTGAATATTTCCAAATCTTCTGAAGAAATGTCTGGGGGTATAAATCGAACACAAGAAGAAGAGAAGTACCTGCGGAAAAGTATCTACAAAGTAATAAATCAATAAGAGGCACCGAAGTATATATATATAATCGATAAAGCCTTTTTAACCGTAAGGTGTAAGGCTGCTTCACTGCTCTTCACTGAGGCACAAATCTTACCCAGTTTTTCCTGTCCCTCGCCAACATTTTTCCACTGCCCCATTTCACTTCCCTCTCCTCTAAACATTTCGCCACCACGTTGTCCCACTTCTTTCTTGGTCTCCCTCTTATCCTCTTCTTTTGCGATCCTGTTTGCCATATTTGTTTTGCTTGTCTCTGTTCCCCATTCTGATCAAATGCCCGAACCATTTTAAATGTTGTTTTTCTATACTCTTTAGAATTGGTTCCACTCTTAATTCCGCCCTCACACCTCGTTTCGTATTCTATCTCTCCTTGTAATGCCTTTTATTGATCTTAGAAATCTCATCTCTGCCGCTTGTATTTTGCTTTTTTGTTGATTTGTAAGTACCCAGCTCTCATTTCCGCATATCGGCTTAAAGATGGTTTTATACACACTAATCTTTGTTCTTGTTGTTACCTCATTTTTTCTTACAAATGCTTTGTTCAAAGCGTAGTACAATCGTGTTGCCTTCTCTATTCTTTCATTTATTTCTGCCTCATTCTTGCCATCTTTATGTATATTTGTTCCATAATTCTAGATTATGTTGGAGATCAGTCTCACTTTTTGCAAATATCACTAAATCATCCGCGAAGATACATTCACTCATTGATATTCTTTCCATATTTCTAAAGCTTACTGGTAGTTTCCTTACTTTGTCCTTTATTTCCTGTAATACATCATCCATTATTAAGTTGAAAAGCGTAAGGCTCAAAACTCCGCCTTGTCCTAAGCCGTCTTTAGTTTGAAATATTTCTGATTGGGAGTTTCTCGTTCGTACATAATTTTTTGTATCCTTGTACATACTTTCTATGTTGTTCCTCAGCTCACTACTCACTCCTCTTCTTCTTAAACTATCCCATATCTCTTTCCTTGATATACTATCGAACGCCTTTTCTAGATCTATATACGCCATGTATGTGCTGTTATATTCTCTTTTTTCCATTATTTGTTTTATTGTGAATATATGGTCTTGGACTCCTCTTCCTTTCCTGAAACCGCTTTGTGAATCTTCAAGTTGTACCTCTATTTGTCGTTTTAACCTTTCATCCAATATTCTTTCGAACATTTTAACTATTATACTCATTATTGATATTCCTCTATAATTCTCGCATTCACGGTGGTTGCCTTTCTTGAAAATGGGTAGTAGTATCTATATTACCCATTCTTCTGGGATTCTCTCTTCTGGCCATATTCTATTAAAAAGCTTTGTTATCAATTCAATGCTTCTTTCTCCCACGTTTTTAATCATTTCTTGTGTTATATTATCATGGCCTGCCGCCTTTCCCATATTTAGTTTTAATATTGTTTCCTTTACTTCATGCATCTTTATTTCCGGTTCTTGTTCTTTTATCCTTTCGATATTTGTCTGTTTTTCCTCTTCTTGCACTTGCATTGTTTGATTTGCATTAAGGATAATTTCAAAATATTCTTTGTCCTCCTCCAGCATTTTTCCTTCCTTGGATGTAATATACTTATTTCTGTACTTCTTGTTAGTTCTATGAGATTTCAGAACTTTATAAAACAACTTCTGATTGCTGTGACTATCGCTTTCCATTTTTTCCCCGAATTCTTCCCACGACTTTTCTTTTGTTGTTTTGACTAGTTCCTTCAACTCTATTCTTTACTGTTATATAATCCGAGTAGCTTTTTTATTTCTTCATTTCACCATCCAGTTTGCTTTCTGTTTTTGTTAATTCTTGTAATACCGCACGTTTCTCTTGCAACTTTCAGTATTGTAGTTTTGATATTTGCCCAAAGAATTTCCAGGTAGGTATTTGTAACTAATGTATTTAGTTAGGATTTCTTTTTCTATTTTTTCTTTATACTTATTAGTTACTTCAAGTTGTCTTAATTTGAAATTTTTTATTACTTCTTTTGTGTTTTACTTTTTGTTCTGCACATTTCTTATGTTTTTTCATTTTGCAATGACCATTAATAAGTAGTGGTCTGAATATATTCCTGGTCCTCTTCGTACTCTAGTATCTTTGACTTCCTTTCTGTAGTTTCGATTTATTAAAACGTAATCTAGAATTGATTTCTGATTTCTACTTCTTATTTCTCTTGTATATTTATGTATATCCTTGTGCGCGAAGAATATATTTGTAATTATTAGGTTATTATTTATACAGAAATCAATGAGTCTTTTCCCATTGTTGCTTCTTATCGCTTCTCCATACGTGCCCACTGTTTCACCTGATTCTTCATCTCTCTTTCCAATTTTACCATTGAAGTCTCCCATAACTAGTAATGTTCTCCGTATATTCTCCGTTGCCTCCTCTAACTGAACTCCTCTTTTTGCTTTACTGATGCATCTTCATTTGGGCCATACACTATTATTATTGTTGTTGTTGTGGTTGTTTGTCTTTCGATTTCCATTTCGATCTTCAATATTCTCTCTGATATAGCCTCCCGTTTCTTAAACATACTTAATATGATTTTCTTTTATTATACAATCTACGCCCTCTTTCGCTCTTTGCTTCTGTTTTACCCCACTATGTATTAAAAAGTGTCTCGCCTTTACTATTTTTTCTTCTACCCTTTTTATTTTTGTCTCAATAATCCCTAATATGTCTAAGTTTGCTTTTTCAAACTATTCCACTAGTTCTTCATCCTTCCCTCTCATACTTCTGATGTTTCATGTTGCTATTGTCCATCGAGTTCCTTTGATTTTTCGTCTACTTTCCATCAGTTTTAATTTATGTTCTTGTTCATTGTAATTTATTTCTTCCTCTTCTCCATTTTGTTTTACTTTGAATAAATGATGTGGGTTTTTATTATATCTATTTCTTTCATATTTAAGTTAGTTGCCCGATAATCTTTACGTATAACATTGTAATTATTACTAAAAAGTTCATTATCATATATAATTAGCAGTATGTTAGTAGATTATTATAAAAAGTGAGCGTTTTCGAATTTAATCCCCTAGCATTTTCGTAGTACAGGTTATAACGGATAGAGAAAGGTACTAAAAACACCTTCAAAAGAGGACAGACCTACACCAATAGGTCGCGAACGCCGTTGCTTAATTGCGTCAAACTTTCCTAATCTGACTGGTTTTGTCAGGTCGCAAGGCACATCCATTTGTCGAAGTATGTTTTGTACCACATTGGTATCGGTTTGAATTTGTTCTTGTTTTGAACTTCCCTCCTCAAGAATACCATTTATTAGCTAGCTAGCAAATTAGTAGAATTAGCTGAAGCGATGATATTAGAGCCAATTAAGTTAGTATATCTTCCTTTCAAATCTTTAATCTCGTTTTCAAATAATTCAACAATGAAATTAATTTAGGTTGATTCTATGGTTGGAATTAGACCTTAAAGTAAAATATTTAGCCTCGGCATAAGACCACTTAGTAGAATCCATATGAATTGGCCAGCTGCAATCATCAATTTAATGAACTTAATCTGATTTTTCATTAATGAACACATCGCATTTAACACACGACATTTTTTCTTTCAATTTTAATCTTTTGTACAAAATGTATTGATATTAAAGAGACAAAAACGTGGACACATTTTACAACGGCCTGGCCGTTAGCCGTTGACTAACAGACAAACGAAAGGGCCACGGTGTAGAAGAATAGTATAAAGAAAAACGAGTGGAAATATCAATATATGAAGTCTTATCTTCCTTGTGAAATGAATTAAAAAATTACTTGAAAAAGAGCAAGCGCAAAAAAAGAAGAGAAAATGAAAAAGTATAAATAATAAATAATATTTACAAATATGTACCAAGATACCACGAAGATATATATACAATGAAAAATTCTTACCGCAAATACCAAAATGAATAAAAATAAACTACAATGCAAAAACAACTAGACAAACCAATTAAGCCCAAAAAGACATTTAGAAACATCTACTAAATAACTAAATATCAATCTCAAGAGAGAGCGATATTTCATATGTGTAGCCCTCAGAAAGTCTAAGAAACGGCGTTCGTAGCACTGAAAATGGTTTGTTCCTAGTAAGGATCATTAGTAAGTCTGCAGAAATGCGTACACCATCCGTGTGCTTCACGAAATTAGCAGAGACTAGACAGACTCGTGTTTTGTCGACAGGGAAACCAATAGGCAACGAGAATCCATTCTAATGAGACGAATCGATACGAGCCTGTCTAATCTCTGCTAGTTTCGCGAAGTGCAAGTTGTTTCTGCAGGCTTAATCATCACTAGTCAATGTCTCCACTACATCCATCACACGACTTAATTTTTATTACCGATTTAAGCAAAGAATTTTTGTTTAAGTAGAAAAATGTGAAAAAGGTGAGTTTCGAGCGGTGATTAAACACTTATATTTAAAAGGCTTAACACCGATAGAGTGCAAAGCTGATTGGTTGAAGTTTATGGCACATCTACTCCTATGCTAGCAGCTGTTTACAATTAGGTAAATGAGTTTAAATGTAGCCGTATATCAACAAAAAATGAACAATCGTTCTGGACGCCCAATGGAAGTGACTACCCACGAAATAATTGATAAAATCCACAGTATGGTTTTGAATGATTGCCGAATCAAAGTGCGCAAATAGTTGAGGCCACAGGCATACCTTGAAAAATCAAAAATTTGTGCAGATCTTCAAGTGGGCTTTGTAAGAACTGTATGTTGATATAAGATGATTCAGACTGTCCTGTAGTATCTGCTAGTACCAAAAAATAAAATCGTTCTGAAAGAAAATATTAATGCTGTAGTTGCGCCCAAGATCCTTTTATCTACTCAACACTTTGATAGGTACTTTATAGAAAGTACGGATACTGCAATATATCACACAGTACAGGAGAGTAGCATTATCATAACCTTTTGCAAAAGAACTTCCATAAGTGAAATATTGCTTCCATATCCAATTAAACTAACAAAGCGTTTTGAAAATTGCAGCAGCAACAAAAATTTAATTCTTTGCCTACGAACTTTTACGAAAAATGAGGTCGTTGCAATACATATATAATGGTTTGTTGCTACAATATAAGCAAAGTTTTACCCGAGAAAGTATTAATTTTTATCAAGATTCATGTTTTCTATTAAATTACATCGAAAAATAAATTGACACTTATTCTATACGGTAAAAAGCTATATTCTATTAATTTTAGAGAAAATTTTCACTGAATTTTATCTAAAAAGATAAAAATATTATTTTAAAAGCGGTCTATTTCACGCCCACGGTGATTTTTTATGTAAGAGGTAAAGGTTTCATATTTCATACTTTTATTAACATTAAATCCATAAAAACTGTCATAATGTAATCAGGAACTATTATGCTGAGTTACTTACAGTAAAAGCAATGTGAGGAGAGAAAGCAAAGCACCAAATGGTAAACAACACATAAGTATCGGCACCCTCCGCACCACACAAGTTTAATTTATTATATAGTACTATAATAATTAGTCCGGGACGGCCGTTTCGAGGACACGAATGGTCCTCATTTCGTGTCCTTTGTGTTGTTTACCATACTACGCCACAGTCCTTGCTATCACTATTAAAGCACCAAATGTTGCTCTGAGTACTTCTTTTGGTCTATATCATTGCCCTTCGAAACAGCAAACAATTTATCTTCTATCGCCATCTAGTGCCAAGAGATATACGTCTACCGTATCGAAAGCCGCGATCAAACTGGGTACAGTTCCCAAATAATACAGATTATAGATTTATCACATCTGTGAATACAAATATTTATGCCTTTTTGAGATTAAATATCGTAGCTTGGAGAACTTTAACACCAGAAATGGATAGGCCATTGAACAAGGAGATGAACACTGTGGCGTCATTAGTAAACAGCACTGCATATACTCTGCCGTCAACAGTTGCATTCCTCATGCAGAAGTTTAAATAAAATTGCTGCCACTCGGCAAAACCGGGGCTGCAACATTTTTTTTTAATTTTTTATTTAATATCTCCGATCAGAGAAAAGATATCGAGACGCGGTTTTCGCTGATATCTAAAGTTATTAATTCTTCATTTCTCTGCGAGAAAATCGTTTTAAATTTTTGTGATAAACAAAGTCAGATGACGCCCTTTAGTGGCGAAGATACAATTCATAAGAACTAGACCAAAGATGCATTTGATAGATTAAATAAAGCTCTTTCAAACGAGATCAGAGTAACCAATATTTCTTTAAAAAAGTCTCCCCACAACTTTACTTTAGAAGATACGACAAAATATGTTTAACACAAAAGAAATTTTGTTGGGAATAAAATGCGTATATTTTCGATAGCCTCTTAATTAGATAAAACACGGTGAAAACTTTAATTAACTATATTTAGTCGTGTTTTTGCTGCTGGTCATCTTACAAACATCAAAATCATTTTCAGTATTTTTTTGTCACATTTATTAAAAACAATTTTACCCGAAAGAGCTGTTACTAATTTCTGAGATATAGCCGGCTGCCGTTCTTTACATAGCTTTGATATCAGGCAGAATACTTTATGGACGTATATCTATATAAATACTGAACTAACTAATTCATTGTAAATAATCGTCAGATCAATCAAATTATACCACCATTTAAAACAATTAGAATGAAATTACCTGTAATATTTCGAAATTCTCTAAAATTTTAGATATGCATATTTATAAAGTAACATTTGCCCTAGTTTAAAAGAAACGTGCTTTACTGAGAAGTAAACAGGAAAACTATTTTGGTAACGCAAATAAATAAATTGAATTAAATTTTTCTAATACACAGTTTCGTCGAGAAATATTGATGAAAATTCAGTATGCCAAATTACGCCCGCGAGTTTTCTTTCTTTTGGAAACGACAGCTGCACTGAAGGAATAATGACTTCGTAAATCTACGCTCTCTATGTAGTATTAGTGTTTGTGAATGGTTTATGGAATATAACGTTAGGTAACATCTCATTGCAGATTGCGTAATTTTAACAAACAAAATTTATTATGTGTCTTGATCATACAACTGCGTTAGTTTTCCTTAATGAAATGTGATATCAATTAAGTAAATCTTCGTCTTCTAAAACTGTAGCTATTTAGTTAATCACAGATAACTAGAACGTTTGAAGTAATTTTGTTTTCAACATAATGTTTTAGAATTTTAGAAAAATTTGCCATATCGTTCACGAGGTTCTTTAATATCTTTCTAAAGAAATCTATCTTATCCTACCAATCACTTATGAAGAACGACTACATTGTCAGCATCAAAAAGGAACCTGTCTAGGCATTTTATGCATCATAAGGAAGGAGGAATTTTTCCCAATCATACTTCCTTTATTGTTATCAGAATTTTCCCAGATTACAAGTTTTGTGCATTTTAGCAAATTATTTAGAACAACTTGTATAGTAGCAGGCCATTTTAATATAATAATAATCAACGCTGGCATGGAACTGTACACACCTGGAATTGTTTTAAATATATGAACCTTTCAAAAAGGTTAAAGAGTAAACTGCCTAATACAATCTAAATGATAGAAAAAATATAGCATCGGTTAAAATAAGCTTTATTAGTACTTATTGATGTAGTTTATTGCCTTTAAAATACAAATATAATCTCGTATCATACAGTTATCTTGTGTAGTATAGTACATTATATACTTCATATCAGCAGGAGGTAATAAATATAGCAACAAAGATATAATATCTCGTATTATCCAGCATACTAGCAGTGGTATAGAAATTTAATACTCGATATTACTTCTGATAATAACCTGTAAGTAAAAAATTAATTAATTGTACTATTTTTACTTTTTTTTATGCGCGATAAAATAAGACGAATAATTAGCGGTATTATACGTTACAATAACCTGTATTAACAGATTCGTATTAAATTTGTATAATACTGTGTATTAAATTTTTTTGCCGTCACTATACGAAACACAAAATTTAATATCTACTATTATATTTTTAATAGCCCGTACTGTACTGTTCTCCCTGTGTAACGTCTTAACTATTTACAAACGACCACTAGATAACGCTATTGAGTACTGGAAACTAAGGAATAATCAACTGTGCAAGTATTACCGGATGAGCCGAACCCAACAAAAGTTTCGCTGAACTGAGCATGTCACAAGCATTTCCCGGGATTAAATAACAGTTAATGCTGAGTAGTATACAACAATTTGTCTGCCAGAAATCATCGATGAAATCAGAAAAAACAATCGCTAACATAATAACCTAAGCTTCCACGGCCAGAATCAATCAAAACTAAACGTGTCCCGGGTTTGAACTGTGTCGTTGTTAATTGAAAACTCGACGTTCAAAGCCGGAATACGGTTAGTTTTAATCTACAACATCGCATCATTCTTCATCATCACAATACCAGCTCTCACACACCAAGTCAAACAATTGATTACACAAGCCAACAAAAAAAGTTTTTTTTTACATTTAATGCAATTTATATTTCTACTAATTGGCTTTAGTTTTTGAAGTAACGTAAACAACCAAGCTTTCACTTTTTCCGACAATTGCTTTTGTTTTTGTATCATTGTTTTTATATCACGCTAAGAAGAATTTTCCGGCTTCTTGCGACATGTCACAACATGTTTTCACGCACAGTACCATGTATTACGCTAGTACCGTTGAAATCACGCAGCACCTTAAGGTGAACTATCAAGCTGGAGCTCATGAAACAATTTGTTAAAGCCTTAGATAAAGAAAGGAAATGTTTTAATATATATTGTTAGATCGTTCCCTAAAGTAAGTTTAAAAAAATTAAAGGCTGGAATTTTTTATGGTCCTCAAACTCGCGAGCTCATTAACGACTTGAATTTCTCAAAAACCATGACTGATGTTGAAGCTTCTGCTGGATGCTCTTCTGTTACTGTACTTAAGAACTTCTTGGGTAACAATAAGGCAGAATATTATGAAGAAATATGCTGGTTAATTTTATGAGAATGGGTGCTAATATGGGCGTGAAATCGCACTTTCTGCATGACCATTTGGCAGATTTCCGGAAAACCTCGACGAATTTAGTGAAGAAGAAGGCGTCAAGGAAGGCCATCAAGACTTGAAGTCAATGGAACAAAGGTATCGAGGAAGGTGGGATACGTACATGTTGGCAGACTATTGTTGGAAGCTACAACGTGATTGTTTTCAAGTCCAATACCATAGAAAATCATACAGACGGTATTTCACCTAGCGTTTGTAGTGATATTTCTTTTTTTTACTAGAAACATACTTTTTAGTGTTATATTTATTTTATTCTGTATAATTATACATAATTATTTTGTATAATTATTTGTTGGTACTTTTCTACGCTTCTTAAATTTTATCAAACGCCTCGATTAAAATAAATAAAACTTAATAAAACTAAACCAACACTTGGGACTTATCTAATAACATCAATAAATCCTATATCAGCAAGATAAACATATATTTGTTGGAGGCACAAACGGAAAGGATGATATGTGCTCATAAATTAAGAAAGGTGAAAATAATATTTTTACTATACTTAGATTAGATTGCTACCCGAAGTGGTTCTTAATCTCTCCCACTGCTACCTTTTCAGATCTATTAAGGTTCATTCCTATTAGATCAATTACGTTAGCTTTGCTTTCTTTGCTAGATTTAGCAGCCTTATGAGTGGTCGCTCTACATGGGTTTCGACTATTGTATTCCGAGTCCATTTCTGAGAGCCGTATTCCAGTCAGTGTTTTGCCGCCTGGCAGAATCTACATGCTGTTTCCTCTGTCAGGCCCAGATTGCTCATGTGCTTCTTGAGCGTAGCGTCCTGTTGGCAAGCCCGCTGTTGTTCTAACAGAATTCCTGTCTCTAGGGCCACTGCAAATGGGCTGAGAAATTGCTTAGCCTGTCTCTGATCTGGAATACTCTTGCACCAGTCTTGATATTTCTTGTCTTTCCATTGTTTAGTGGTACTACCGCATATATCATTCCCACAGAGTGAATCGGGAAATTTTCAACAGTTACCTAACCTGCTCGGGCTAATTCGTCTGCTTTTACAGTCTCTCGAAGGCCTTCGTGCCCTAGTACCCAGACCAGAGTCACCTTAGTTCCTATTGAGCGCATTCATGCAATCTCACACCAGTTTCGACTTCGCCTGTGTGGAATCTAGCACTTTTATTACTATATGACTGTTATAATAATATATAATAATGAATAGATAGAAATGGATTGATAGTTATCTACTTTCCAGTCTAATTCTTCAATACACCCCAGCAATGTTACTATTTCGGCTTGAAATACCGTGGCGCTTTGAATTAGGCTTAGTGATTTAGACTTCAACTCCACTCTCTTCCAGCCATCTGTGTCCCTGACGAATTCTGCCTTAATAGGCGTTTACTATTCTTATTATTAAAAGGTATAGATTACTACAAGAGATAGTTTTAAATAACAATTATAGTTATTAGTGTTATTGCTTCTACGATCATGATTCATGATGCTTAAAACTTAAATGACGGGAGAAACATGAGAAATAATTAGTAGATTAGGAATCCGCATCAAATTATTCGTGTAAGTTATTTACAGCATGTGAAACTGCTTAATGATCCAAGCAATTATCATGCATATTCATTAGTATGAACGCAACACCAATATGTTACATTAAGTGTTAGTAGTGAGCCATGAATTTGTAAACTGTGCGCACACTAACAATGAGAACTGCAGAATAGATGCTTAGAAGTAGTGATCAATATTTTAGGAAGCATTAAAATAGTTGGAAAATGTAAAAATCAAATTTCAATCAACAAGATTGAAAAGGGAGGTTTTTGCAGTATTGTAGTTATAACAATTTATTGTTTCAGCTGCAATAAATTCTCAAGTTTTGGCTGCAATATGCGGATAATGCAGATCTGCAGATGGTAATTACGTTATGCTTGAAGCAGTTCTTACCACTCTACGAGAATATTCAGTTTAAAACTGTAGAAAGATGTAAACCAGCCTTCAACGCCGTCGTTAAATGGATACATACCTTCTCATGCACAATTGAGGTTATTCTGAGGTTATGCACTCGCGTGGGAATGTGCGAGAGAGGAACGGGAAAGATTTAGGCGAATTCATAATCCGCAATAATTTGTTAATTAGGAACCCAGCGCGGCGTCGCATAACTAGATTTATACGCGACGAAGCTTAAGCAGTCGTCCGTGTCCCACTCCCGGCGCTGTAATCAGATATTTGCCTGCCCCGTGGCATTTATTTATAATTACTTCTAGACCTTAAAATCCATCCCCTACCCGCTGCCGTCGCCTTGGGGCAAACTAAAACGCCGCAGTTACTGAATCTCTCCGACGACGTCTTTATCCAGTGGCGTCCGGAATATCTACCGAAATATGAATTGAACGATTTTAGAAATGAGATGTTTGCATTTACCCAAACGTATCTTGCTCGAGAAAATAATCTAGCTGAAAGATCAAATGTATCTTGGAAATCGAAATTAAGGACGCACTCTGAAGCCAGTTGATGGAGAAAGTGAGCGTTAATATTTACAATTTTACGTCTGCTTCTATCCGACTTTTAATGTTATGAAAACAATATCAGAGACGTTCTGAAACACAGATTTATACTTATAAAATGTTATTTCCTAACTTAAGAATATAAATTTCTTCGTATGCATTCAAAGAAAAAAAAAGATAGTAATCTTTTGTAATGCAATACTGGTAAAAGATAAAGATGACGAGCAGTAGAAAGTAGGCGGAATTTAGGAGGAATTGGAACATATCTACGTGGTAAATGACATGACTAGAAAGGTAAGGATGATGTCAATGGATATACGTTTCTGTAAATAAAACAAAATAGCATTTCCACAACATTTACAGTTTAAATCTAAATGACTTCTGGATCTAGAGATATTTTGTTCGACTACATAACTCGAAACTCACAAACGACCAAAACATTAGCTGGAAATCAATGATAATCGAAAAAATAATAAACCTCTCTCTCCTTTTATTGCGTTTGCCGTGAATTATTCCATGAATATCATGAGGAAGCTTATTTTTTGGTTATTGTTTCTAGGCATTTTCTGATGTGTTCTATTTATATACATCATGGTAAGCCTGTCGGAATATTCACATATGCGGTTTCCCAAAGCGCTACCAGCGTCGCCATCTCGTGTTTGGCAGTCATGTGAACTGCTCGAGGGATGGTTTGGGGAACAGTACCCGGTTTATGTCGCTGCTTCCTGAACGGCAGGCATGCGTTTCTTTGGCACTAAAGGGCGCCAAGAAATGTCGAGTTTGTCGTTTTGAAAGTTGTGGTATTAACTGTGAGGCAAACCGCGATAGAAGGTAGAGATATGAAAAGTACTCTCGAAACCACGCTGATGACGCCGGGCAGGCAGAAACATGTCCGTGTGTTAGTGTATTTTTCTCTCTCTCCTTTTATTGCGTTTGCCGTGAATTATTCCATTAATACCATGAGGAAGCTAAACTATCTTAGCATTATTTTTTGGTTATTGTATCTAGACATTTTCTGATGTGTTCTGTGTGTGAACATGTAGAATATGCCCTGTAGCTACTTTTTTTATTTAACACTTAATTTTATTCTAATAATATTGATAATACAAAATCAACTTTCTTTCGAAACGTTGTTTTGTTTCTTTTAGTTAGTGTTGTGACTGGACAGAATATCCGACTAATTTTTAAACGCTGTAAAAAAGGAAAAGTAATTAAGAAGTAGTAATTGTTTCCTACTAATGTAAGACAATTTTTAAAGCTGAATATCTCCAGAAGTTTTGTAAAGCGTCTTGTTTTAGAAATTTTTATTATTACGTTTCCCAATAAATTTATATTTAATCAAAAACATGTAACTTAAAAAAAAATAACTTTGAAATATCACATTTAAATCGAAATACGCATCCAACACCATACATGATGACGGTACATTCTTTTCCATCTGAGCAGAAGTGAGGCAAACATGTAATTGGTAAGCAATATGTACCGCAAAATATTCCTCGAAATTACACTTCTAGTTAGTACGTGGAGTAAAGTAAACCACGTGGCCTAGCGTCATCATGGATATCATATCAACCTCAGGGAAACTCCCCATTGCAGCACCTTGTACGAAGTTTGGCTTTGTGTAAACTACACTCGAAGATATTAAATAACCCTGAGAACTTTCGCGCAATTTCACCTGCCCAAGTTATTACATCGTGCTCATGTGACTGTGGTGTTTCATTTTCGTAAACAGCAAAATCATAAGATACACTCAGAGACGCTTTTGTAAGATCGTAATAAGTGACTTGTACTTTATTTATTTCATCTGCTGCATTCGCAATAAATTCGATGGTCTTGCTTGTGTTTGCATTATGTTTCGATTTTTGTTTTCTGCTCCTTTTGTGTAAGATGAATTGAAATAAGCAATTGTTGCTGTACTAATGCTTATTAATGATAGTCAAGAAGTAGTAATACGAACATAGATTCGTACATAACAATTTGTTTTAAGCAATTATTTATAAGTCGCAGCATTTCTAGCTGCACGGACAAATATTTAAGTAACATTTCAAAATCTTTACTACAGCAGAATTCTTCTATTACGACGCTACTGACAGCAACATCGCTATATAAGATAACGAGAGAAATGAGACGAAGTGAGATTGGATGGATTTTCCTCATCTTATCTTCTCTTTAACTATCTATTTTCTTAGGGTGTAGTCTCATTTATACACTGATAGCACGTCTTGTTTGCGTAATTGTACAACAACCAGAACGTTGCGACGGTAAAAGAATGACTCTTTAGCGAAACGAGGCGAGGAAGGTGAAAATAAATTATCCGAATTAGTGAGTGCTTTCTTAGGTCTTTGAAGCAATTATACAAAACTAGGTCTGTTGTCTTAACGATTTTAATAAATTGATGCAATGATCTGATATAACAATAGAAAGACCGCAAATCTTTTATTGTTTGTCTTTCTATTCCCAACATTGCCATTTGTAGAACCATAGTTATATTGATAATAAAATTGAATGTGAAACTATAACAAACATTTTGGAAAAACGCGTTGATATGTATTTTTTTAGACGATCTTATTACAGAACAGTTTTACAATTTGAGATGGTACACCATCGCCGAGCTTAACCGCAACTTATATTTTTCCACGGTTTATCACCCTGTTCAATTGACACGTTGCTTCCTCTGAAAATATGACATGAACGGGTTTTTCATTTTATTCTGACCACTACTTATTTCCGTTACTATTGGAAACAGTGTTTTACCTCTCGCGAGGAAAAATTTTACATCGGAATTGCGTATAGACGACGCTCTCAACAAAATATAGTTTTGGTCCTTTTAGTGTTTACATTTGGAAAACCCTTCATCTTTTGATTCCTGATATATTATATTATGTAAAACTATTTTAAGTAATCATTGGCTTATTTTACTAAAACCTTAGCTGGTTTAGAGGTTCGAGAGCATTTAAACAATCAATTTCCCATTTGGATTGGCAATATCTTATTCAATGGCCATCCAACAGCGCTGGTTTGACACCCTTGTATTATTTCTTAGAGGAGAGTGTGAATCTCGCTTAAAATGCAAGCATTCCTATCACATCACAAAGAAAATTCATGATGAAATTGATAATTTGAACTGAAGAAATAATCATCGCATTTGTAACGCTATGAAGCCGATATCAGTTGTGCACAGACAACAACAGAGGTCACTTTTAGTAGTTTCTTTAAATTAAAAATAAATGGCGGATAAGTTTTTGCATCTATTTACTACCAATATTATTTGCGTTTTTAGTAAAACAAGTCGCTAACTATTTAAAATAGTCTTATATAATATTACATACTTGGAATTGGGTGAGTGAGGGGCGCTGCGATCTTTGTTCCGTAAATAATAATTTCAATGTTAGATAGTGCAAATTGATTTACTTTGTATTTTTCTTAATTTTTTTTTATAGAAAATTTTGAATATTTTTATGGTCATTTAGAAAGATCTTGTCGAAAACTTGTTGATGCTTTCTCAATTTTTTTTTTTCAATTTAATATTCATAGTTTACTATTTTAATTAAATCAAATAATACCCTTAATGACTTTGAAATATTGAAAATACGTTAAAATAAAACGTGTTGTGGGTTCGAACCATGTCATGGTTAGACAAAAACTCGACGTTTCGCCCACAATCGTATAGGGCTTCTCCAGGAAAGGGAAGGGTGGTAGACAATGTGTAAACTACGCCAGAGGCCAAACTAACTGAGCGGAAATCAGTTGATCATGGGAACTCAGCATGTAAACCATACCAGAGGCAAAAATCAACTGGGGAAATACGAGGGGAGTTGCGCGCTTTTATGTCGGCGGTGAGCTAGGCCTGCCACTGATTGGTTGGGTGTCGCGGTCACGGTCAGTCAACATTCTTGGGATGTTTAAAGATCTCTATGAACTCTCTAATTTTTCGATAAGAACTGTAAAGCCGCATTAAATAATATCTGGTGGCTACTGCCTAGATGATGTTCAACGTTAGCAGAATTCGAGGGGAGTCGTGTTCTGACGCCCTGTCAGACGAGTTTTAACGGAGAGTCCTGTTTCGCCGATATGCACCAAACCACACGAACAGGTGATTCTATAAACATCTTTATTCGCTAAGAGGGGAAATTTGTTTTTGGGAGACGGAAGAGTTTCTGAAACCTTAGAGGTGGGTTTGATGTTTTGCTTTTCAACATTTTACTGATTCTATCCGTTACTTTGGATATAGGGAAGATAAGCGGTCTGCATGTGTAAGTCTAAGAAACCCGATTTGGGGGAAATTGGAGGGAAGAGAACATCAACCCCGTAATAGAAATGGAGGTAAATCTAAGCACATGTTAAAAAAGATACTACCTAACGTGAGCAAATAAATATCATAACGATGTATTTTGTCGAGGGCACCTGTACAGGTAATTCTGATAGTTATCAAATCTTTATTCGCCAGACGTAAAACTTTTTTTACTGTTTCCACAACAGTGACGGATACAAGCAGTGGTCGAGATAAAACAAATTAACCCGGTAGATACACCTTATATGAGCAACTGGTTTTTCTTGCAAAGATTTTACTTTCAGCTAAATCATGCACAAGGTGAATTCTAAGCAGTCCAATTCTTTTTTCTTTTTGTCCTTTTATTTTGCGTATAGTGACGCACCAACGAATGTTGTATGAAGGTTATTATCCTTATCATAATCTCAAAAGCCTTTTAGTGTGTAAACAGTCTGTATGGCTAAGATGAGTTCACATAGCGACAAACATTTTTCGATATCGAAGCACATAATTGGACAATAATTTAAAAAACACGAGCAATTGGTAGCGTAGCACCTAGTCCGCTCGGTTATTCTTGAATCCTAACGGTGAATATCTTAACATACAGACGTAACAATAGCAATAATTGGCGCATTCGGGATACGAAGGTATGGATTGTTATTATTATTGAAAGTTAAACAAACAAAGAAAGTTTTCGGAGGGATTTTTTTACATGCTAAACATTGCATTGACACGGTGGTTACGGTTTTGCTTTCTTTTCAAGAAAAAAACTTAATACACATTTAAAAAGGCGGCTGGGAAGGGGGCGAACCAGCGCGATTGGAATTGTTTGCCATCGGACCAAGAAGTTTAATATGTTTGTATCTAGCTCGCCTAAAACTGAAATTAAACCCATTCATACATACCGTGATAAAAAACATCATCCGCATATAGCACTCTTACGCAGAAAAATGAATTTTATATTCTCATCATCGAATTTGATACTGCAAAAGGCTTTAATTTCAGAAGAAGTAATTATTATTTCTTGTATTACAATATCCCATCGTTTTAGCATATTTACTAGAAGAGATTTTATTCATAAAACCCGTAAAAAGTTCACCGACAAAGCAATTGGAAGGTTCAGTTTATAATTTAAATGAAATAGGCCGTAATATATATCCTAGCTATCAAGAACCGGACAGAGTGATTAGGAGGAACCCTCCATTCTAGCGGTTTTATGAAAAGATAAGAACTATCACTCATAAAAATTTCTTCAAACGATGGAATGAAATTAATTCTTGCCACGCCGTTAGGTCACTCTCACACTATCGCATCATTCTTGGCATTCTAATTGCACATTAGCAGGTAAAGAAGCTTCCTTCCCAAGAGAGAATCAACTGGAGGTCCGTCATGCCTAGGTTACCGAATTGAAGGCGAAGCATGCAGAGGAAGTAATGCATGTGTCTCGCGCTGGGGTCAATTAGAAACCCCATGCTGGGTGAGAAACAGTTACATCTTGTTGCCATTGAGGCAGTAGCATAGAAAGGATGTATAATAGACCTATTGTGACCTAAATGCTGTGACATTCATTTCACTCTCTCGTTGCCCATAACCACATGCCGTAATATGCATTTATGCTTCCTAGTTAATCGACTAACTAAGCAAAGTTTACACACAGAGGTAAATGTAAAGCAACACTTAATGCGGTAATGATTTCAAATAAATATTATTTTTATTTCTAGAGCTCCTAGAGCTCCTTCCCGCCAGTTTGCCTATCTAAGTTTTTTCGATAGTAGCAGAAAACAATACGAGCTACCTTATTTTGGCAATCTTAAGTTATTGAATCGGGTGCAATAGATTACATCAACTTCATCGTTGCGATTTTAATATTCTGGCTTTGGAAAAGGAAATCATAGACTCACAAGCTGCTAGTAACTATCAAAAGGCATTTTTATGCATTGTGAAGCTAGTTGTGTTGTGAAAACTGTGCAGAAGAAATATTCTTGATGAAAAAAATTTGTTTATTGTTATTAGATTTTCGAAATCCAGAAAATCAAGGAAATTGCAAATTTATTACAATTATCGCCATATTACGTAAGAAATATAGAGAGAAGATACAAAACTATCGAATTAGTCACCGCAAAGCCACGACGTATGACAAAAAAAATGACAAATGTCGATAGAACAGTATTAGAAGAGTTCTTGAGAGATCTAGTTACCTTCAGTTAACGGCTGTGTGGAGTGATGCTGTTGGCATGTCACAGAGTGGCACTAGGTAATTTTTTTGATTTTAGGAAAAAGTACGAATATGAAAGAAAAGCCACTTTTAAAGCAGCGGCAGAAGAAAAACATACTAGAAGCATTGTACATACGTCTCAACAAGGTATGTAATACAATGCAGCGATGCGAGGCCCCGAGATGTGCGTTAGAGAAGTCGAATTATTCGCAAAGGCGTTCCATCCAAAAGAAAGGTAAAATTTCCTGTAACGGTTATGGTCTAAGGTAGCACGTCATGCAGAGGAAGGAAAGCTTCGTTTCATTGAAGGAGCTGTAGATACAAATAAATACTTAGCCATTTTAGAATCGTTGTTAATGATCATGGAAGATAAGATTTAATAAATCAAAAAAATCCTAAAATAGAACGAAGACGATAATATATCACTTATGGAACGGGTTTCTAGTATTCCTGATTTGCTTGCAATCGAAACTTGCATCTGGCACAAGTTGAAAAAAGCGCCATGGAAACATCGTGCTTGAACAATCCCTAAACCGGACCAAACATTTCATGAAATATGGAATTTGTTTCAGACAGAATTTTGCCATGGCTTGGTTAATACTACGCCTCATAGAATTTTGAGTTATACAAGATAAAGGCGATGTTACCCAGTTACCCAGAAAAGTTATTTTAATGTTTCCACATTATATTTATTTTTTTTTGGGATGAAATCAATGAAGTTCATGTAATTGTACTTTTGCTCCCTAAATGCCAGTTATCAACCAGTTAGCACACGTGTTTGAAATTGAGGGACGAGGGCTCAAATTGAAGGGTTTTTAATTACAGATAAAAATCACAGATGAGGAAATAAAAACGTTGCTTTTCTGTGATTTTCTATCATTACGTACGCGTACGTCAACGATCCGTACCAGACGCTGGAGGACTCTGGATCTAAGAAAGTTCTAACAGGATCGGCCGATCATCATAGTAAGGATATTTAGAAGTGCAAGTATTCTGTAACCCGCCGTTAATGCTACCGCACGAAATTTATCTAAAACAGATCAAACATCAATAACAGGTTTTTAGGATTTGTAATATTATATTAGTACGAAAATTGTTGGTAACCTCCTTAAAGTGGCTGCCCTAAATTTGCAATGAGATCATTCTCGAGTACGTATACAAATAAATATCGGCTGTAATTTATACGAAGCTTGTCGCGAGAACATAAATGGATATATAGATAAATCAAAATGTAATAGCTTTTCCTAACAAACATCTTTGCTATTATATTACTCAAAATGATAGTCTTAACCTAGTTAATCATATTTTCTTTTCCCAGCAGTCAGTCACTTTCCTTTGAGTATTTCTGCAACAAACACATCATCAAAGCTAAGTAAATATTTGAGTGGTATTATCTACGCACTCGCTGGAAAATAGCGGCTAGTGGTATTTCCCTACGCTTCGGAACATTTTTTAAAGCGCCGTGGAAATATCGCAGTGATTTTAGTTATCTCCAATACTGTAAATACTGTATTTACATTTTCCACCCTTATAAAGAAACCCACATTTAAAATATCCGGTTATTTTTATTAAGATATAGTTAACATTGCAAGATTTAGTTCCTACAAATAATTACAATTAAGATGATTATTCTCACATCTTGCATATATTTCGTTATTGTGGGTTTTGCAATTTTGGAGGAATTTGGAAATAAAAGTAAATTATTACAACAACTTTTTATCTACAATAGTTTGAAATTATTTAGTTTTTGTGTTAAGATTTTGAAAATATCAGGGCATAAAAATATATTTGCCAATTTCTTTCGGTTTCTCATTAAGTAACTTAAATTATATTTTAGTTACAACAATATAATAAAAACTATTGAAGAGCAATTTTAAGATATATTTTAAAATGTTTGCTAGACTTTGGAATATTATTATAATAAATAAATAAGCAATTTAATTGATATACATTTGATGCTTAGCATTTCCAAAATGATAAAACGTATCTCAATTTTACCAAAATATAAGCAAAAATTTTAATCGCGAAATTTCTGTTTAACTTTAGCTTTTTATCTATGTATATTTTGGGCCGTTTACTAATCTGGGCGTATTCAATTGAGGAAACGCATGTACTATTTTGAATTTTCAAGAAACGACCTAGATACCCCCCTTTTGGCATTATTGCAGTATTCAAAATTGCCAAAGTTTATGGAGCGAAGTGGCAAAGGGAGGAAATTTACTTTTAGTGTTTACCATATTATCCACGTTTGTATGTTTGCTACGATTATTTGCTAATAATGTTTCTGCAGCGTTCCCTATGTGGCGAAGTTCGAGCGCCAGAAGCAAGCAAGTTACCTTAATCCTTTCGGAGTTCGGAGAGAATTTTTTTAATAATCGCGTCCCAAATCACTGAATTATTCTTGCGCAATAAGCAGCAACGTACTCATTTTATGGCTCACATAAATTTTGCCTGCTACTAAGAACATCGAGGTCATTTGCAGAAGATGAAGATGAGGGTGTTGAAATTTGAAGTTTTGCGCTATGTGGACACCATAAGTAGTCTTACAAGTGATTAGAAAGTGTACCTACCAGCCTAAAGGAAAAGGAGCACATTACGGTTTCAACTTGTTGAGTATCTTCGCAATTGCACCGAAACTGAATATTTAATATACTATTCAGCTCATTACAAGCGTCAAAGTGATTACACGGTAATTTCGAATCAGTAACTATTCAGTTAATAGAGCAAAAGGAGGAAGCTTCGGGTGTTCCACCTCACAAACGTGACTGGGTAAGACAATTTGTATATATGTCTGAAATCAGCGTGTTTGAATTAGTTACAGGCAGTACTCATTTTCCTGATATCAAGGCTGTGCAGCTTTGTTAGAAATTTTGACAATTTTCCGAAATTTATAAGCTAGTTCACCGAAATGAATTGCTATGCCTTTACGCGCACCAAGGATAACAATAATCTAGTGCAGCTTACATCTACTTACGGAATTTGGTTAACTTCACTTACTTACTTCTTCACCAGGCAGTGTTAAAGAGGATTTGAGTTTTTTTCTTGTTGGAGTCAAACTACTATACTTTTTCTACAACTTATACTATATTACATAGACACAATTTAATCGAAGAAAAGGCAACATTGACAATATTGCAATATCGATTTGGGCGATAATAATTTATTCTTTTATCATTCTGTATCATCAATATTTTTATCTATAATATTAATAAGTTCTGCTTTTTATTTTGAATACTCTTGTTGTGTGAAAGTGTTTTTCTTCAAAATCCTTCATTTAAATGGTCGTTTCTTCTTCTTTTTAGCTGATACTTGAAGTTCTTTTCTTGTAAAATCCCTTCCAAATGCTTTTTATAACTCCTTGAGTTTATTTTTCTTTCTTATTTTCTTCGAAATGCTTTTAAATAAACATAATACTTTGAATGTTGCTTTTAAGTTGAATCTCTAAATAGTATTCACCGAGAACCGGAATGCCAAACCAACGACTTGATAATTTTGATTACTAGATTTCATGGGAATAATGTTGTGTACGTAGTTTGTGTTTGTTCTACAATAAATATTCTTAACATTTGAATTATTGAAAATAACTTGTGAGTTTCCTCATAGTGTAATATTAATTAAAGTATTTAATAAAAAACATGAATTAATGATACAAATTATCAAAAAGTAATTCGAATACCGTAATTTTGATAATTGAATATTCAAATGAAAATAATAAAAATCAATGAATTTAGGTAATATATAAATTTCTGTTAAATTTAATAAATTTGCTAAATTTCTAAAATTCTAACACATTTTCTAAATGTAAACTTAAACTGGTATTTGTTCCCGACTATTTTGAATCATAAGTACTTTTTGTTCTAGAAATACATCCTTTTCGTAATACTAATTAAAAATTTCACATTCAGCGAGTAATAAGAATTCGTATAATTACAAACACGATCAAAAGAAACCATAGAACTTTATTTCATGCACTATTTTCAGGCATAATTAAGAGCATTTCACTGGATTTCTTTCAAAAGTTAATTTTACCTTTACAATAAAGGCAACTCCAAAGTAGCTTTTATACTTTCTAATTAACACCCTTCCAGTAGATTTTTATAACTCCCTGCCTTTCTTTAAACACGAACGGTTTCGCTATCCTCTATATGGGTTTTCCGATAGAAAAATTGATAATAGGTAAGTGCATTACGCGTCATATAACAATACCATCGATTAATTGTTTAACTGGACGGTTAATCGTTACACTTAAGTTACAAATGCATATTTAAAATTACAAAAAAATCATACTTTTTTTTACAACACGGGATGAATTTAGGCCCAGAAAGTGATCAAACATGTCCGCTGTTTCCATTTTAGTAAACTAAAAAGGGTTGCTGGTTAAAAAATATATTTTAACTAAGTTTTCGTATATAGGTGTATTACTTTCGTCTGCACTGATTACACTTTCTTACACAAACCATTTTTCGTCTCATATCGCTGCACGCATCTTACTTCCTTGTTCGGAGTGGTTATGCCTGGTGCAGATTAGTGCACCATTTTCTGTACCAGGTGTACTTAGTGTAAAACTAACCTCGAATTTTGATAACTTTGTTTACGCGCCTGTATTTGTTTAGCTCCCGTTTATGAAGTAATAATGAAAAACAAATTTTGTTGATCTGTATAGTACAACGAAAATGGTACATTTGTTAACGGACTAAGAGGGAATTTAGATATCTACCGGATTCAATTATTATTTTTCCATAGGTAAGTTCAAGATGTTCAAATGAAACTTGCTTGAGATGTTATTCATACCATGTGTCTCCAACCATCCAGCCCTCCGTGTCGTAACCGTTTACGTTGTTTTGAGTTTATCATAGAACACAATCACCTCTCTATCTAAACGTCGTAACCAAGTATCATTTGCTGTTTTGACTTCTCCGATTATTCTCCTCAGTGCGTCTCTCTATTTTGTCTTCCTTCAAGTTTATTCATTGTCCACATTTTACTTGCACACTGAACCACTTGTTGTTTCACGGTTCCGTATATTCGTATCTTGGTCCTTCTACTTATGTTCCTCGTTTTTAATATTTTAGATATTGTTCCTACAGCTCTTTTTCCTTTTAGTATTGCCTTCTCGATTTCTTGCTTTCTTTTGCCATATTTGTCAGCGTTACTCCCAAATACTTGACGTTTTCCAAAATTATATTCTCAATGCTGTAATTTTATTGCATTTTTCCGTCATTTCTGATCTCATTTCCATATATTTTGTTTTCTGTTGTCAAACCATATCTTCCTACAACTTTTTCAAACTTTTGGAATGCCTTTTATAGCAGCATTTTTGTTCTTGTTGTTGTTGTTGTACTAGGACAAGGTCGTCTGGAAATGCATAGTTCCTTGTTGTGATAGATTATACCAGTTCCATTTCTAGAAGTGGGTTGAACAATTTAGTCGGTAGCGGGTCCCCTTGTTTCAATCCTCGCTTAGTTGTGTTTTGGACGTCTTCTATCAACCAGAATGGTGTTACTTGTATTGGTTACGCTGATCATTAGACTCAGCTTCTTTGCTATTTTCAATTTAATCATGGCTTCTTTGAGTTTTTTCCGGGAAGCAGAGTCATAGGTCTCTTTAATGTCTACAAGAAGCATATGTAGATCAAGGTATTGTTCACAATTATTGTTCTGTATCATTTTTCTTTTCGTAATTTATCGTCCGAAACGTCATTGTGTCGACTGTCTGTTATCTTTTGGATGTTAAGCTTTATGGTCAGCGAATGATACACCCAAATCTTTTTGATGTATTTTTCAACTGGTGTTCAGGAACTGTTTTTTGTGTCAGCACTTGCTTCTATTACAATTTACTCTAACATTACATCAATGGTGCCCAGTGGGATATTGAGACAGATTAGGCAGCCAAAATTATTTTTCTAATTTCATAGATTCTAAATATGTTTATTATTTGATTGTGTGTAATACATTTATTATATTATATTATATTGCAGTTACTTTACAAATAACTTTTTTGTACTCGTTATATTGATATTCGATGATTCTAAAGCAAAATACAAAAGAATTGCAGCAGAAAAGGGAATAATCGAAAAAAAATTAATGGAGAATCTGTACTGCCATGGAAAACCACGCGATTCGGCGAGTAGTTTTTAGATTTTTTTCAATTTTTATTGGAAAATAAGGAAAATATTGTAATAACGGGGCTCTGCCAAGATGTAAAAGTAAATATGTTGTTTATTTCAAGAAGCAAGCTTAATTTTCCAGAAATAAATGTTATGTCAATTATTATCTCTGATGGTGTCATAGCAAACGCAAATAACGTCAATCACGTCCTAAACAGGGCCACTATATAAACAGGGTATGTGTATGAAGTGTTGTTCGTTCGTAGTATTTTGTAGTAGAACGCGGCAACACTGTACACGTTAATTCAAATAATATTTTCCGTTTGCTAACAGTTACATATAACTGATGCAATAAAAGAGCGAGCGTTCGAGAAACCTCCTTTATGTTTGAAACCGGTAATGAATTGGAATTTGAATAAATGTTTCGTCCACACGCTACCGAGATTGCAAGTGAAAGTGAGTCAACTTTACAGTCTGATGTAAACAATTGAAGAAGAATATGAGGAAACATGTGGACTGGAAGATGGTAATATAAATCCTGATTAACAGAGAAAGGCAATTGAATTTCAGAGATCGGGCAAACAAGTGGTACCCATAATAAAGTATTTGGTATTTTTTTTAATTTTGTTTTGTATTTATTTTCATCTTTATGATTATATAAAATGTAATGGAAATTCTATATATATATATGGGATCTTTAATAAAAATAAACGTATATATTATTATAATACTCAAATTTTAGTTTAATTATAATTTGTTAATCTTTGTTGCTTTTTAAATGAAATGCAAACAAAAACTGTTAAAGAATTCAACCGAAACCAACGAATATTTTTACAAAGACTTACAAAAAATGAGAAACGGATGTTTGAGAATTCCAACCGCAGGCAGGACAGATCGATACAATCTTACTGGTAACATAAGAACGCTTCTAACAGAATTTAGGCTGTTCATAGGCATATAGCATCATTGTCGAAAAACCATGGTTAAAATTAAGTTTGCAGAAAATAAAAGCATTAGATTTTTGAAAAATGGTAAAAAGGCGAACGATGATGACTAGGGTCACTGGAGTCATTCCATATTAGTAGCAAAAATTTTTCACTAGAAAATACCTGCTGTAGCAAATCATAGGATAGAGAAACATCTAACAAGTGTAATGAAATGTATACAGTGAACGTAAGAATTACGGAATGAAATTTATAATTTTTTTAAGAGGCTAATTTTAGAAAAATTGTCGAACAGGTCAATTTTTAAATTTAATTTAGCATAAAATTATTTTTCTTTGTGGTAACGCGAATTTCCTTAAATAGGACACTTAAATTTTGAGAACATCAATAGAAGCTTTGTTTTATGCGTGCAAGAGTAGCCCATCAAAAGGGTGTGAGGTAAATGGTGTTAAGGGTGTTAATAGTGAATAAGTTTCAAACCTCCGCAGGGAAAAGTCGTACAAAAACTACAGAAACGTTTTAAAATATACAAATCCAATTTTTTTACTCACACCAAAAAAGCTATTAAAAAATAGCAAAACGTTTTATTCACATTTCAGTTGCGTGAGTTCGTATTGTTCTATTCAAAATGGTTTCATCATTTGTAGAGGAAACAAGGAATCGAAATTCTAATGATGGTTGGATGCAGCGTGAAGTTGCAGCGCTTTTCAATGTTAAACATCCAAACGACAATCCAGTAATGCGCTCATGCATCAGCAAAATTTCACGAAATATTGAGAAAACGGGCATGTTCGTGAACAATGAAAACAGACAGTGGGATGCACTACTAGAACTACGAAATAATCTACACAGATTAAATCAGGAACTCAATGAGGATTTTTGCGATCGGAGACCTTACTTTTGCGAAATTGTTCTTCAAATATTAGTAAACCAACCGGATTTATTGAATATAATCCCTACCGGAAAAATGCATAGGCACAATTGTAAATACTGCACTAAAAGAGATTCTCATTAAATGCAAGAGCCGTGGCATGTAGTGGCTGCCCGGAGACACAGGTGGAGCCGGACAAGCTAAAAGCAATTCAGAGCTTTATATGGCAAAGGAGAGTGGGAGACCCACTACTTTTCCTCTTTCAACGATACCAAACGAACAGGTAAATCCGCACCATGCAAAAACTGCATCGAACAGAAGATTTGATCAAGAAGACGTAGATGTTACCCTACTGCAGGAATCGTGACTCTACCAAGGGAAAATAAGAGGCCTATCGCTAAACTGTAAGATGTTATATAAAGGAACGGGTGTTAGATCAAGGGCCTGTAGAGTCCAGTAGTAACAAGGCAAAATATACGTACAACACCAGTGTTTTGCACTGATGATTGTGTTACAGGAACCCTGACAGCAGACACAGTAGAAGGGATGGAAAGCTGGGTTGTGTGCTCTGCCTACCTACCGAGAGATATGCCTTCCATGCATAATAAGCGAACTCATTGCATGCTGCATGGAAAAAAGACTTCGACTCGTTATAGGGTACGACAGCAACGCTCGCCACACAAGGGTAGTAGGCACGGGGTAGTACGAACGTCAACAAGAGAAATGAGTCTTTACTTGAATTTATCTTGGTGGAAGGGTTCATTATAGCTAACATTGGCAATAAACCGACCTTTGTCACTAAAACGCGAAAAGAAGTCTTGGACATTACATTTTGTAAGGGTAGCGTCTGTGAATTATTGGTTAACCGGCACGTGTCAGATGAATTTTGATACTCGGGCCATAGGCAAATTCACTTTGAGCTAAAAATATAGCTCTCGGAAAGCATGTGCAGAAATCCCAGAGAAAAACTGGTTAGGGTACAAAGACTCCCTCAGAGAATCTTTCAAGGGAAGCACGGCTCCGCTGAGAAATGCAGAAGGATTCTGAAGAGGAGGTAGTTATTATTAAAAAGGAAGACGATACCTACATTGGAACTAAAGAGGAAAGCATGCAGGAATCCATAAAGGCCCACTTTCCAGCCTCAATAATTCTAGCAGGGTCACAGAACTCGACTGTGACTCCTGTGCCCTGCGGGCAAAGGCCAACTAGGCCAGGCCGGGAGGACTGGAAATTAGCTACAAAGGTGGCCAGACTCAATAGAACTAGGTTCAATAGCTGTTTTTGATGGGAGTATATGCCAACCCAGTGGCGCATGACAAAGGTCATATTCATACCCAAAGTGGGAAGGGTTTCTGACCTAACACCAAAGTCTTATAGAGTCCTCCTTTCTACTAAACACAATGAAGCGGTAAGTGGATAGGTATGTTAGAGACGAAGTGCTGACAACACAACCATTCAGCAATTTTCAATACGCATACCAACCAGGAAGGTCAACAGACTTAGCGCTAGATGACCTGAATCGACTAAGCTACGTCAATAGAAAACAAGGAGGTGGTATTAACTGCATTCATTGACATTGAGGGGATATTTAATGGCGGCTCCAAGCGAGGCTAGTATTAAGGAGAGAGCGAGAGGTGAATGCCTTCAGGGAGGTGCACCCCTTCTGTGGGTATTTCTTGTCGATGAACTAATAAAGCGGTCCAAATAAGGCCTCCATTGTCTAGGCTATGCTGACGACCTAGTAATAGTTTACGAGGCAAATTTGCAGGGGTAATATCAGAACAAATGCAAAATGCCTTAAATGCAGTAGATAGCTGGTGCAAACAGGAATGACTTACAGTCAGTGGCCAAAAAACACAAATCATTGTATTCACAAACAAACGCATTGAAACCTTAAACCAATCAAGGAAAACCATCAACAAATCTACTATTACCGTAGGCAGATGTAAAAGATTGTGTGGAAAAACGTGGAGATTAAATCAAAAAATGATGCTGTGGTTATACATAAGAGTAATCAAACCAATGATAACATATGGTAATATGGTGGACGAAGGCACTGCAGATAGCGATAGTAAGACATAATTGGTGATAACCACGCCAACAGCTGCTCTGGAAATCGTCCTAAACCTGGAGGCACTACATGCACACATCCATACACAAGAGCTGCCAGGTTAGCAATTAACGGTCAACTATACTTAGATCGCATGGTGCGGAAGACATTATCAGAAACTATTAAGGGAACTCAAGGCGGGGCCGATAACAAGCAGGTCTGGTGACATCATCAGTCCCAAATACAGCTTCGATGAAAATTATGAAATGGTAATACCACATAGAGAAGAATGAAAGAAAGCCCCACCTATTAAACCCGAACCTATCTGGCATAAAAACAGAGACTGGTGTCAGAGGAAATGTATGTGGTATTATATCAGAAATACCTAAATGGTAGCAACGCGGAGTGTATTGAGGAATGGATCAGTAAGAAGTAGATCTATTGCTATCTATTCAGACGGGCGAAGTCGAAAGTGGTGTGGAACTGCATGAATGCGCTCAATAGCAACTAAGGTGACCCTAGTCTGAGTACCAGGACACGAAGGCCATCGAGGGAATGTAAAAGCAGACGAATTAGCCCGAGCAAGCTCGTCAACTGCTGGTGAAAGTACAAGGCGTTTTGTGGAAGTAGTATATACGGTATTACTATGTAGGAAAATTTCAAATGTTGACTGAATAAAATGGAAACAGAATATCACTACATATAATTAAAGTTTTCAGGAAATAATTTAATAAAATAATAGCGCAATAGAAAGTGATTGTTACAAAAATAATCATTTTTGATATTGTAGTATTTACTGTTGGTTACAAAATATTTCCAGCAATTTATTTAATCCGCAGGCGACTCATAAATGTTTCGTTAATTCTTGTCATTTTAAAATAAATTGTCGCTAAATTCCACTTTTTTTACGGAAAAATATTTCGGGTAGGGAACAGTTATTCAAGAGGAAGCAGTATATTTTATAAAAATATTTCAATGTATACGGGATGTTTAACTTTATCGGTGCGTTATGTAATTATGTTATTGTAAATGGAATACTCGTATATTATTACTAGAGATGACCAAGGCAGGTGAAATTATTACTTTTATACAGCGACTAGACAGACTCGCGTTTATTCGTCTCATGAGAACGGGTTCATGTTACTTACTGGTTTTTCCGAGAGTCGGCAAAACTCGCTGAGAAAGAGTAATAATTTCACTTGCCTTGCAATTGTCATCTCCAATTATTACATTCTTGGACTTGTCCGTGCAATATCCAAACAAATTCCATTAAAATTTCCTGTATGCACTTGTATGAATTTATCTATTGAAAGTGATCTGCAGTGGTTCCCGTTTTTTAAAAAGATGATCTTTTGATTGAGAATTATAGGCTGATTTTCGAAAAGATTTCTTCTAGTTTGTTTTCGTTTGATCAAGTGAACAAAGGTTCAGACAAGAATTTTCAATGGAGACATGTTAGAGTGAAGTTATCCACGATTTTCCAGCCACGGTTTATGACATTCATCATGCGGGATAGATCGCTGTGTGAAATCGGTTGACCGCACCAAACACCGCGAAGAAATTGCGAATCGAACTAGTATAAATTTTATTTCCTTAAAAAAGTTTAAGAATAGTATTTGACTTTTCTCAATCAAACAATCGGCGGACTACTAGTACCCATATTTTAATTATGAAGTTATGACTTATTTTCCTGTAAAATCACAAATATAAAACAAATAGAGAAATAATGAACAGTATTAAACGGAAGTAGAGTTTCTAGTTTCTATTGACGTTAATGCGTCGTGTTTACAAAATACGACTACAATGCATACAGCAGTACGCTATCTTCAAAACAACCCTACCAGCAAACTCAGTTGGCCGTCGGTGAGGATGAAAAAAAATAAAAACTGACCGGAAGTGGAGTTTTTGATTTCTAGCGCCGTTAATGCTTCATGTTCACAAAATACGATACAGGATATTTCACAAAACTCATTAGTTAGAAATTCTAATAATGCCATGTCTGTTAGGAATAGGTAATTATAGCATCGAATCTATTCATTTTAAAATATTTTTGCTTACGAAACACTTCCGGTTGAAACGGGTTTGGACCATGTCACATGGTTTTTTGTAAAACGAAAACTCGACGTTTCCCCCCTAAATATTATGGGGTTTCTCCAGGAGAGGCAAAGGTGGTAGGCAAATGTTCACGCTAACTCGGCATTGTCAGAGGCGAAAATCTACTGCGGCGAACGAAAGGAGTAGCAGGCTTTTATGTCGGCGGTGGGCGGAGCTAGTCGCTGATTGGTTGGACATGACGGTCACGGTTAGGCGAGGATGGGTCGTTATGGATGTTGGGTTTCCATCCACTACGTAGATATCTACCTCTTTGCTTAGCCCTCTAAAACCCAAATTTGTTCACAGCATATATGAGGTGAATGTACTTTTCTCCGACGAAATGCCTGTGCCACTAATGATGAAAGTGATTTGAGTTTATAAGCAGACATTTTACCAAATAAGTTTTTCGTTGTGGCATCTATTGGTGACTAACCAATACTATCTGGATCTAATCCTAAGACACCTAACATTTAGTTGATGCATTTAGATAGGCTTCAATAATGAAATCGTCTGTACAGATGATTTATTTACAAAACTCACTCATTTTCTATTATTTACTTTAAGATAATACGAGACAATACTATAAAAACCTTGTTTTGGAGGTAATAATTTGCCTAATATCCAGTCACACAGTGACACGCAATTCTATTTCCGAGTTTCCTCTATTTCACATATTTCTGCAAAATATAATGCAGAAACATAGAAAAGAAAATATAATTCACTTAACTCGTTCGGCTGTCCTACAATTATTCTTATTTTTTTGCCAGATGAATGAAAATTTTAACTAGCTTTAGGTATATTTTACACCAATAGAATGACTCCATTTTAAATGAATATTACTCTTCACAGCCTCCTACAATCACACGAAATCGTTTATAGAACGTTGTTACAATTATCTTCGCAGGATTTCTTTTTGTGTGCTTACGACATAAATTTACCTCATTGTTAATTACGAATTTTAAGTATTAAATACTGAAAGAATCAACAATAAAAACAAATTGTTTCTGATGACCTGAATATCAGGTGTAAGAAAAATTGACAACTAATTGCGAGCACGAAACGTTAATTAAAAGAAACCAATACTAATTAACGAATCCTTATAAAGTTAAACTGCCTGTGTCTGGATCCTGCTCTGTTTTACACCAAGAGGATTAATTAGTTAGATTTATTAAGACCTTTATTAATGCGATATTCGTGTCGGTATCGTGCGCTCGTCCCACACAATAACTGTTAATTAATATCCCCATAAATAGTACGTGCAAAATACATTGATGTAACATCATATTTAATTGTATTACCTGCTGTACCTTTCTGACGCATTTTCCTCTGTTGAAAAGCGAGTTAAAGAAGAGATTCTCTTTCTAAACCAAGAACTTGAGTTTAATAAATGAAGCAAAACTTCAATAAATCTTGTTCGGAACACTACGGCACCGAAACTAAAACGGTTCTGTTTTACTATTGAAAATGCATTCGGTGTTAGCGAAGTGTTGGCGTAAAGCTGATAGTGAGGTATTTGATAACTTAGATTACATATAAAATCAGACGACTGAAATCTTCGGGAAATGTGTTTACAGTATATTGTTTAATGTTTAAGTAGTGCACAAGAAAGTATCATAATTTTATGAAAGCATTCGACTTGTATTCAAAGTAAGAGATGTAACAGTTTCAGTCAATCGAAATAATTGCAAGTAGGAACTGAATCCTGGTTGCTGCAATAATGGGATTTTACTGTATCCATGAAAAATAAAAGTTTCGTCACAAGTGTTAAAACAAAACGACCCCAATTCAGTGATTTAGTCAAACAAGTCGAACGTAAAAAAATGGATCTGCAAACAAGAATAAGCATAGTGCAATGTCATTGTAAAGGCTGTATAAACTACACTTTTGGTTTACGAGAATAAGTTTGAGTGTAGCCCCTTGTAAAGTGAAGACGTATTAGCAAATTTGAATGAACAGGGTCTGTAATTGATTTTCCGAGATTAGTAAGTCTAAGAATTAGCGATGCCCGGGTTGCAGAAATTCTTCAGGAAAATCAAAATCTGGCCAATACTAATCTACTAGAAATCAGTAGTGTTACTGCAATATCAAAACAACTGCAAATACTATATAGCAGAATTTTGAGAATTTTAGGCAAAATTCTAAAAATGTATTCTTATAAACTGCAAATACTGTTTGATTTAATTTTATTTATTTTATTTTTATTATTTATTTATTATTTATTTATTTATTTATTTAATTTAATTTATTTCTTAGCGAATAATGACTCAGATTAAAACTGAATAAAAAATATATTTATTACGTTGGAAACTATTTATGTGGAGGAACCATGTAAATAGCGTAACACGCAAATTTAAAAAACCGTAAGGAGACCGTATAAAGAATTTCCGTGTGATTTAACGATGATGTTATGTGCGTACAATATACCGTTTGCCAAGAACAGACAAACAATGTTTCGTCAGTTTTGGAAGAAACACAATCCAACGCGGGAATTACCAAGACCACAGACGCTACGTAGGTATTTGCCGTCAGTCCGCGAGAAGATTGAGAATTATGTGAAAACCGCATTAAAAAGTGAACGGTTGTGGCTAACTACAGACAACTACACAAAAAAATCCGTAGTATCGATTGTAGCACAGGCAATGACCTTGAAAGGACTGTCACACCCTTATTTGCTAACCTGTAAATGACAGCGAAGATGTACTGCCGAAGCTGTTCATAATGTATGAGTTAGAATATTAGACAACTTTGAAAATTTCACCAAAGCAAGTGTTAATGATGACACTACACGTTCACAGTGTCCTAAAATACCAGAACCGCCGCAGCCAATTCTTACACGATGGGGTACATGGTTAGAAGCAGCATTCTATTATTTTAAACATTTTGAAAAGATCAAATTAGTGATTTTACAACTGGACGCTAAAGAAGCAGCTGCAATAAAGCTAAGTCAAATGCAATTCCAAAATCCTCAACTTGCAGCAGATTTAAAAACTATTAACGACAATTACGTTCCAGTAGCCGACGCAATAAAAAAATTGCAAAACACTTCGTTGTCCTTACGGGATTCGTGGGAAATTGTTGACCACGTACAAACAGTGCTACAGATTTCAGATGACGAGAAAAGTGTTCAATGTTTCAGTCAGAGAAAAATTTAATAGTATAATACGTAAAAGTGTCGATTTTTCTAGATTACGCCATCTTTTTAACAATAGTGTTGTGGAAGATCTGTTATACAAATTCAGAGACCCCAACGGGCGGGTCTCAAAGAGACCACTGCAGAGACGTGCGCTATGATATAGGTGTTGAAGGCCTCGCTTCCGGATTTCTTTTCAGTCATCTAAGCGTATCCGGTAAGTTGTTTACTATATTATGTTTGGGTTTTCATAAATTCTCTTATTGTTTTTTGTTTTAAATAACGCGCACGTTTATTTCGGTTAACCATGAACCGGCAACATGAAAGCTTTTTCTATAAAATTATTTTTTATTAACAACATAATGACTTCACCGTTGTAACTAATGTTTCCTAATGCGTTAAAGCACGTGTACATTAACGCCGAAAACGGACGGACACCAGGAAGCACCGGAACAGAGTTGAAAAAGTGAATTAACTTCAATTACAGTACAGATGTGTATTATGCCTGGGTGTCCAATTATCATCGTTTCTTAAAATAATTAATAAGCTAATTCAAAATGTCGTAGAAGATCTTAGAGATTTTAGACAATATTAGTCGTCAGTTATCGGCAAGGGATCCATGATGAAAAATTTACCTTTTCAAGTCATGTTGTTAAAATTACAACTGCTGCTTCAAAATCATTAGGATTTATTTTTCGTACTTATGACTTCACTCACATTGAAGTGGTTGAAAGCCTTTTATTTCTTACATTGTTTCTAAACTTAGTTGCTTGGTATCCTTTTTATTTCTTTCAAATTAATCTATCGAATCTGAGGAAATTTTTGAAATATTTGTGAAATCCGTAGTATTCCTTCCAGTGACCTATTGGAGAGATATGGCTTCACTACAGTCGTTGAAAGAAACGAAAATATTAGTGTTATATTTATGCAGAATATTATACGCAACAAAATCGATTCACCCGACTTGTTGCCCGGAATTTGGAAGCAAGAAATATCCAACTTCTTCGCATCCCTACACCTAGGACTAGCGCTCTATTAATAACTCAAAACATTATTCTAAATAATTCTTCAGGTTTCTATTCCGACTTTGTCAAAATCACTTAATAATTTTAGTATTTCGAGCACATAATCTTCTGTAATACATATATAGTTTAGTATTTAAAATCGACAAGAAAATAGGTTTTTATTAAGTGCCGTACTACTGTCATTATTAAGTATAAAATTTGGTCTGAAGATATGATCTTTCATGACTTTTTCTTCTGAATATACAGTAACCTCATCAAAAATATGAAAAATCGGAAAGAAATTGCAATTTGTGAGAGTATAATATCTGTCGATGCAAGAGCAGTAAGTTCCTTTATATACAAAGGGAGATTTCGCTGAAGGCGCTGCTACCAAATAGCTGTGATATTTTGATACAAGCTGACAAAGCTTCGTTCAACGCAAAAGGTTTAATCACAGAAGTGTTATCAAGTCCTTAATAAAAGAGGCAAGTGGATCCGACAGCTGGATTAGTCTCTATCCGAAAGATGCGCTGTCATATTTTACAGTAAAGTGTCGGCGTAAACAATTTAGATGCAAAAGGGGATCAATTCAAGGTGACCCAAGTTGTGGCAGGCCTGTTGAAGCAAACACCAATGAAAATATCAAGAAAGTTGAGGAACTGGTCAAGGAATCAAGGAATGGGAGTTTTAATGATCGCTGCTGAAGTAGGGATATCAGAAGCTACAGTTTTAAAAATTTCACACGCAAATTCAGGAATGAACAAGGTGTCAGTACGTTGGATTCCAAAAGTGCTTACTCCTGAGTAAAAATTGTGTCGGCAACAAATTTGTGAGCGAAACCTGGCCCGGCAAAGATCTTTCAAGAATTGGATCGGATAACGAGACGTGGATGTATCATTGGGACCCACCGACAAAACAAAAAGCAATGTAATAGATTCATAAGGGATATCCGCCACCAGAGAAAGCTAGAACGCAGCCTTCATCAGGAAAATTCATGGTTTGAATATATGAGGCACTGCAACAGCAAGGAAACAAAAATGACCTGAAAGTTGTGCGTTCATGACAATTCCAGAAAATGTAAAAAAAAAGTAATCAACGACTGCAATTTTAGAGAGCCGGACTTGGTATCGAGCAACTACCATCTCTTCTCTAAATTAAAACACTAAAGAGTATGGTTTTCTTCTTCGTATAAATGCTTGATGCTGGTAGAACAGTTTTTTCAATATCTAGTGACAACTTTTTTTTTAGGGTATGTACTTACAGGAAAAAAGTTTTTCTTCATGACTAGATAATTAATATAAAAATTTCGTTCCGTAAATTCAGTGTATATCTCAAATTAAAAACCAAAAAAAAATGTAGGTTGCGCAGAAATCTCGTTTTTGATATACTTAGTGTCGTAAGCATTTTATCGTTCTGTAAAACAACTCGAATCCAGAGTACTTCGTGATCCTTCTCAGATAAGCCAGATATAACCGGTGAAAGGTCTACGAAGACATTGAAATAAATATTTCTATTTGCGGGTGTATCTTCGGCATTTGCATTTCATTTCTTCGATCCAGGTTATTTTATGAATTTAGTTCAGATGTTATTGTATTTTATTATTATTGTATTGCAAAACAAAATTGTTAGTACTATCCAATTACAAGGATGGCACTGAATTATGCCAACTTGAACAGCAATATATTATTGCAAAACATGTACTACTACTACGCTAATGCGTGTTTACCCAATCTAAGACAATCATCGTCTCACACATCGATAATTGCAATGGTTCAATCATTGAGGACCATTCCGCAAGAATGTAGAATCTTTACCAAAATTGTAGAAATGGTGTAAAACTGCATTCAAAAAAAGCCAAAACAAAATGTGACTTTAATAAGCTTTATCATGATTTTAATATGCTTTATTACAGTTATGTTCCTTTTTAAAATTTGATACATGTGTACATTTTGTAAAGGCATGGTAATAAATTAATTATATTAAAAGGTCTTATATTATAAGCCCCCCAAGATTTATTTTTTTTATTTTTAAGTATACATTTGCAATAAATATTGATAGTTTTTGATTTACGCGTATTTTTGTACTAATATTGCATACTACCATTATAAAGAACACAATTAGCAAGATGAATGGATCTTCTACAGTGAATTGTCAATAAGTTGAAATGAAAATTATCAAACTGTTAGAGAACGAAACCTTGTTATGTATAGTTTCTACAATGTGATCACTTCATATTATTTCTATTGCTAATACGCGTGTTTATTTATTTTATTTAATTCTATTTTTTTTTTAAATTACGGGATAAAACGCCACACTATAACAATGTTTCTTTCCACTTAATCTTCCTCGAATATTTCGGAGATATTTTTAAAAATAAGTACATGCTTTCAACTGGCATATTTGATCCTACAATCGGATTTATAAAAATGTATATATTACGATAAAATAATAAAAAAAAAACATTCCGAAAATAATCTGTTGAAAAAAAAACAGCAGGAGGCTCCCACATCACGTAAGGCTCCCTTATGTTTATATACTTGTGACAACATCGAAAGTAGGTTAAAGAAATACATTTACGAAACGAACAGGCACGGGCTTACCAGATACGTCATCAGTTCGTCAGCCGCTTACGACACCGATTAGACAACAATTACGGAGGAATGTATGCTAGACGAGTTGAAAGGTGTTTATCATCTTCCTCATATCATCGGAGGTTGATGACAGATCGCGTTCATCGCAACGATGACGCCGAGGCGGATGTCTCGACGCCTGTAACCAGACTGATTCTACTCGAGAATTCCCAGTTTGTAATTTCACGAGATACCCTAGGCGCGTGCCCATTGTAACCCTCAGGTGTATTGGAAAGTTGTTCCCCACCAATAATCTGCCTCCACCACCTTTTACTGAAGACCATCACCAATGTTTCTGCCGCCTACCGCTACCGACCGCAGAATTAAACGTCCACATCAAACTGTAATAAGCATACCGTTCGTCGCTAACAGTCTTTTTAAGATGCATTGCGAAGGTAGGCTTTTGAAATTCTAGAGATAATTACAAACTTGATTTTCGACGTACTTTTTAATCAGAATGAAATTGTAGTTTTCAATGCATATGAAAATTGATGCGAATGATTAGATAAACCTTTAAAAACCAGAAAGACTTAGTAAGAACCACGATATTGTTGAGCAGAAATTCAATGATCTCCCTTGATAACTTTCGTCTAATCGTCCATTAAAAGGACATTTAACTATACAAAAGATAAAAAGCATAGCTAGAGAAAGAGTTAAGGTACAAAATGGTTTTTGTTACAACAAAAAAAGTCAAATCTTTATTGTCCTTCACAGGAAAGATACATATGATCCAAAGTTAATTCTAGGATTCAGATTTTGGTAACATTCAAAAAACAGAAAAACGTCCTGGTTAAGTTTTCAGTTCATATATCGTGTCCACTTAAGGTGTAGACGGGAGGTAATTCCTTCTTTGAGTAATTCAGAGAAAAACTTTCCAAATAAAGATTGTTAGTAGGGAATAAAATTACATTCAAGTATAGAGGTTGCTCATTGTTCACCGCACGAGATACAAGTTCAGCTTTTTAAATTAAATATCTTGTGTATTACTGCGCCTCTCTTCAATTCACGTCAACACTTCCTTTACCTTATTGAGATAATTTCAAATTTTTGCAGTGTCGATGTTTTTTGTTGCTTGTTACCTTAAACGCCTTACATGCCAAGTTCGATCATGCTATTTCATTTTTTTTTTTTGATGAAATAAAAACTGTATATATTTCTACAAAATCTGAGAGGGAAATTTTTTGGAGGCTTCCTTGTAAATATTCGTTAAGTTAAAAACAAAACTAGATTGACAAGTTTTTCTTTTAAATACACAGTGCTTTGACGGAATATATTGTTATAAGTCTCTAGTTTTTAATAAAGTTAATATCTCGGGTTTTCTCTTCTTCACTAGGCGAAATGTGACTCGCATGTCGGATCTACTTATTTTTGCAAGTCGAAAGATTGAAAATCGAATTAAACAAAGTATGGAAGTTGGATTTATTTTAATGGAATTTAAAATTATTGATCTTTCCTACAAAATTTTTGAATATTTTCCTTTTTAATGTAAATACAATTTCCTATCACGGTCCCTACCTATCTATGTTTTGAATAGAATTTTAAAATTGAAATTTATTATTGAATTTTCTAAATTGAATTTATGTTTATTTTCGCCAAAATATCTGAATTTTTATGTCTACACTTCTTTTTTCTAAAATTGTTCTATTTTAACTCCTCGTATCTTGAAACTGACTCCAATTTATAACCAACCCTTTCTGCAAAGATTCCCGTTTCGTGGTTGGCAAATTTGATATTATGAAGTCCAAATAGTAATGATTCGAGTTTGCTTAACTTGATTGAAGAGAACATAATATTTAAATATTGATATTTTAATCGAGAAATTTAGAAAATTGTCTCGGTTATTATTAAATTTCCATTCATAGTTTCAAATTTAACTAGATAACACCCTTGATTGTTTGAAATGTCCTCATACATTGAAAATAGGCTGGTTACCATGGGAAAAAGCCCCAATTTCTTAATATAAAATCTTAATATAATATAAGCTGTCAAAGACTCTGTTATGTCCATCACACGATTTCGTTGTTATTGTCGATTCAAGCAAAGAATTTTTGTTTATGTAGAAAAATAGAAGAAAGTGAGCTTGGGGCACTTATATTTAAAAAACACTGAAAGGGATCAAAACTGAGTTGGATAAAGTTCATGGCACATTTGCTTCTGTGTTAGCCACTGTTTACAATTGACGATCGACGAATCAAAGTGCGCGAAGTAGTTAAGCCCACAGGCATATCGCAAAGTACAGTGTATTCAATTTTGCACGAAAAGTTGAAAAAATCTCATGATGGGTTCTCAATGCAGAATACTCTGTCGACTCTGAGGACACTTCCACTGCTTAGAAAATGGACAAATAATAACTGGAAAGTATTATGAGTAGTTATTTGACCGGTTAAGCGAAGAAATTGAGAAAAAACGTCCTCATTTGGAAAAGGAAATGATCTTTTCCTCCAAGACAATGCACAGGTACACACCTGCGCAAAGTTATGAAATTAAAGTTTGAATTAATATAACATCCACCATATTCACTGGATTTAGCTTCTAGTGACTTCTTTCTATTTCCAAATTTGAAAAAATGGCTCATCGCCCAAACAGATGCCTATTTTAAGAGCCTTCTAAAATCCTACTTTTTGGAGGGCTTAAAAAAAGCTGGAGAAACGCTGTAAAAAAATAAACAAAAATCTACAGAAAATACTTTGTTTTTATATCTGTTCCTAAGGACTAAGAACAATTTTCGTATGTTACCAGTATCAACGGATATTTAATTTTGGTGAAGGCGCCGGTTACCGTATTATAAGAATCCATTTTTTGCTAAATAACCTTATGAAATAATAACTTACAGTGGGTTTATTGCTAACATAACTATTACTTAATTGGTTTAATCTTTCTTTTTCTCGAAAACCAACAAGCGAGTAAGCATAATAATCAAAAAAACACAAGCAGAATATTTGAATGAAATACGCAATTTATTTTTCTGTCTAGCATTGAGAATATAGCTCATGTAGTCTTTTAAAATGTTGTCTAATTTTTCCGTTCTAAATTCGTGGGGATTTCAATTCCATTCCTTGTAATTCGCACTCTTGAGACGAATTCGTAAGAATTATCTTTTTAAATTTTTGCCTTGTCCGATCTGAAGTTTTACAAATTCTGTATTATTCGTTTAATTGTGTTTGGTGATGACTTCTATGTGGATATGGATACCGAACAGCAAAAGTATCAGATGTTTTTGATACATTCTCCTTAAATAATAAAGAAATTTAAATAACTTTCGTTCGTATAATTTAAAAGCACCGGCATTGTTTCTAATTGAAAACTAAGTGACATTTCATCAATTCTGGATTGTTTCCTAATGATTATGACTAACTTAGTTATATAAAGTTGAATTACATTTTAAAAAGCTACGTAAGCTACATTCTTACTCGGTACATACATTGGCTGGTACTTTTTTGAGCTAAATATACGTTCTCCGAAGTATCAATTTTAGACGCGCAATGAATATGACATTTTTGTTATAATTGTATTTAAAAGGTAAAGTTTTGATAATTTTCCATTTGAAAGTTTAATCGTAATTGTTGGACACGCTGTACAATGTTCTTTTTAAATTTTATAAGGATTCTAATACTACCCCCTTCCCAGCATCTTCTAGTTCTTTAGAAAAATAGATTTTCTCTCTGAATTTGGCAATCACTTCGACGCCCAAACTAAAACTTAATAAGCTGCAAAGGCTAGGCTTTGTTATATGTTGCTGTAATTTCTTTAACTACAGAAAGGACTTTCTTTCGGTTTTGTTGCCAAAAAATTGGAATATAAACACCATGTTTATTTGCAATTAAACGTTGAAACGCATGATACAGACTAGTACTTTCGGAAATACATGACGTTTAGTCTTTGAATCACCATCCAAGAGATATGGGATGCCAAATTCATATGGGAGCAACGTAATCCCCCTTGGCTCCTTTGCCGTTTCAATTTCTCATTGCACTTCTCCCGCCTTCATACTAGCTTTTTCTAGAACAAATCGTTTACAATTATCTCTCATTGTAGCCATGTGTCGAGCAGCAATATGTATGTTATACTTAGTCCTACAATTGGGTAACTTTTGGACAAATCAATCATATTATTATTATAAAAGAACGCTATGTTTTCCTGGTTCTCCAGAGTAACATTTCTTGCTAAAATAGTAAATCGTGTTTAAATTAGAGCTTCTTGTAGTTTACTTTGATGTAATACAGTATTCACTTGGAATAAGCTTGGTCTGTACCCGGTGTACTGTAATAATGAATATTGTGCCGGCTTACATATTTATTATTATATGTCATTATTATAGAATATGGCTTTATCGCTCCAAAGTACATTATTTAAAAGACCTGGTAGCAAGTCTTGTGGAAATTGCACTTTATACTGATGAAATTGGTTCGTCTCTGATATTCTTCATGTTGATCTTTCACAGATCTCGATATGTTTACATACGGCTCGTATACTAGTATGTGCATGTTTTAAAACTGCTTGTAGCACTTCATAATTTTCTTTAGCAGTCACTTCTTTTGGGCTTATGTTTTACATTTCCGTCAACCATAAACACGTCATCGTGGTATGATCGGAATGATTTAATTATTAATAATTCTAAAGCTGTTTTGTTTGCCTTTTACATCCACGGGGCGCCGGATTGATAGATAATCGTTATTGCACAGTGAGTCGATTCCGACAATACGTACAAAATTACTGGGTTGCCACTTGGATATCGTGGAAAAATCACATTTCGGTGCTTTGTTTAAAGTTGCGTTCATCAAATTACATCTTGTTCAAGCTTAGATGCTGCGTTAACATTGATACACCAGTGATTCCATTTCTTACGTTGCTACACTCTGAAGCGACAAGTTCGCACCGTACTTAATCTGGAGAGAATTGCCCCCTGTATTTAAGGCCAACGGTTTATTCAATTCTAACATAAAATCTCATTATATGAAAACAATCTAAGATATATGTATATGCATTAAGATACTTAATATATAACTTAGCATAACATCAGAGTTGAGGTGGTCGGGTATGTTGAAATTTGAAAGAGCTACAAAGAACTATTTTACTGAGAATTATTTCTATAGCATCTCAAAATATCTGAACAAGGACTTGGTGGTGCTGGGTATCTTGCAATTATTGTATTAGTGTTGTATCGTCCTTTGTGTTGTATTTGTTTATATGTAATTTCTTTTCAAATGCCAAATAAATGATCTAAAAAATAGAATTACTAAAAACAGGAGTTAAATAACAAACAACGGATAACATTGAAAATATGAGAAAAGTAAATTAATCTTGCAATAATACACGGAAAAAATAATTATTTGTAGTAGATTTAACAGTAGGACAGAATTTTCACTTTCTTATTAATCGTCCCAACCTACTACATTTATTTAGAAATTATCTACGCTCTACACCAAAAGCTGTTTGAAAAAGCTTAATCTTCCTGAATCACGAAATGAACATACTATTATTCTTGCAGAATAATTACGTATCGAATTTTTGAGAAAACATTGCAAATGCATTTATTTTTCCTTGAAAAATAAATATGTCAGAAACTATTCAACAACACATAGTATATCATTCAAGTTTGCTCCATTTTTTCTCAAAGAATCTGAAAGCGTAATAATATACAGAGTATTATCTTTAAAGTAACAGGCTACAACGTATATTTCAAAATAATACTCGGTCATAGATCACATGATATTAAGCAACTTCTATTCGAAACAGTTTTCTATTAAATGAGTAAATAAGCTGCAAATTATCATGTACAGAAGGTTGCCCTACACGCATATAGGGTTTGCCACGCAACCCGAATGACTTGCATTATGGTCCCCTAGCTTTAAAATCAACTGGTTTTGAATTATTTTAATTTTTGTTTTTCTTTCTTCTGTTACAATATAGTCTTAAAATTACTGCAATATTTAGTTTATTAAGTACGGAGTATTCAGAATTTGTGATCCAATTTGTGAACATTCAATCTAAGGAAACTTTACTTAATTTAACTTAGCAAAAACGCAATCACCATCGATGTATATTAGTTTTCCCTATACCTTATCTCGTACAGTTACAGAGTTATAAGCTAATTATTTGTATCAATTAAAATTTTACGACAGTTAGCCGTGGAAAAATAGATTTAAAGCAATTGTGAAGTTATAAATAACATATTTAAATTACCAAACATATAACATAACAAGCAACATAAAACAGAATAAAAAGTGAATTGGATTTTTTATATGACCCTATAAAGAAAAACCAAGCAGATTAAGGCCAGAAGATCTATATGACCAAAGCCAAGGTCTGTTGGAGCCAATCCATCGATCTTCAAAGATATTTGTTATTTGCCGATATACATAGGCCATGTAAAGAGTATGCAGAAGCCATTAGAAAGCAACACTGACGAAATATATTGTGTGGTAGGTTGTTTATAAATATAAAAACCACTTGCCTTAATATATAAAAAACACCTCTTCCTATAGCTTCGTTATAGATATACCTAACCTGATGGGCCATGATCAATGCGAATTCATCGAAACTAAAAAGATCTTGAAAATTTCTTTCTTGTATGACATATACATTTAATGAGATTGTTTGTATTTACAATTCCCTCATGATTGAATTTTGTCTCATCTATTCATATAATTTTAGATGAAAAAATTGGGATACTCTTGAACCTACATACAACTACATACAATAAATTCGTAAAAGTTCAGCTCTTGTAGCTTGATCGCCTGGACTTAAAAAAAAAATTTGAATGCATTTCGTGTTTCTTTAAAATTCCGTGAGCCGAGATAGACGAAATTCTTAATTGTGACGATGCAACGGGTATTGAGCTGTTGGGATATGTATGAAAATAGCCCAATATATTTATTATTGTCTCCTTCACATGTGAAATGTTTTACGGTCGTCTTACATCATTGTAAAACGAATGCAAAGTGAATGGAATTTGATTATTCATTGGTGCTAAATATGAACGTCTGTCGTTAGAAAGACAACACTTTCTTTCTAATATCTATTATCTATTACAAAGTAATCTTCCGGTAAATTTTAGCATAACTAAACGATAATTGTTATTTTCCCTTTACTAAGTGTAAAATTTGAATTAAATACTATACAAGAGTGGCTCCTAACATGATTGCGTTTTTGCTCGCTGTAATGTATTCTTGTACAGTGCATTCCATTAAGAAAAATCTTTGTTTCCTTGAATTGAATATTTATAAATTTGATCCTAAATTCTGAACTGGAATGTCCGAAGTTTCAAATGTCTCCGGTATAAATATGACTTAAATTCTAGCAACTGTATTTCTGATATATTACTTGTATTATAAAAGAAAACAAACATAAATCAAGATAAGTCAAAACCAGTTGAGTTTAGAGGTAGATAACCTTAATATAATTAATTCCATAACAATCACTGGAATTTAAAAAAGCAGTGGAAAGTATGCCATTTCATTAAAAATTTCAAAGTTAGTTATCACTTCCAGTACAACCGTAAGCAATACGAGGCTAAAAATAATATGTTACAGTAGAGCAGATGAGCTTATTGGCTGCTACAAAATTTCAAAACCATGCTACGATGTTAACTGCGAAAACTTTTAATGAATGGGTTGCGTGGAAAACTCTGTATAGGGATTACATTAGCTGAGCAATGACAAATAAATATGAGAATTTCGGTCACTCTAATGTACTAGAGTTCATCATTATTATTATGTTAAGTAAACTAAATAAGTACGACTTTATGAACTTCTACATTATTAAAACGCGTGCCATTTCTCTTGCACTTACTCCTTAGTTTAACATTTGCTTTTATTTATTTGTAACTTTTACGTCGCACAACCGTTATAATCGCACTACGTTACTGATAATTGCCGGAAAGCTTTTAATCAGATATTAAAATAGGTAGGATCACCATTGATACTTGTAATGTGTATTGTAGAAGTTACGTGCATTTAGTACTCTCATTTATGTCGCGTTAGTAATTTCTGTACAAAGACAGATGTTATTTCCCTAATCCGGAACTTTCCACGTCTTTCTTTTAACGCTAAATCGCGCCCATCTCCCAGTCTTTATCTCTACATGCAGCACTACTTATCCAGATGCGCACGGCGTCTCGTGGCGAATCATTATAATAAAGAAAATAGGATCTTCCGTGTGTGCTTTTATCGTTGTCTTTTTCAAGTGAGGGAATTGGAAAAACCGAGAAATTGGGCGATGTAAAAGCAACACCCGATTCGTGCAGTTTTTAACTACTCAGAGATGGATAACGCTTTAACTAGTTGGTTTTCTCGTTGTACGTGTTTGTTATAAAAGTGACTATTTCGTTATCACTTAAATGATAGGTTACGAAAAATGGCGACAAGGAATAAATATCAACAGTCGCTACATTTTATACATTTGAGTACCCAATGATTACCAGAATAAACGGCTTTATTAACAAATATAATTTACCATCCCAATCCCAACAAACCCATGTTGGGATTGAGAACTGATAAATCCACTATTACAGCGCTGCTAGATAATTATCAAAATATATCTTGCATCTTTGCGAAAGCAAATTATATCCAGTTGGCATCATCTGCCATTTGATTGTGCAAAATACAATCTATTTTAATTTGTTGAGTGCATCGCTTCCTATCTATCAGGGAGAATCCAATTTATCGAAATATGCATACAAAACTGCAATATCAGACAATTCAATTAAATCTTTTTTAATGCAGTGTAATCTATTCTTGCTTCCACCTTGTTTTCGCTTTTTGTAATGCTATTTAAATGTTAATTTCATTGACATTGCCATCTGTACACAGAAAAAATCTTGTGAATATAATATAAATTACTGTAGTAAAATCTGCTTTATAACTAGAGAAAACACAAAAGGTGGTTTAAATCGTAATACTTGAGTAAAAGAATATCCTGTTTTGGCATTTAATAAACGTTAAATAAATTTATCCCGCAGAAATTATAGGAACAAGCAATATAGGAGAGCCAAACAATTTAACTGAATTATTATTTACTTTCCTGTATTTCTGCATTACATTTCATAAAAATGTATTACATAGTAAGAAAAATTTAGATGGATTTACGCCATTCTATAGAGTGCCTATACGATTGCATATTTGGCAAATTATTACCCGGTTTTTATAGTATTGCGTCGCATTACCCCGAATGGAAGAGGTTGCGTGTTGTATGTTGATGATATATTTTCCTATCTTAAAATAAATAATAGAAAATAGGTGAGTTTATAAGTAACACTACTTATTTGTACAAACGATTTCATTATCGAAGCCAACCTAAATGCATGAACCAAATAAATCACGTACTCGAATACTGTGGTACTGGAACACTGAAACGCTTCACTGATACTGAACGTACGTATCAGTGAAGTGTTTGTGGTCGAGGGTAATAGTGAAGTGTTCCCATGAATCAAATGTCTCTCGTCTTAGAATTAGACCCAGATAACTTTATTTTTTTCTAATAAATGATTTGTTTTTATATAGTCAAATCCTTTGATTTGATCCTGTTTGATTATTTTTAATGTCCAACAGATGTAAACCCGTAAAAGGATACAAAAGAAAAAATGGAATGCAATAAAAAAGAAATAAATATATTGTTTAGTAATTGAAAGAATTAATAAACTGCGAGAAAAAAAATCACTAATAAGATACTAATAAACACTTCGCATTTTAAAAACATCATCAATGGTGTTCCCAATCTATTACCCAATCACTACAGTGGGTGAACACTTCATTATGATCGTCATGCGTGTGACGGTGTAAAGGTGATCTCATTCTTGTGAGTTTAAACGTGGGACGTGGAATGTGATGCTCTCCAAAAGATAAGAACAATCTATCTTAATATTAATTAGATTAAGTAAAAATTTACGACAGAGCTTATCGTCGAGTCTGTCGCTCCAAAAGGGATACCAATTGTGTTTTCCCAGTAGGTCTAACTGCGGTATACCAACCTCCGGGTAAGTCCCATCCAGTCTGTACGACAAGAATTTAAGAAACTTGCGGTGAATTCGGTCAAGGTATAAGGAATCACACGCACAAAATGGACACCATACCAACGGTGCATACTCTAGCTTACTAAGGACATAAGTGTATAAAATTTTAAATTATCATTCAAAATTACTTTAAGTAATAACTAACGTGATACACACATTAGGAGCTAAGAAACAAAAAAAAAACACTAAGATCCTTAAATTCTGTCTTCCGTGCTAAGCAAATATGACTTATATTGTAATCGACAATGATTGGGGAGCTGATACATATACACAATGTTGCATTGTGTACATGACACAATGCAACATTTCTCAACGTTAAGATTGAGCTTGTTGGACCTACAGCAGTTAACAAGTTCGTTTAAATTTTTCTGTAGCATGTTCGCATCATTGTTAGAAGAAAGTTGCGCATATAACACCATCATCGGCGTAAGCCAACATTGGGCAACTAAGACTTGTCATATATAAAGAGATTGATCAAAAGAGAGCTTAAATTAGAACCTTATGGGATTCCTGTACGTAAGACGAATTCTCTGGATGTAAAGCCGTTGTAAGAAACATAACACTCACGATTATCCAACACCCTACCAATAAATTGTGTGAAACAAGTCAAATTGGTAGTCGTAGAGCGACTAGTGATGAAGTCGTGCTAATTGTGAGGCAGATGAGGTCGAATACTATTATAAATAGAAGAATCGATAATTCTTTCGTAAAATTTTACAGGATTTTGAACGATAATTGGAAAAGAGACAAGTGTCACCTGTTTTATGAATACGACAAATTTTTGTCCTTTTCCAAAGTGTAGGGAAAACATCAGAAGTAATTGGCAGATTACCAATTATTGTTGAAGGATACGCCAATACAAACCTGCAATATTTAATCAAGAAACCTGGAATCATATCATAGCCTGATGTAAGTTTATTTCAGAAAGTAGACTAAGTGTTGCATATTCTATTGTCAGGATGAATAGCATTAGCAGTGTTAGAAGGACCATAAATTTTTGAGAATTGATCAGCAAATGTATTCACAATCTTAATATTCACTTTGATCGTTTGATTTCACTTTGATGAATTCTAGTCGATTTTCTTGTAGAACTGATAAATTTCCACAGATCAGGAGTGCTCTTAATGCTATTCTCCACATTAATAAGGTAAGCTTTATAACTATCATTGATTTCATTTTTAATAATATTACGGATGCGTTTAAATTCATTGTAGTATGAAATATTTTTTGTTTTAATCCACTTTTTATGGTAATATATTTTGGTTTTAGATTTCGCTTAATCGAGTTGCTAAACCACGAAGGAAACTTATGATCAATTGGGTAGGAACGTACACGAGGAATGTATTGTCATTATGTTGACTCATTATAATTTTTCAGGAATGTCGGGTTACAGGGTTGTTCGCATTTAAATATTATTTTATTTAAGCTACGACAACTAAAGCAGAACATAAACATAAATACGTTAAAAATAGTATAGTGTTCTGAATGTCAATCACTGTTATAGTATGAAATATTTCCTGGGGTTTCAGCTTATCGGTTAACGAGATTTTCCTCAAACAGAAAGCTGCGATTAGAACGATCGCTCAACTAACGTCTTGCCGAAGTTACCTTATGAATCTAAAAATTTTAATATTATTTGAATTATACATATTCGAAGCCACTCGCTAAATCCATAAACAGAAAAATAAAATGAGTACTGAAAACCATGGCCAACACGCGTACAGTATACATGATCCCAAAGTAGATCTTACAGAGGATAATCTACAACCATCCACAGATTGTACACATATTGTAGGCATAAAAATTTACAATGAAATCCCAGCTATTACGAGGGTCGTAAGTTCTTAGAAAAGATAAAAAATAAAGTATTTTCTGTAAGTTTTTATTTATTTTTAACGTAACCTCCATTTAACTGTATTCGCTTTTCCAAGCGTTTCTCCAAAAGTAGTTTGGAAAGCCCTCAAAATAGGCAACTATTTGGACGATGACTTCCTCATTCGACGTGAACCGTTGTCCGCCGATCCCTTTTTCCAAATTTTGTATAATATTTTGTATCATTATGCACACTTGTGTATATTTTGTTGTATTCCAAAATAATAACAATAACGTTAACAATCTTTCTTTTCATTTCTATATCACTAACAAATAGTCTCCACTTGTTTTGTGTTTTTGGCTTAAACCACACCTCCGCATAAATTAGATATCTACTTGGCGCGCTTTTTCGCCTCCAATACCTATGCTTGTACAAGGGTTTCGTTTTTGATATTTTTGTAGACTGTGTCCGTCACCATAACAAATCAAAAATCAGATAAAGATATCTCCGGCTATTATTGAGAAAATAAACCAGCCTATCGGGTCATGGAAATCGCGATTGATATCGAAACGACAAATGTATCAGTTCTTATTATTGTTTAAAACATTGTAAAAGAAACCGACTGAAAATATACAGGGCCATATACAACGCCAACGAGTTCTTCAGATAAAACTATATATTAAACTATTCTAGTTTATTTATAAATGCTATAATAACTGTTATGTATCTAGTTTTACAAACAACCATAACAATAATAACTCGCTGTAGTATTGACACATATCGCAACAGCCGTAGAGTTACACATTTATATTATAAATTACAAAAACATCAAAATAGCCTAGTACAGTGTTCACAATGAACGGACCAAATTAAACAAACAGTCTTTGTCAAAAGCGCTCGGTCACGTTGATTAATAATTGAGGACGTTTGGAGCAAAACCCAATAAATCTACATTTTACGAAAATTAAGGTAGCAGCGAATGTTTCTTCAGTTTGTTAAAATACACCAAACCTGAAATCGTTTGGTGTAAGCAAGGACGAAATCTATGTTTTCGCGGAAAACCGAGTAAATCGACTTTTGACTGATGACAAGAGCAGTTTAATAAAAATATGCAAGATCCATCATCTTGCTTCCATTACTTGTTAGCGATCAGCAATTATTCATGCAACAAGCGATATCAATGCATTTCACTCTCACCGAATAACACTTTACTTTTTCTGCCGTGTTGTCGTGAACTCAAAAAATTCTACTTTTTACGTTTAAACAGAAAATCAGCCTAGAAGGGGCGCTACGGAAATTGAATCTGCTTTGTTTGATGTCGGAGCCAAAACAAGGACTTCCATGTCATACATATGTTAGTGTTTTGCCTCCCAACAAGGGAAGATTACAAGCTGTCAATCACCGATTGCATTGATTTGGTGATACATATTCTTTTTTTATTAATAATAGACCATTATTAATAAAAAAAGAATTGTAAACATTTGAAAATTGTCGAAATTTGAAGAATAGATTTCAGCACTTAAACGTGGGGTCCCACCGAAACGGAAAGCGGCATTTTACAACACTCTTTGAGTTGTACAAATCCGATCGGCGATTGATACCTTGGAATCTTTCCTTGTAAGGTACAATAAGAGGTCATTATTTTATGTCAACAGACCTTTTGGGCACGTAGATGGGATATTTAGAAAAAATTCAACCATTATTTTTCAAGAGGGATACATTCGTCACTATTCACTATGGAAAAGTGAAGATATTAGGATAAGACGAAAAAAATTTTGATGGATGCTACCGTTTTTTAAAATGTACATGCTGCAGGTCTAAAACGCGCTTCTGTTTGCTGTTTGCTGTTGAGAAGTCCATTGGAATGTACATGATGTTGCTCTTAGAATAAGAAACTGAATAGCATTTCCTAGAAAACCGGAAATGACAATCATCTTCAGTGCAGGTCAAAATAGGTCAACTCAAAGTTGTTAATCGTCACCACCGAGCATTTTTAGCAAAAACGATTCGCTAAGATTATATTGAATTTGCTTCTTTCAATGCGGAAACTCGTGGCTTGAATTTTGAAAAATTATTTGTTAGGGCGTATAGTCAATTATAGTAATACTAATAGCCAAGTCCATACATGGTAATTGTTATTGTTAATATATTGATCACATCGCACAATAGCTCGTGGAGAACGTAACAAAACATTATACGCACGATCTACGGCTCCACTATCGCGCGACCTCATGATAAATGATATCTGTCCGAGGCACTCCAGATTTGCGCGTAAGCGATACAAATCTAATGAGGCGACCGCCCGCCGTTTTGCAAATGCCCCAGGTAGCATAACGGAAGGAAAAGACGTGATGCTTGGTGCTTGGTAGCCGGGCTTCGCATATTCTCTCTCTATCCTACGTCCTAATGGCCCGCGCTAATCAAAATTATTCAGACGTCTGGTGTGGCGCCTGCACAACCACTTATCCGCTCCCTAGTTTTGTCCTGGATTCCATTCGAATATCAATTTGGAAGGCAAGCGAATAAGGACTGCTGGCAAAACCTGATGGCTCAGCGGAGTTAATTAGTAGTCGAGGCTCACGTGTTGCGGAGAAACTGCGATTCAGTTCGACGATAGAATACATATAAATGGCCACCGTGTTTTCTTTGACTTGTTTTAAACTGCATCCGTTGAAATAACATCTTTGCTGCACTAAATAATCTGTTGCGGATTCTACTCCAAGTGCATGAAGTAAAGTTTAGCTTTGGATACCTATACTTGCATATAACACTAATGCTTTTTGTTTAATGTTAGGTAGTTAACGAAAAAAGAAAATACACCATGTGTAAAAAAAAATTGAAAATATGCACAAAGAATGGGATTTAGCCCATCTTGGTGCTGTTTATAGAATCAACTCTAATAACGATAAAAGTAAACATGATCACTTTGTTTTTGTTTGTTGACAATAAGAAGAAAAAAGTAAAACAATTGTACCAAAAACATTATTTTACAAAAAATAGTATGTGTTCTACTTTACAGAGAGGTAAAGTTTATCCCCGTTCTGTGAATGTTAGCGCTTACTTTTCATCTACTTTATTTTTTAAATAATGTTTTATTCAGAGACATTCGTTTATTTAAAGGCCCCAATGGCAAGAAGAAACAGAAGTTAATCAAATCTGATTAACGAGAAACAAAATGAAAAGAGAAAGCCCTTCGCGGTAGTCAGAGAACGGACAAGGTTAGTAAAAGTATGAGACCATTCCGTTGACGATATTTGAACCTAGATATCTAAGGTTAGTTTGAGTTACGACAGAAGAAAAAAGATATCAACTTCTTTTTAATGTTTTGATTTTAAATGGAGGGAAATGTTTATAAAAATAATTCTGTAGCAGTTTCTCTGTCCGACTCTAGAAAAACATATGGGCTGTTCCATTGAAGAAATTGAAGTAGCATGAATTTAATGAAAACTCCAGGAAATAGTCAATTCGAAAAAAATTGAATTACCCTTCTCTAGTGTGTAACAGGGGAATTTCGCAAATACCTCAAATCTTCTCAAAAACTAACATAGAGAATATAATTTTGAAGGAAGTTGACACGAATTGAAATGACATCACTTCACGAAATTATCAGAGACTAGTCAGATTCGTGTTTATTTATCTCATGAGAATGGGCTCGTGTTGCCTACTGGTTTACCCGAGAGTCGACAAAACACATGCCACATCGCCACGCACTAACACATTTAAAATACGATTCTTTCTTGTATCCGTTGTTTTATCCACCTTCAGCCATATTTTTCTATTTTTTCTATCTGCCTTGATTTGATCCGTAATCGTGTTTTTCACCCGCGGTACATTAAACTGCAATTGACCTCTTGTTGGCAATGTCCATTCCGGAATGTTCCCCCGAAATTCTTCATTGTCTACAACATTTTGCGGAATATTACACACACTTTACATAAAATAGTGTCATACGGAAATTTATAAGATGGTATATCATGTTTCGCATTTAACAGGTGCTGTTTGCTATTAACATGTCTTTTACAAAGGAAAATACTCTACTGTAAAAAGTTGATATTGCAAACAGTACATTTGATAATAGTTCCAGTGTATTCTAATGCGGAAATCGGTTAAGAAATCTATGAATATTCGTCGAACATAACAAAGCACGCCGTAGATTCGCCATCATCAATCCAACCCGTCATTCATACACATACTAAACGTACGCGTATGAATCCCCTCTTCGGGTATGTCCAACTTCTTTCGAAATATATCATCGCTGCCAATGAGTGCGCACTCGTTTTTGCAGGCTTACTATAGACCAAAGCTGGAGGATGAGTCATACGCAGCTAGCGAATGCTAATTATTTTTGTCACTTCCACAGACATGCTATGTAATAGGTTTTGTCATTCTGGTGTATGACAAAAATGTAAACCTACAGATAATTTGAAAGGCAACCAGAAATATACAAAACAGACTAACTAAGTACGTACGTACAAGTAGAATTCGGTATCGGAACACTGTGATTCCACTATCCATTCCACTATCTATGCGAGACCGAATTTGCACTCTTATTTTCTATCGATAAGTACGAATAGACGACTATGCTAGCAATGACGTGTTCCCCTACAGCTTGCCCAGTTTTGCTAATGACCAATGTATAAAGTTAGACATGACTAATGAATAACGGATAATCGTAGCATCGACTGCTACACGATATACTTGGTGACGAGGTTCTGTTTATGCCTTCGGATATATCGTGTACTACAGCATCGTTGGAGAATTCCTTCATAGTATTACTCTGACAAGAATTGTCGGAATGGCAACTGCGACTCCTTAATTAAGGCTGACATTAGCACTTATGCCAACAGTTCCAAAATGCACACCGGAGCCGGTTTAGAAATTTACCGCCGCAATTCTCTAATTGAATAATACAGTCTGGGCAGATATGCGTCGTCCGAGCAGAAATATTTGCTCTCGATATGGGTGGTACTCTTGAATAGACGTATCGGACAAGGACAATAAAAATTTTCTCGCACTGCGAACTCTTGAGGTGAGGTGAGGTGAGAATGACTTTCTCCAGACTCGTGGCTAGCGGTAGAAATAATATTAATATTCTAGGTAGGAACAACAATATTCGATGTTCTTATTAGGAAGAGAACACTGGCTCCAGAAGCTCGAGTTGATATATCCCTCAACAGTGCGCAAAATGCACTGAGCCGGATCTAGGGTAACAATACAGATCCAAGAAGCTTATAGAATTTGACAAGAAATCTGTCAGAGCTCTAATCGCAATCCTTACTGGCCACGCTCGATTAATGAGACGCCTACATAGAATGGGGCTTGCTCAAGAGGAATAGTGTTGTCTGTGTGAAGTAAAAGAGGAAACAGTTGCACACATTTTTTGCTACTGTCCTGCTGTCTACAGAATAAGATTGCATTTGTTTGGTGGAACTTTTGTAACATCTAAGAGTCTGAAAGGAACTTCGCTGCGCTAACCAGGAGGTTGGATCTACTCGGCCGACTCTAAATCTCCGACTCTAAATAGATGAATTACGCCAGATTAGAAATTAACAAAATGTGTTTTTTTTAAGCAAAATTATGTATTAGACAGTTACGTCATTTTACCCTCCGCTCCGTTTCAGTTCAGACATTACGTTTTATACATCAATAAAAAATCATGTCTTTCACGAATTGTATTGACTTCCTACATCCTTACTTGTAACATAAAACTATGAAATGAAATGCAGCGTAGCAAAACTGGAGCTGGAAATTGAAATCTTGAATCTCCAAGGACAATAGTTATGATAGTTATAACTTGTTCATAATTTATTTTTTAATTTCGGCAAAACATAAAGGAGCTAAAATGTACTTTGAAAGTTAATTATTACGACCCGAAGGAGACGACGTCCAATTTGGGGTAAACTCAGCAGACAGCGATAACGGCACTGGCGAGAGGCGGCGAATATTGGAAGCGTTCAGTTGCTTTGCGTTAAGAAAGCCTCTCGGGTTCGATTCTAGGGAAATATGGATGAGCTTCCAGAGGATGCACTTTATTCGGTGGATATCCATATAACAGCGATGTCACGCTCTTAAGATTGTAGCCTTTTAAAACCTGCGTCACCGTGAAATTTATTGGTTGTGTGGACGGTGTAATGAACACTTTTGGAAAATAGGGATCGAGTTCTTTTCCTATAAGATCGGATACTGCAGGAGAATATGTCAATGAGAAATTTACTGCATTGCTTAACGGCTAAATGAGTATTTTTACTGCAGGTGAATGAATTGAGAGTAAATAACTAAGTGCTAGAACAAAATGGGATACCAGTTGCTACGTAGTTTGTGCATTTTCCATATAATAATTATATTATGTTTGTGATCGATTTCAATATAATTGTAAAATAAAGTTGCTATTATCTCTGGAGTACTACAATTAATTTTTTCAACAATTTTCAATTTGCATTATTATTGACCATAAAAATGTAGTTATGCGAAATTTATGTGCACCTAATGTGCCCGTGGCAAATAATTCCTTTCCTCGTGAATATAAGGGAACGTATTTCAAATAAATATAACATAAAAGTATAATCAAGTACCAAAGGCTTTCAGTTTCCGTTTCATACGGTGTAAACGGACGAATATAGTAAAGTTATATACTAACCGTTCCATAGTAGTAAGATCCTCTACAAACAATTTCATTGGACTGAGAATTACACGTACAGGATTGGCACAAGGAGCTGTTCTAAGTCAATTCCATGTTAATATCTACACTAGGAATCTAGTGATACCTAAGCTGCAGATAATTCAGTACGCAGATGACAGTGTAACAATCACCGAATAGAATTCTTTTGATTTGTGCATTTCATCCCTGAATCAAGTGATGGCACTATGTCAAGAGTGGTGCTACTCCAAAGAATTTACAATTGCCTATTCTCGTATGTTTCACTCGACATCGAATCCGTGACCATGCACAAATTAAATTGGCTAACGAGGTATTTATGGTCATCAACGTCGTTAAGTACCTAGGAATGTGGTTACATAGCAATTGGAAGCTATGAATTCCACACCGATAGACTCATGTATGTTGAAATCAATGCAATGCTGTTTACTTTCTTCTACTTTTTAACGTCCGATTGTCGTCTTATAAGAACGCTCATTTAAATTTTATCCGACTGAATCTTTCTTGAATACGTCGAAATTCTTTTTTTTAATCTATTAACCGAGATGATTGAAATTCCTGCCAAGTTTGACTCGTGTTTTTCATTTTTTTTTAAGAATACTATATTTTTTTCATTTGTTTATATATTCATATTCATCTTTATTAACGTATTTACAACAATATAATCATTGTCAACATTAATTAAAAGTGTAACTAAAGAAATATACAAGAAGTACATAGTTGCAGACCCCAAATCACTACCGATCTGTGAAGTATTCACTTATGGCACAGTATTCTTTGGCTAACCATGTTTCTTTCTCTTTGGCGACAATTCTCACGAAATCTGGTCGTTTTAACGGCCATAATAGATGATTGTAAAGCTTTACGCCCCAATAGTGAAGGCTACTCTTTTGTTTCATCACTATTCCATGTTTCGGAATACGTAGATTATTACACTCAAATGTATTATGTATATTTTAGAGCATGATATGCATAGCTATAGCGATGGTAAGGTATGTATGTTTTCTTCTATTCTTGTTCTGAAGAAAGCCGTAGTAGCAGCGCCCCAAAGAAAAATTCTGTAGGAAAAATGACGGTGGAGACGGAACAGTAAGTGAGCACAATTGCTCCGTACGTCGCTTTGGTTTTAGCAAAGATTTCTGATACAGGTTTCCTCGCCAGCAGTTCAACGTGATATTATCCACTATTAAGATCCAGGCCCAAGAACTTCACGTGACATTTCCTCGAATTTAGTAGTTAGAATGAGGAGTTGCGTCTTTTCCGTTTTAGCTTTAATTTATTACTCACAGGGCTTCGTGCGATTTCGACGATAGTTCGTTGTCGTCCCGACTCTAGACCACGACGGACGTATCACTGATATAAATGATGAAAGGCAGTGGACCTAATATTGATCCTTGTGGTACTTCGAGAGAGGTACTTCCTATCAAGAAATTTTCTCCTTTCCATTCAATTACTCGTTGCTTGTTAAATATATATTTTCAACATATTTAATATGGTATTCGAACGGTATGGGCCAGAATCTACAACATCTACCAAAGCAATCGTGGTGGATCTATTCCGTTCAAAGTATTGTGTTATTATACGCGCAGTGGCTTACCCGAACACCTTTAACAACACGGTAATACGCTAATGGGCCTATAGTTTTTGGAGTCATGACCATCACCAGCTTTATATATGGGTACAATGCTCGCAAGCTTTAGTTATCCCCGGCAATAACTTTTTCGGCATACATTCATTTCTGTCCTTAGTGATTCACTTATGGTAGTCCATTCACAACTTGCTTAAATAGCATGACATTCATTCCAAAGATATCACGGCTATCTTTGCGTTTCAAATTGCAAATTGTTGCCTTTATCTCTAATTGGGTTTTAGGTTATTTATTATTTCAAAAACTAAGTTAGATGACATAAATTGAATAGATGCATCCGAAAACGCAGGATTTTCTATTAAGAAGAAACGAACTTGTATCGCGTGTAGCTGAAACTTAACACCTTGATTGTGCAAAAACTTGCCCCAAATAGCTTTTATGTGAAAGATTTTGCCTGTTGTCTAAAAAGAGGCATTATCTCTCATCCATGCACTAGGTGAACAAGCTGTACGTTACATGAACAAAAATTGAAAAAACTCAGCTAAATTATTCAATTTAGCTCAGTTTTTATGCCAGCCTTATGCGTGACCAAAAAATAAATTCTTCCGGATCAATTTAGAGAAAAAGTATTCAAATAAAAATTATTGAGCTAGGTGCTACACAAATGAAAATTTCTCGCAATAAAAGGGGGCGGTGTTAAATTTCCCCGTAATAATATAAGTATGCCCAGCAATTTAGTAAAATCGTCATCCGTTTTATGTAAGAAAGTTACGCTGTTACGATGAAAAGTAACTAACTAGCAAAGCTGCTTTTTTAGTATCCCAAACGGTGGAAAGTTTCATTTTAGTTTATCCTTAGAACACAATTTTGTATAGCTATAACGCTGAATATTTTATACTTTGTTAAAGTAAGTAATCTTCTGTTAACATTATTTTGTAGTTAAAAGTTTACTTAGATATCAGATTGAATAACACAATTCAGTTGTTGATTGTAATATCGCTACACATTTGGCGACCTTTTGTTTACATTGGAACAATATTTTACACCGTAATGGAGTCTGAAATTGAGAATTTTCCTTCTGCATCGGAAAGATTTTAGCACCAACATCTCTGTGTGGGTGAAAATTTTAACATCGAACGAGGTAAGTTCGAGTCCGCAGAAGAAAACAATGACATCGAGAGAGATACATTTTTCACCGCACAGGAAAAATTCTAACATATGGGAACGAAGATTTTCTTTACCGCTGAGGAGAACGGAGGAATTTTTCAGCGAAACGGTGTAATTTTTTACTGTGATCGGAAAATTTTTGAAATTTGAAATACTTAATGTTTAACACTGCAACAATGAATTTTGTCACAGCAGAAGGAAGATTAACATCGAAACGGAAAATTTTTTCACCGTGGGGGAAATTCTTGGTACTGAAACGCAGTTTCGGTGTTGCATATATCCAGTATATGCAACACCAAAAGTTCTTATTCCTATTCAACACCGCTTACCACGCGACTTTAATTCCGTCGCTCCTAACTATATATATATACTTATGCAGATGGATGCAAGGGAACAACCATACGATGTTAGATCTACCTCCGTATTTTTATCTCTGTGCATAACATAAAATTTTATTCAAGTACACAGAGTGTTCAGTTCTTGATGTGCACGATATAACTTCGCTTTTTTATATGAAATACCCTGCAAATTATCCAGTTTTTAATTCACGCCAACTTTCTTCCTCGATCTGGTTTACTTTATGATTTACGTTATCTAAGATTCTTTAAGAAAATGCGGCTTTAATAAATTCATATGAAATTATCTATGTAAACCAGTTTTTGTTTCGAACATTATTCATACGTAAAGTACTGTGACGAAATACTACAAATCTCTCTATTTGCAGTATTTCATCTCATGGAACTTGTACCGAATGACGAAGAATTCCACACTTCTACTCATACATGTTTAGTAGGTGAAGGATCTGGAGATATCAACGTCTACGGCAACAGACTATTTTGCATGTTGTAAACGTTATATAATAAGTCACAGTGAATATAGCCTTTATTTAATAATTATTTACTATTTTTTTTACTAATTTACTAATTATTACTAATTTAATAATTAAAAAAAGAAATTAAAAATACAATTTTTAAACAGCGCCCCTTAGCGCTTAATTAGAGAAACGTACGCTCCAGTTGAACAAGGTTTTATTCGTTTCAAATTTATCGTTAAAGCGAATCCAAATTCTTAACAACCCGTTAAGCCGATGTCAGATATGATTTAAGCTTACAGCTTCACTTTATTTGAAAGAATACATGATATTTTTTCAAGAAATTATGATTCTTCTGCTTTCTCACATTAGTTGTGCTCTATAGCGGTCAATTGCGGAAGTCGAAGCTATTTTTAATGAAACGCTCTTGGTCACTTGTATTGTTAAAGTTTTTTTTTAGATTGTTATGACTTACTATTACTGAGATGGAATCGCTGGCTATCCGTTCCCAAACGGGCACCCGGTATATTCTATATTATACAGCGTAAGCCATCTTCGTGGGTTCGGAAGATTAAATAGAAATAAGAAAAATTTAAAACAGGAAATAATATACAGGACCTTCCCTTAAAAAAGAAACAGTTTTTAGTAAAAATTATTCGCTTCTCATTAATAATTCAAAATCCTATAAGGTAGGTGTACCATTCCCTTTTATCCCTAATCTGGACACCAAATATCACATCTATATTATGTACATTTCCAGAAAAACAGCGGTTTCTGTAAATATCGATTTGTATTTTACCTCAGAATTTAACGGAGATTTCGAAAATGCAATAATATATAATATATTTCATTCAAAAATTCAACATTGGTCAGTTACGAACTTGTGAGACGTATCGTAGATTCCAATATAATTTTAAATTAAAAAAAAAGAAAAATCTCTATTCACAAAAGCACAGCCTTCCAAGCACACAAAGATAACTCACCCTGTATGACCTACAATATTGTAAAAACATCTTTTATAGTGATTCAACGAGTTGAAAATCCATTCTAACCCAACATTTTGTCCTCTTAAAATAATTTATTGATGAACATGAAAATAAATTGACTGCGTTAATTATACTAAAAGAAAACTGAATATGCTTCCCCATATTCATAATATTTCAATTCTCATTCAGAAAAAAAAATGGAGCTGTATCTGGTTAACAGTTCATTAACTGGATTATTTGCTACAGATTATATGTATGTGCGCATTTGAGTCTTTATCCAGGTTATCCAACCAAGACCTACTAATTCCGGTATCGGTATAATAAGGGAAAGCACCGAAACAAGTTCACTCACATCGTCCATTCGCGTACACCTAATTCTCCGTATATGGATATCCTCTAAATTTAGTGCTTCTCAATACCCTATTATTACCATATACGAACTCTCGCGTTTTCCGAACTTAATCCTGTCACCCGGTTTGCGGAAAATGTGTCATAATGATCAAGGGAAGCGATTTGTTCGGGGTTGCAATTTTCCGGACGGTTACTGTGTTGGCGCCCACACTAACCCTTCCACTTTTAGTCCATCATCAACGCCTGGAAGATCACAGCACCGGCCACGTATATAAGCGCCGGGAACGTTCCACGAAGGTGAGCCCTTTGTATAAGCCTAGCATAATCATCTGATGTGATTTTATAGATGAACTGCCATATCCCGGACGTGAAAACAGCGAGAATATAGGAGGTGGAGGTGGTAAACGAACGGGCTGTGGATATTCGGAAGCGACCGAAACAAAGTTGTTTTAGCGCTATATTTCAGCGTCAACCATGTGAAAGTACCTATACACACACACATACACACATATTCGACACAGGAGGCCAGAGACTCCGATACCTTTACCATTTGCTATAGGGTACAAGTCGATCCGGTATGCTATCCTGATATAATAGTACAATATAGAGTGGGGGATTTATTTACTTTTCGCGCACACGCTTGGATAAGTTTCACAGCGCCCTGCGTTGTCAATTTATTGGCAATAACATCACGTTGGTCAATAAACCTTCAAGTGATTATATTTGCTCATCACTTTAGCACAATGTTGATAAAATTCGTCAGAAAATTGACTATATTTTAAGGTAATTGGAAATACTTAATGTTTGCATGAAAATTTCTTCTAATCAAAGAACGTTATGAAAATCGTACTTTTGATCAGATTGTACCACCGGCAATGTGATTATAACTATAATATTTGTTCGTTATCTAAATAAAGCTACCGTTTATTCTTGCACTACTTATTTGCCACACCGGACTGATTAAAATCGCAACTAACCGAAACATTCACATTATATATTCATATCAAAAATAAGGTTTCATTTGTATATATTACATTTCCTCCCCTTTAAATTCAAAACTTTTCACAGAAAGAAAACTGAAGTTCAGCAACAACATCTAGGCCCATAACTACTAGAGGCGTTTGAATTGAGATTAGAAGCTTCAGTGTTAATTGGAAGAGAACATTTTGCTTGATAAATTTCAATATAAAGCTACCGGATATGATTAGTATGAACCTTCCACTCCAGATCCAATTTGGGAATACGTCATTCATTTAGACACTTTAGGATCTGGCTTAAACAAATCAAATCAAGTTCGTAAACAACAATTAAACATTAACATTGCTGGTGATTTGCCAGTGGAACAATACGGAGAATTACGGTAGCCAAGTAAAAATATTGAAAAAACTATTGTGACTATTGTTACCTATCGTCTTCCTAATTAAGCTGCTGCGCCGTTACAGTATGATCGGAATGGAAGACTTGTAACCCAGTCAGTAGCATAAATTGAGGCTCATTATCGGTTACTAACAACTTTACTAATCCAAACTGCCCATAAAAGGGTCTCAAAATATGAATTGTTACGTGGTTAGTAATTGAGTTAACTACACATTTAATATACGCATCTAAAATTGCCAGGATATGGTTGCTCAAAATTGGACCTAAATCAATGTGCGAATACGTTCCCACGGTCGCAATGAACAAGGTTAGGGCTTCAATTCGGATTTTGGCATGTTATTTGTAATTTCAACTATTTTCATACAACTCAACAAGAGCTCTACAAGAGCTTCTCTTTCGATTCGAGAGTATTTTTTTCGGCAATTGATAGAGTTCTAGATGCATAACCTAACGGTTTTCCTCATTATTTGAACATATATGGCCAAGAACTGCATCACTTGCATTTGTCGTTAATTTAAATTTAATATTTGGATTAAAATGAAGTAATACTTTAGCGAACGTCAATAAATGATTCATTTTAATAAAAGCATCACTAAAATCTCTAAACGTAGCCCAAATAATTAATTGATTTTTGAAAAAAAAAAATACATTTTTCTCGTGACAATTCTAAATTATTATCTCGTAAGATTTTCAAAGCCTTTCTTTAACGCTGTAAATGATGTGCTTTAGTTTCACCGGTTACTAGAATGTTCAAGAAAGGCACAACGCCTTCTATACTCTCAAGTAAACCCTCCATAATTTTCTAGAATCTAGCAAGTGGGAATGAAACCACAAATGTAAGTCAGTTATGCCCATATAATAATCTTTTGTGAGTTGAAATTATAACTAATCCGGACGATTTTTCCTCTAACAAAATTTATTGATAAGCATAAGTTAAGTCTAATTTAAAAAATAGGAACCAAGCCTCTAAAGAGATTGGACCTAATTCGTGATATGTCGCTAAGCTTCGTACCCGGGCTGCCCATTCTTTTATCGACTCGTTGCTTACTTTCTTTCTTTGGTGTGTAAAATGTGTACCTTGCAGCAACAACAGATTGAACTGATCCAAATTTTTTTCCGAAACCGACAGGTGCTGCCGGATATGAAATGCGGGTTACAATTTTTACGGATTTGGTAGAATTTCCATGCGACACATGAAATGGCATTATGATTATATTATTTTTTGGATATGAGAACGGATTGTTCCTGTTTTCCTTATTTCTACGAAATATTTTTTGAAAACAATTTATTCTGCAAACCGAGGTACCACTGTATACAGAACCATTGTAACCTAAACACACTAAATTATTTTCGGAAAGTATCAATAGCTTTGACTTTCGATTAAATTTTGGGTTTAAGCAACAATTCTGAACTACCTTGGAATTTCAATAATCAATAACCAGTCTAAAAAATCTTAAACTTCGGCCTAAAGCACATTTTTTGCTCGCAAATATTCCTTCGTGTTGAGGACATCGTAACGGTTATTTAAAAGTCATTGATCACGTATGATATTGAATTAACTTTCCGTAAAATATGTAGTAGTACATGTACATCATAGATTGTAATGTAATATCCGCACGAAAAAGGAACTTCCTTCAAAAAGAGTGATAAACACGTTGCGAGTTCGAATCAAGCCTTTCTTCGCAAACAATGCGAACCAAAAGTCGGATGTGCCGTTTTAAGATACCAAATGCCAACCCACATTTGAACGTAAACAACAGAACAACGCATACATACAGAAATGTAGGTTCTCGTTCGGTGGGGCTATCCTCCTATACACGAGAATTGCAGAAAGACAGGCCGTGTAAACTTTCTATAGTCGCGAGATAAAATATGATGTTTGAAGTGAATTGATAGTAAATTAGCTTCTGTCTTGCGGTAATGGAAGGCAAGTTCTGGTGTGGGAAATAGGGACAACGCATTCGAATAGGGCGTTTGTAACTCTAGCCCGCTTACAATGTAATCTAAAGGTTCATTGTGTCGGGCTTCGTGTTCGCTTCTATATCTGACACACGTCGTCGCTGCCGAACACATAGTTGCCAATTCAATAACGTGTTTGTTGTCCTGCGTCGCTTTCCCTAATATTGAGAGTGATACGCAGCCGGTATAAGAGCGATTATACTCATACAATTATGAGGAATTTATTTTTTGGTGAAGCATTAAGGAAATAATTCGATCAACTATAAAATCTGCTCATACTATAATTAAATTGTCAAGAAAAATGGGTTATTGTTAGATCATTTTTATTCATTTTTGGTTAAATAATGATTTTTATTATCAACAATACATGTAAGGACGACGCAGACTTTAAGTTTTTGTAGAAGTTTCCAGGATAAACAGGCGTTGTAAGCGCAACCAGATTCTTGTGCTTATTTGTGTTTAACAAATTGGCGTCCTGTTTGACTCCAATACCCATAATTTTTGTCTTAGTAAATAATATTAAAATTTGAAGAAACAGGTGCATGCGACCCCTGTAATTCAACCTTGCAAGTATGGGGAAGCAATATTTATTTATTTATTTACTGATGAATTCTTTTGCACTAGATTATAGACCCTCAAAAAGATGAATTTGAACAACTATTTTGTTTGAAGATCAAAAAGCAAGAAAGCCCGAGGCGAAGATGACAAAAACTAGGAGAAAAGATTCACTAACCACGATTTTATAGTTGTTGTTGTTATGTCGACAATCATAACTGGAACAAATACATGAAGGGTGTTTGGTTCATCGACGTATCTAAAAGGAGGCGCTAAGTGAGTTGGTTTGGAACTTATTTAACCAAAAATAGCATTACACTAAGCGTCACGATTTGAGACAGGAAGCCAACTTAGCGATTTAACTAAATTAGACGGTTGTTGCTACTACGAATTGTAATAATCTGTTTATCACTATAGAGTGTATGAAATCATTTTATTTGATGGAATAAATATCAAAAGTTATTAAAATAAAAGTTATATGTAATTAAAAGCTTGCAATAATGTCTAATTACAATTCAGAGTAACAGAAATCATCTAATTTGGTTGAATCAATAAGTTAGCTTTATCTCAGAGACGTGCGTCTAGAAATAATTAAAATTTATAAAATCTTTCGTGGCTCTTATTGCTCGTTTGCAATCGAGTAGAATTACAAAAAACCGCAATGATTTAACTTGTCAGTATGTTTACCAGTACTTCAGCTGAAATCTTTTAGGTGAAGTACATATAGCAACCTCACACAACAGAGATGTTCTCTTATAACAGAAACGAAATTAAACTTTAACGTTTAGAATGTTATTGTATTTGATACAATTAATGCCCTAGTTCAATTAGATAACATATCTACCCACATAGACAAGATCCAAAACCTTGTACTACAAACTGTAAAGCGAGATTTTTGATCGTGGGAAACTAAAGGTAGAGTACCGTTGAGTACCGTATCCAAGGGTTTGTCGACAACTCGAAGTGAATTGAGAATATCAACATTTCCTTGCCAATACATTTTAAGTAGTTTCTCACATATAAAAAGTAATAATAAATATTTTATAAGCAGGCCATTTATTCAGAAGAAGAATATTTGACCTCTCTGTTTGATCATCGATATTTATAAATTTTTGTCTTATACATACCGTGTTTATTTGTTTGTTTGTTATTCACCTAGTTGGAGAATCGTATCTAATTGTGTTTAGGGTCTTTATAATATATTGATATATATATGACGTGTGTAAATACTTCATTGTCTATGTAACACAAATAAAAATTACTTTAATACGCGCACAAACTAACTTGCACTGCGTGCATAGACACTTGTAAATAATGATAGCAAGGACTGTGGCGTAGTATGGTAAACAACACATAAGTATCGGCACCCTCCGCACCACACAAGTTTAATTTATTATATAGTAATATAATAATTCGGTCACCGGTTGATGATGAGGACCATTCGTGTCCTCGAAACGACCGTCCCGGACTAATTATTATATTACTATATAATAAATTAAACTTGTGTGGTGCGGAGGGTGCCGATACTTATGTGTTGTTTATAGACACTTGTGTTTATTTACATGTTTTCTAAAAAAAAAAGAAAGAAAACAAAAATATGTTGCTTTTTAATTTATGCGTTCACTACGCGAATACCATTCAAACAGTACTCTAACTCTAAGCAAATCAAAAGTTTAGCTCGTCAAAAACATCAAAATACGTCATTATAAGTATTAAATTCGTTATAAATTCTTCATTATTTGTTTTAAAACCATCATAATTTCATTGCATTAAAAAAATTTTAGGATTCATTTTTTTTAATTATTTCTTCGTTTTCTTTATTAGACACTATCAGTTTCTTAATTTAACAAACACTGTAGAAACTGTTATAGTAATCAGTTTTTGGTTTAGGGTACTTCACATAACTCGTTAGTCAGAAGTTTTTAGGATGCCATTATGAATGAAATATTTTCGCCTATTAATTGATAACCACATCCTGTTGGACCGGAAGTGGTTATCAACTTTCTTTCGAATTAACAAATCGAAAGAAAGGAATATAAATAATTTGCGTTAGAGCACCTTATGCCTCAAGTCAACTGCTTTCGAGATATTCACGACCTTGTTGAAATTTATTATTTGAGAAAGTAATAAAGATTAAGGTATTTACTTCTAGAGAACGAAACGGAAGTTCATGCGAACCACACCGTATCGTTATCGTTACTAAATTTTATACAAACTGTTTTCAAATATAGCTATTTTCAAACTAAAAAAACTCCTTTTTTTTCAAATGGACCTTGATATCCTTAATCTGCCTTGTATTAGAAAGGAAATTTAACATCGAAGTTTGGCCAAGTAATAAAAGTTTAAAAAACCAAAAAAATAAAAAGCAGGTAATACCAAAAAGTAAAAGATAACAATTATCAAAATCTAACGCAAAATAATTTTTTATTATTCATTACTGAAAGGAAATTCTTAGTTAATACTTTTCTTGTCAAAAAATCAATTTATTATAATTATTTTCTTAGTGTTTTTCCTGGAATGTTCTTGTTGGAGAATATTCCAGAGTAGTTCCCTTGAAATAGGACCAACAATTCGGATTCTTCTACCGAGCTCATCCCATAGTAGCTCAATAGAGATCAGGACTCTGCAGTGATCATGTCATAATCTATAAAATATTCCCTTCTTTTTGGTCATTCAGATACCGTGTGCATATTCAGGTTGTATGCTTCGGATCGTTGTCGTGCATAAAAGTGAAATTCTCGCCGATTACTCGCAGCCCAGGGGGAATGGCAGGGGTTTCTTAATATTTCACGGTGGTCCCCTTCCCGCATTATTCCTTCGATTTGGTATAACGTTCCTGTTTCGGAGTAAGAAAGCAACCCCAAACTGTAACTGAACCGTGACCATGTTTTATTGTTGGTACAATGCACTGAGGAAGCATTCACTCAGTAGCGGACCGTTTCATAAACACCCTCCTATTTTGACACTTTAAATGTTGATTCGTCGGTCCATAAAACATTTTTCCACTGTTCTACCGTCCAATTCCAATGTTTTCAGGTCCACTGTAGCCTTCTCAATGGCCTATCCTGCTGCAGCAATGGTTAACGGGCTACCACGTGATCGTTCTGCTAGCTAACATCTAACTGTAGTAATTGAAACCGGATGCTAACGTCAGCGATTGAATTAGCTATTTCTGATACAGTTTCTCTCCGGTCTGCTGGGGTGGTTATTCTTGATGGACCTGGACAGTCACAGTCACCCAAATAGCCTGTTTGTCTGTTAGAATAATCTTCGTGCAAAGTTATGCTTGTGGTTTTATCACACATGTTGATTTATCACGGGACTAGTATCGCTTATCACAATAATATTCAAGCAAAAACCAAAATCCCATTAAAACATTCTAAATGGTCAAACCCCCAGGGACGAACCCGTGAGAGATAGGAGATGCCATAAAATATTTACCTTTTTGGCCCCATCGATAAGGCGTAACTAATAAATAAATAACACTAATTAGGTGCAAATGCAACTGGGTATATCCAGGTCATAATATGTGTAATTAAATTTCTTATTCGTAATACCTTGGTTATTTAAGTTGCAGGTGCGCTAAAGACAAATAAATATGGAGATTATGATCGCTGAATGCAATAAAAGTTATGAAATTAACGACAAATTTCTAAATAAATTTAATGTGGGTTTAAATTTTAAAGCTAACTAATTAATGTTAAAGCATGCTTTAGAAACCGGCTGTAAGGAATTGTAAAACTTTCTCCCTTGGCCAAACTACCTATTTTTAATAGTTTTCAAAACATTATATGCATTTAATACCTAAAATTATTATAAAGAAGTATATCAAAGTCTAATGTGAATCGATGTAAAATTTCCTTGGCAAACCAATAGTGTAGTTAAGGATACCAGGGTTCATATGAAAAAGGGATTTTTTCAGGTTGAAAATATCTATATTTGGAGGTAGCTTATGAACACCCTGTACAAAATTTAGTAACAATAACGGTAAGATACGGGTCGGATGACCTCCCACTTCGTTTCAAATGGTACATACAGAATTAATCTTCATAACGTTCCCAAATATTTAATTTCAACAAAAACGGTGCAAGTGCTGAAACTTTAACATGATCGTAGATATCTCAAAAACAGTCGACTTTAGACGGTAAGGTGCCCTAATACAAATAATTTATGTGGGATGTGTACGATTAGGTTGATGAAAAGTATACCACTCTATTTAAAAATTTCAGAGATTTCGACAATTTCTTTGTTATCCACTAATTGCTATCGATAGACTATTTCACGTATTGATTATTCAGCCATCTTAATCGAGCCTCCGCGCTATAACTAAAAAGAACTAATAATACCTAAATGTGATTTGAGGTGTATAATTACAGCGGGATAGCTGTAGCAGATCTGTACACGCAGAGGGGACGCTCGCGAGTAAGTAGAGCTTGTATTAAAGGGCCATTCGTCTGTCCATCTTTGGGCTCGTTCAATCATGAAGCTCCTACGTTGACCGTCTGCCGCACTCAGGTGCTTCCGGCGCCATATTAACAGTTCGTCATTACTTCCGCTTGTCTGAATCCAAATCGACCACGAGGCGCCATCTAAAAATCGACTGAGTGACGTCCACTTCGACCAATCGTTATTGCACGTGTCGCCGTATCCTGTCTGTCACTTACATTGACTCTATCTTCCAAACTTCTACGCAATTTCGTTCCCATTCGTGAACGAGGACGTTATAGTGAACGCGGACCTCAAATTCAGATACACGCATTTAATAATAAATTTCTAATAATACATTGTACTAATATAGACGCAGATAATATCATACTATGCTCGTCATCTAAAAAATCAATAAAAATGCGTAAAAGAAGCAAGTAGAAAAGGAAGTGGCTAAGGGTAATTTTAATTCCTACAAAAATGCGTAATGTTTTCAATAACTGTATAACCACTACATATAATTTACAGCGTTATTTTTCTGAAAATGATAACTTCTATTTTTTGCAAAAAGCACGTTGACCTATATTGCTCAAAAAGCCGTTACTGAACCTATACTGTATTCTAAAGGCATCCAAGTAAAAGTCTTATTGATTACTGATTAAATTTAGACTTTTATCCTGTGGGCAATGGACATTGATCCAACGACTGCTAGCTAATGAAATCACTTACTACGAAAATTTAAAGTCTAAATGCGACTTGAATTTAATTGGAAGCTCATATACACAGTAAATCGGAAGGAACAGCCCAAACTCGAGGAGTACACGTGAAATTAGTGTAAAAAGGCTCGTGTATAAGTTATGGCGTAATTAAAAAAATTTAGCCAGTGTTCTTGTAAGTGGTCAAAATTTTCGTTTGTTTTCGAGTTAATACGTTTTAAATAAAATAATACGTCTTAAATAAAATAAAGTATCATTGCATTGCCAACCTACGTAAAGCAAAAGCTTAGGTACTACATTAAAAGCTCTTTTCGCTTATTATCGCTTATGATCGTCCAAATCAATCCTTTCTAGACTCGAAATCACTACAATAATTTTGTTGTTCTGATATGTGTCAATGTCAGTGTATTATGACACTAAATGGATAATATCCTAACGTTTATTTTAAGCTTGTACATTATTTTGTCACAAAATCCCACACACATTAAAATTTAAAATATGTAAATATGGTGTTTGTTCATGGTTTTTGTATGCTGCAGCTTCTGTTGAAGAATATCGTCAACGGTTTGAACCAGAAAAAATCCTGGTAAAAAAATAACGTATTTTTTTATTTAGTCTTCAACAAACTGTACGAGACCATAACATCTATACTTGACAAAGTTTAAAATAAGCTTAACGTATTCTAGATTTAGTAGAAGAAGATGCAAAGGCCAGCCCACGAACAATGGGTACTCAACTGGAAGATAACGCTAAGCGTATGGTGGATAAATAATAAGTCATAATCGTCATGTTGTATCGCGCATAATTTTTACGGATGAAGTAACATTCATCCCTGACGACATTATTAATACTCGGAACTCTCATGTATGGTCAGACCAAAACCCCCACGCAACAGTCAATAGTAATTTTCAGCCCAAGTGTTCGGTAAACGTGTGTGGTATGGTCCAGTTATCTAACCAGCCCTCTTCATTTGGAGAATCGCCTCACAAGAGAGCGCTACTAATATTTTTAACAAAATGAATTTCAAGTACTATCAGAAGGCGTTCCTCTAAACAACAGAATGCAACTCCTTTATACCCCCTGCACAGTTCGCTCGTCGAGTCAAGCAACATTTGGACGATATGTTTCAGGTGCTTTGAATTGGTCGCGGTAGTCTTATTGGTCTGCAAGACCTCCAGATCTCACGCCACTAAACTATTGTTTATGGGGCTGGTTCATGAATGAAGTTTACAAAGTAAAATCGATACTCAGGATGCACCAAATCGACGTACTAGAAATTCTTCAGATGATATTAAAGAAATAGATGAAATAATTAGGAGAGCAACAGGCGCCCTGTATAAAATGTTTAGAGGTTAATGGCAGCGTTTTTAAACGTTTATTAAAAGAACGATATTTAAAAAATTTTATATTAAATTTTGTTTATTTGTAACTACGCTATAACTTGAAAACATTCACATCAGTTCCACATGTACATTACATTTCTGGAGTTTGCTTCGCAGCTTTCGACTCACTCTGTATCGTTCTTTTCTTTATTTCAAGATTATGACTAACAACAAATTAAACAAAGGTGTTTATTAAGAAGTCCAAAAATTATACCTGAAACATAATAATGACAGAAAGGACTGTGTAATAGTATGGTGAACAACACAAAAGTATGAGCACACTTCGCACCACACAAGTTTAATTAATCAATTCAGGACAGCTGTTTCGAAGATGCGTCGATCCTCATTTCCAACCGTTGACTGGTCAATATAAAAACACAATATGATATTTGAAAACATGAATATAAACTATTTAATTTCGAAGAAATCTTAAAATGAACTAAATTCATAGTGGAGGATCATGGAAAAAGAACAATACCGGTCGGTGATTCGATTCCTTTTTTTTGGATGGGAAAAGGCATGCAGAAATCAAAAAGAAATTAGATGCAATTTATATGGTCCATGAATGTCTAGCATCAGAATTTAAAGACGGTCGAACATCCGTTTTTAATAAAGAGCAGCTATTGAGGTGACTACGGACGGATATGACCAATCAATGATATCGGGTTATTAGACCGCCGGGTGAAGATTAGAGAGATTGTTAATATTGTAAATATTTCAATTGAACATGTGCAAAATATCTTTCTCGAAAAATTATCGCGTCTGTTGGCGATTGATCAAAAACAAAATAATTTCAAAGAAAGGTTTGTCCATATTTATGCGCAACGAGTGAATTTCTACGGCGTTGTGTAGATGAGACATGAATGCCTCACTACACTTCAGAAACCAGACAATACTATGCCGATTTATTGGATCGATTCCACGCTAAGCTCGTGAAAAAGAAGTTCCCTACCATCATCGCCTCGGCCCACTCATCGGCAATTGCGACAGCAAAACTAGTCGAAATTAGTACCCCACTCACCCTATCTATCAGATTTGGGTCTCTGTCACTTTTTTTTTCTTTTTCTAAACTTGAAAAGATGACTTGGTAAAAAGCAGTTCACGTCAAATGAAGAGGCCATTGCCAAAACAGAGGCCTATTTTGTAAATTTTATGTCAGAAGTGCCAGATTGAAGGAGAATATCAGATCTTATAGATATGGTAGAGTAGAATCGTCATGTATAGCACAACACATAAACGAAACCAGGCATAATATTAAATTAGAAAACCTAAAATTGATTAAGAACATAACTTCACCGCGGGAATTAGACGTTTACGAAACTATTTATATAAAAAGTAACACAAATTTGATGAATGTCATACTCAGTTCTGTTTGATTTATTACGGCAAGGTGCTGCAATAACAAGAGACCCTTTCGTCTATTTCTCCGTGTTTATCATATGTCTTAGTTTGGATGTATATGCCCGAATAGGGGTAGAACAGGCATGCCAGAATTTGAGGTCTCTCCCACATCATTCGGTCTACGGTTGAAAATAAGAATCGACATAACTTCGAAACAGCTGTTCCGGATTAATAAATTAAACTTGTGTAATGCGAAGTGTGTGGTTGCTTTTGTGTTGTTTGCTATATTACTCTATAGTTCTTGCTATCATTATTGAGCTGAGTTATTTAGTTATTTAAATGAACAATCGAATTAAATGATAATCAAAAGTCCCTGTATTAATTGTAAATGCTTTTTACAAAAAATGGTTTTAATCTACTTATAGTAAGAATGTTTGTTTTAATGTGCTTCTTGAAATCTCGTTTTCTTCCGCTTTTTCGTTAATATTCCAAATAAATTTCTTCCAAATCCTTTCTGGTTGCTTTCTTTTGTTTCTGGAGTTAATGTTCTTGTTTAATGTCTTTAGAATACCACGGTTCGCCTAACGACGATCATTTCTGATATGAGTTGACATCGTGAATTTAGACTGCTGGATTTCAAATAATGTGCGTTGTGTTTTTACAAAAAAAAAAATATTTAGGAATTATTAAAAATAATTCCACAGAATAATGTTAATGGAGTCCTCTTCTATATAAATAATTAAAAACATAAATTATCAAAATACCAGAATAGGAATATTAATCAAAATTAATTCGAATTTTACAATTTTAATTGAATTTTGATATTTTGTGTGTATTGAGTTTAAATAATACAGAATTAGGGAATTATAGTGTAAATGCACGTACTTCACCTCAATGACTCACTACAATACATACATACAGTATAGAATATAATATCCCTTTAACGTCCAGCAATATATACTTTAGTCCAGGAGCTTTGCCCCACGACCCTACGAGAACGGCTATCTACATATATGTTCGCTGTGCATATGAGAGATCTGTTCCTAAAATCGCGCATTTCCAATTCAATTTCCATTTTAAGTTAACCCTGACGCTAACACCATATACCCACGCAGAAAGAGATAGGGATGTTGAAAGCGAAAAAGACAGATATAAATGCGAAAGGTTTCGCATAGGAGAATCAAAATGAATGATGAACGTGCCGAAGTTGCGGACCAATTTACTTTATATCATGTCAATCTAATCTTCTTGACGGTGAATCGTATTGGCTGATTGCACGCAGGCCCTTAGGCTTCGAATACAGAACGAGGCTAATAGGATGCAGATATCATTGAACTTGTACAAAGAATCTATTCCAGTGAAAATTGTGTATCCGGATTATGTTATGACGATCTTTTTTCAGTCGCTCGATGCCATTCTAATCGTCTTTCTGTCTTCTTTCGCTACAATATGTACCGACGTGAAGCGAGATTAATACCCTGCTAGTGAATGTATTGTTAGTTATGCGCTGTTGGATATCTTTTCATACCTAAAAGTACGTAAAAAGAAAAAGGACATTGCTGCCATTACAGGGTGTTACGACCAGGTTTCATACAGACAGAGTCGATATCATGAAAACAACTGATCTTTTTGCCTTTTCATCCTCTGTGCAGTAATGTAAATAAAACGAAATAATAAATTTAAAATATACATGTAACTTTGTCAGAAGTATAAATCTAATCTACAATAGATACATAAAATAGTTTTGTTACCCGGTATACCTGCAGGCTAATGAGCGATTGCATTTGTCATATTTTTATTAACATTGATCCTTTCAATCTCTTGCATTCATGTCTTTTTCACGAAATTTCATCTCTTGTGGAGGAAAACAGAAATAGGGGTAATTTTATCATGAAGCATCAGAATGTGGGCTAAAGTTCAACCAGAATACGATATGTGAGCAGATGCAACTTTTAGAAAATACAGAATGGCCTTGATATACGTTCTAGGCTTGCGTATGGTATTATGTACCGCCCATTGCGACTAGGGTTTAATGGAAAGAGATACAGACCCAGTGTATCGAGCAAGTTTTAAGCGTTAATGACTTGTTTAATTTAAATAGAACATCCTGTATTTTACGTCAACAGCAGATATAGAATTTAATTGTCTGTTGTCTTCATATTTTCATAAAACACCGAAATTTTCAAAATGCAGACATCTTTTGTAACCAATGTTACCTAATATTTATTAAGTCATTTATGTTCCATTTAAATTAAAGAAGTTATTGATCAATAATGATAGCAAGGACTGTAGGGTAGTAAGGCAAACAACACAAAAGTATTAGCCCACCATTGATCGAATGGTCAACGGTTGAGAATGAGAATCGGTGCATCCTCCAAACGGCTGTCTAATTAATTAAACTTGCGTGCCGATACTATTGTGTTGTTTGTAGTTATTGATGTCTAAAACTTACAATTATTTAGTCTTAATTTTTGAACGCCCTTGTACACGTTAGTAAATTTTTCGCAAGTATAACATAGAACTTATTAATTTAGTAGACTCTAGTGTAAATTTAGTCTAAAAAAAGGATATTGAGAATTTACACATTAAAATTGGTACTACATTTTCATACAAAATATTTCAAAAACCGTTAAGTTTAAGTGACGTAAACTCACTTTTATTTTCACCCTAGAAACCAAAAATAAAATAATATACAGGGTGCTCCATTAAAAAATACTTTGATATGTTTTGTATTTTTGGTAGACCCTACACATTGTAACAATAATTTCAAAATATACCTCTAATAAGCCCCTATCCGCTCCAAAACAAAAACGTTATCAAAATCAAATAATTTAGCCGCGAAGTATTGCATCGGTGTATGTCCTACTAAAAATTGTAAAATATTCTCCTCATTCTAACTCCTAAACGACAAAAAGAAAAGCTGGCAAATTTGAACGAGCATACCATAATACGGTACACGTATCCTCCATAAACAATCCGAGGGCGACAAGGTAAACTTTTTATTTACAAATGTTTACCATGATTTAAATTGAAAACATACATAACTTATAATATTTTGCGTAACCGAAAGTGTTCCAAACAATGAAACCAAACTTTGTAAACATTACCACATGTTAATAAACTATAAGTACAAACACATAAATTGTAATAATTTAAGAAAATGTAAAAAATAAGGTGCTGTACGTGAAAAAAAAGTAGTTTGAAATTTCAAATGCATGACCATTTACTCCAAACTGCCGAGCCGGCGAAGATGGCCCCCTGAATAATGCGAAACTAACGAGTAGCAATAATATAATTACTAGCATTCTTTATTATTTCATGTGATTACCTACTTCCTTATGTAAATTCTCAACTGAAACAGAAAAATGCGAGCATTTATTCTAACAGAAAATTAATCTCGTATCCTGCAATTAAACTAACAAGTCACTAACAACATCTTGTATGTACTTCTAGAGACACTATAAAAATTGTAGTATTCAAATACAAGGTTCAATTCTAAGCAAAGTATAAGCCACTGCGGAAGTTTGACAAACGGTTTTATCAGGTGGCATTCGACAAAGTTTCATTGTTTCCACGTTAGGTGTTTTATACAGCAAAGTATGTGGGATTTATCATGCACGAGTTTCCAACAACTGATTATAAAAGTTCCACCTAATATTTGTGTTGGATACATACCTATTAATACAAATTTTCGATAATGAAAGGCCTATAGTTCCTCTTTGTTGAAATTGTTACATTACGCTGACAGTAGGTATTCACGGTTTGTGAATAAGAAGGAGCGTAATACCAATCCAAACTTATAGTATCCCAACTACACTGCTCAAAACAATTGGAGGATATTTACAAAATTAATAATAAAATAAATAAATAAATAATATAAGACACGCAAATATGTTTATATTGCAACTATAACGTTTTTAAATAAGAAACTTTGACAAGTTTCAACTTGTACAGCGCTTCAGTGCGAACCTCCACAGCTTGAGGTATACAAGCGCGTATCCGAGCGATGTCGACTACAGTTAGATTTTCCGTATCATATTAAATTTTTAACCGTAATTACGGGTAATAATGGAAAGGCAACGTGATTAGACTCATGCACAGGCTTGGAGAGCGATAGGTCAATTGGAAGGTTGACGCTGACAGCAAGCTGTTGCTGAAGTTTTTGCAGTTTCGCGTTTGTGGAATCGGCTTTTAGAAACTGGAGATGTTCAGAGAAGACGAGGACAAGGACGCCCAGCATCTACAACACCAAGAGATGATCGATACCTAACAGTATTTGCACATAGAAACCGTACTCATAACACAACGCAGCTTAGAAGTGAGGTTGCCGCTGCAACGGTAAGAGTAGTATCAACTCAAACAATAAGAAATCGTCTTCACAACGTTGGCATGTATGCTCGAAGACCCCTAGTATGCGTTCCACTAACTGCTCTTCGTAAAAGGTCCCGAAGAATATGGGCTGAGCAACATAGAAATTGGAATCACGATAACTGGACACAAGTACTTTTTTGTGATGAATCCAGATTCGCCCTAAATCCAGATAATAGACGTATTTTAATTTGGCGTGAACCTGGAACACGTAATCGGCCACAATTTGTTCGAGAAAGGCCGCAATATGAAGGTGAGAGTGTAATGGTATGGGCCGAGATAAACGCAGGAGGGCATACAGACCTTTATGTGATACAGAATGGCAACCTGACTGCTCAGAGGTATCTGGATGAAATTTTTAGACCCATTGTTCTTCCGTACGCTGACGCTATGGGTGAAAGATTCATTTTAATGGATAACAATGCTCGTCCACATCGGGCAAACATCGTGAACAACTGGATTGAACAATTTTGAATCAATAGAGTGGACTGGCCAGCAAATTCTCCTGATGGTAATCCTATCGAACATGCTTGGGATGCTTTAGGAAGACGTGTTGCAGCAAGAAATATGCCACCGCGTACAATTTGGGAACTTGAAAATGCTCTGATAGAGGAATTGAATAATCTTCCACAACCATTTTTTGATGTGCTAATTCGATCAATACCGATGAGATGTCAAACCTTTATTGCCGTTTGTGGATATCATTCACATTATTAACAATGGATTTTTCGTTATTTTATCAATAAAACTTCTTATAAAGTCTCATAATTGTGTATTCATTTAATAATATTTATTCACAATAGTGCCTTAGTAGCTTTAAAATGTACACAAACAAGTTCAAATTTGTCAATGCGTTCGGTTTCTTATTTAAAAACATTGTAGTTAAATATAAAAATATTTGCAGGTGCTACATTCATTATTTATTTATTTTATTTTTCCAAATATCCCCTAATTGTTTTGAGCAGTGTATGCTAAAATTGTGTTCTACGGCCGCAACATCGCTAATGTTCACATTGTTTTATGCATCTGTTATTGTTGAATGTATTTTAATATTTTTATTATTATTATTATAAAATTGTACCTTTTATTATTCTCGTTTCAAACTTTTTAATTCCTTTTTACTATTCCCCATATTTTTGCCTATTCCTCTTTAATTGTCCCAAATCTTCTTAAGGAAGCCTGACTTGTAGGTTGGGAATCGCTTATGTAGAGACATTATTTTTCAACAATTATTTAAGTTAAAGTAATTATTTACATATTTATATATTACATTTGAAAAATAAAAAAAAAAGGAAAAGAAAATTACAATTAATACAATATAAAAGCAAGAAGAAGCTGACAGATAAAAAATACAGTCCCTTTTTTTTGTTTAATTAATGAGAAAATGAAATAAAATAATTGACAAGCCTGAAAATATCCACGAGAATAGTACGACGAAACGTAGCAAAATAAAATAAATCCATGGAAAAAGAAGCTTGTTGTGTTCTTTACCAAAGACCTAAGAGCCTAAAGCAAAACACTGGAATATTAGTGGGAGGTTAGAACAAAATTTGCCAAATAATGGCCGTCGCTTGTTTTGAGTTAATTGCAGTTGATTGAATGGTGTTCAGCAAGGGACTGTCGCTCTCGATGATACGATTGCGCGTTTTGGAATTTAGCGCGGGCGTTTCAACTTACTTTCTGATGGCTGTCACAGATCCGGAAAAAAACTACAATAGTAAACGTTAACCGAAAAAGAAAGTCCGTAGTATAGACGTCGAAAATTAGGCTTTCCTATGATACCCGTTTCGAGGGCGGATGAGCCGTCCCGTAATCTTGTTATCGTTCGCCCTATTTTTCTTCCATATACCTTCTAGTAAGAGTGGGATCGTCCAATGAGACGGAGCTATTACTTTTTATAATATATAATTTTTTTTAATAGAATTTGAGAAGCCGCAGCACCGTGGATAAATATGTGATATGCGTTTATATTACAATAATTTTGTAAAACATCTGCCATGATTATGATATATCATACTTACAACAGAAATCATGCGTCCCTTTGTTGCCCATGAAAATATTTTAATTGAAGCAGTGGCAGTGGTGCCCACTACCAACTCTTTATTAACTTAAAATGTATTTAACATTCATTTATAATTAGATAGGTACTATAACGTTTATGCAGAACTTTTAACGTTCTTGGAAAAATATTAAGTGTCCGTATTATTTGGAAGCACAACAGGAAATGTTTTCATTGTTCACAATGATCTTAAATGATAATAATTATAAGTTGCCCCATTATTAACATTAGTTTCTAATAAAATTTCGACAATCAACGATATTAAAAAAAATAATTTATTATGAATTAGTTTTGGTTTGTTGAAAGTGTATGTGAAAAGCAACAATTTGTAATAAAAATTAGAGGTGTACAAATCTGAATTTCAGAAAAGGGCGTAGTGGAAGTATTACTACTGACCAAAACATGACGGTAATAAGTTGTGAAAATTATTCTTGCTTGATTGCACCAAACGGAGCTAAATTATACTCAATACTGAAGACCTTTGACGGAGAGTTTCGAAAAGTTCGGAATTTAGTGTTACCAGCAAAATCTTACCGCTGATAGTTTCGATGTTTCATTCAACAACGGAACATCGGAGAGAATCATTGAACTCGAAAGTAGTAGTGAACTTTACAATGGCAGATAGAGTGTTTACGGATAAAACATTCAACATATGTTCTAAACTCTCCGACCAAATTTACACACTTCACGTCGATATGAAAAGTTTAGAAAACTACACTAATGCGCGTCTAGCTACATATGTATACGTTACTTCCAAATATAAAAAAAAAGATACGTACAAGAGAGGGCTTGAATTGGTAAGAAGTAGAGTTCCAACTTTTAACACAACATGTTTGAAAGGTGGTTCTGAACAATCCACTATTTTGGCCTGCAAAGACTGCCTAATACATCTTTAAATGAATGTAATTTTTGTTTTAAACAGTGTCTATGGTCGAAAATCCAAGGATTGGGATTTTCGATCGCATATTGGACAGACCAAGAACTGAGAAACCATGTGAAAATGACTGCACCATTAGCACATCTGCCAATATCGTTCGCAGAAATGATATGGATGTATATTATGGAACAATATCCAACTATAGCTGTAATATGTACAACGGTTATTCTGTAGAACAGTGGATGAAAAATGATATGTGAATTGCGGCCAGTCGATTTAACAGAAATATAGGAAAAACACCCTAACACATTACCAGAGGAAAACAGAATTTCGAACAAAAGAGCAAGAAATGGACAGAAGAATATAACGGACATATGAAGAATTAAAAAACTCCGATGTTTGTGATGCGTGTTTCGAAATGCAAAACCCTCCCTCAACCACAATAAACCTGTTTGGTTATGGTCGTCAGAGACGTTATTCCTATTCTGAACCTATTCACTTTATTCGATTTTCGGCCATTGTCAAATAATGCCACAATTAAGAAATAACGCAGTCAACAAGGTCTTGTATTTAAGAAAAAGTATGGAATTCTAACCAGAAAGCAAAAGATATCTAAATCCTACGTTTCACAAAGACGGGACATTAATATTAATTAATTAAAACCTTGACAAGCAAATCATAAAAAAAGCAACACTGAGTTGAACAAACCGAATAAATATTAATATAATCAATCAAAAAACACATGTATGTTGAATGTTCCCTATACGCAGCAACCATCCTTCTACGAATAATTTTCACCGATTGTCTTCTTTTGGCATAAACATTGCAACACTGCGATGTTCAACCTTCATTTCATTCGTTTCATCGACAAGTAAACCTTCAAAAATGTCTATAAACCACACAAATAAATATATATTTCTAAATGCAGTTATATAAAATAATCAGCGTTGATGAACTTTTTCCCTCGAGGTCAATTAATGGCGAATGTGACACTAAATGTTATTACTATGGATCACATGGAGAACCTATCTGCCCTGTAATTTCGTACACATTTTTCTCTGTTCTGATTAGTTTATCCGTCCTGTGCATTGTGAACTTTATGTAATCTAACTTAGTGTAACAAAATCAACAAGGCATGGCGAAAAATGTAAAATTGCATCCGGCTAGTATCCGAATAAAAGCTAGATTGTAATTACTACCTGTGTCTAATTTCACGCACTCCTCTTTGTCATCATTTTCGCGCAGTTGTTACTAAAAATATTAGTGCTACATATAACTGACACGTTATGTTGTGAAAGAAATGAAAATTAATAATATGTATTAGGTTAGGATTCTAGTGTTTAATTTGTGGACGATTCTTTGATTTTTTATAATTTTTTTGAAATTAACAGTTTATCGGCATTCAAGTTTAAAAAACAACAACGAATTGAAACCAATTACCATTCTTAGGCCTTACTCAAACTACTGCTTCAATTTGTATGCATCAAAAGGCATCTCTTATTTTAAATTAGCGAAATTTTAAAAAGCGAAAGAAATCTGCTGAAAGACATACTGACCATTTTATTTTGTCAATATCACTGTAACTTTTTTGCTTATTTAAGACGGAATTCATATGACTTTGTTTATTATAGCAATAAGGCTTCAGAATTAATTCAGAGTGATTTAGCGAAATTAATATTAATACCCTTTTCTAATGGTAATACAGTCATGAGAAACTCGGTTACAGAAATGACAGAAGGTGAATCATAGACTTGTTGACACTAAAACCGAATTCGGGTGCAGAAATTTTGTAACAGATTGAATGGTCAAAAAATTGCCATATTGGCCAAATTTATGAATTTATTGTAGTCCTATAAACGACATCGTATAGTACTAGTCTTCAGCATTTTCGATTGCTGCTGTACGATTTTTTTTAATTGAGACAAGCAAGTTTGAACTTCCCCATCCCAAAATATGTATATAAACAATAATTAATTTAATCACAAATTAATTTTAATTAGACATTCGCTTAATTCAGAAATGTTGTGTAAATCGGGGGTTACACTTTAAGTTTTTCCATCACCGACATTATTTACAACACACACACATATATACGCAACAAATTAACAAGTACTTAAAATTCAAAACTCTGAACTTGAGAAAAACCTTTGATACGTCGAATCGGTGAAACAAAACTGAGACCCAAACACGAAAAATATATACGAAATATCGTACTAAATATCATCAACTGAGATTTTCACTTTTGATAGCTTTCTTGTTGCTATATCTTAGCAAAGTTCTTGAGTAACCTAAGTAATTTTTATTTAATATAGTTTAGTAGCTTCGTTAGCATCATCTAGAGCAAACATTTTGAAAATGTACTAATACTTGATCATTGGTTGGATTGATTTACACGATAAATTGATACGATGCTTAAGAATGTTTCGGAATTTATATTTGCATCTATTTTGAGTAACTTAGTACTAGTGAAATTTATTTATTAAAATTATTTAAAGAAATTGTTGAACTATCGTGAAGACTCTATAGTTTGAAATAGAGTGCTGTAGTATCTTTAGCTCATTAATTCAGTCTAGTAAATGTTTGAAGCCCATTGAATATTCTCGGACTATTTGCGTATCCTGTTTAAATGTGCTCATTTCTCAATTGTTCTTTATAATTTAGAAAAAAGAAGGAAAATTAAACTTGTGGGATATCCAGGTTTCCAAACCTCCAGGAATTGTAAAATTGCTTCTATTGTCTAAATAGTAGGAAGCTAATGAAATAGCGAACCAGGCACCTACTTTGTATATAAATAGAAAACCTTGTATATTATTGCGCTTTCGGTTTCTTTATACTACTACTATAAACTGTAAACAAAACATACTGACATCGGCGATTTCAGACACTTAATTCAAAATTTCGAGCCTAAGAAGAAAAGAAATAGGTATAAGGCATAATTTGTATGTTCGAAGAAAGTGAAAGAAATTGTATACTTGTACACGCTAAACTGACTAACGAAGTCCACAACCGAAAACATTTCTCAAATTAAAGTTAAGATTTGATGCTACTGGGAGGTTCATTCTTTTAATGTGGAAATAAAGGAAGACAATCATAATGCCTCTATTTGAACATGAAACCAAATTCGAACATCAGAAACGCAATTTTTTTTAATAGCACTGTCTATTTTTTCTACATTCGGCATATGAGAAATTTATATCTTTAACGTTTTTGTACAATAATGAATATGTGTAACATTGAAAGTAAAAGAAATATTTACAGTTAAGCGAGAGTGCTACATTTGGTAGGTATTGTATCCAAATGATTTCTGGTGATAATGCTATTTGATTACAAACAAAAGGTGCTAACATTGACACTTTTAAAGCATTGATTCAATATTTTCTGGCCAAGTAGCTACTCGCATTTAAAAGCCAGCATTGTACTTGGAGATTGCAAGTGAAATGATTGCAGGTCAATATAGTTTGGTTACCATCACAGTAGTAAACAAAATATACTGACATTGATGCTCTTAGACTGGTAATTCAAAAAAAACAATTATAGTACTAATGCACAATCTTATCAAGAAAGAAAAACAAAGGATACTATATATTTTAATAAAAGTTCATACAGGCTAGCATTAGGTGTAATAGTAAAATAAAAAGAGTAGCAAATTTAAAAAGAAACAGTAATATGCAACACAATTGGAATATATTATGAACTAATAATCTTCGTTGTATTTTCTTTGCTATAACTAATAGTTATCTACAGTGAACGCTCGAAAATCCTTCTTTACGCAGACTTTTGTAAAGCGTTGTTCACGCACTTCCGATTGCTTGCGTTGATCTTAATTTCGTGTATAAATCATATGTGTGAAGTCGCTTTTAAGTATTTCAATTCGTAAATAGCTACTTAGACACAAAATTAAAAAAACAGTTAAGAATAGCAGTGTCCGCATGTTTTGTTTACAGTTATCACAGTAATCACAGTAATCAAACAACACTAATACCAGAAACGACTTGGATGCAATATCCAAACGCAGGACTCGTTCAACTGTAAATATGTACCTCTTTTAGTTTTAATGTCAGATAGATACAAAAGCGCTACAAAGGTTATAATAACGTATGCATCAACGGCCAGACTCAGATAAAACTAAACATGTTCCGGGTTTGTACCGTGTCATGGTATGTAGTCGAAATCTCGACGTTTCGCCCACAATCATATGGGGCTTCTTCAGGAGAAGGAAAGTTGGCAGGTCACAGTCAGCACGGTAACTCAACGATGAAACCACGCCAGAGGCGAAACTAACTGAGAGGGAAGCAATTGATCACGGTAACTCAGCATGTGAACTCGCTAAAGGGAAAGACGAAAGAATTCCCGAAATCTTTGAGAGAAGATAAGCGGTAACTAGATTGGTGACACCGTTGCCGTTCGTTAATTTACTGGTTGGATGAAAGTGTTGATGATTCTGTTAATATCCTTATTATAAAAACCATTATTGAGAAAGGTCTTCCGCGCATAATTCAGCTCGGTGAGAAGATTGACACCGCCCTGTGAACAAAGGAATTGATAGCTGAGAACTTTTCTGCCGGGTGATGATGTGAGGTGGCATCGAGGTACCTATCCGTATGTGTGGGTTTTTTCATAAACGAAGTGACCTGAGCTGCCATCGGAATTACATGTGACTAGTACGTCAAGCAACAGGAGTAGTCCGTTATCTTCTACCTCCACAGTGAAACTGATGTCTGTGTGTTGATGAATGAGATGATCTAGGAAACGAATTCAAATGATTCCATGAAAATATTAGCCACGATAGGGGAAGGAGAAAGCCTATAGCAGCACCAGGTAACTGTTTGTAAAATTGTCATTGGAGTATGAAATATGAAGGGAGACGACCTATGCTAAGATTCACCGTTCCGTTCCATGAGTTGGTTAATTATATTAATTGAATCATCGACCGAAGCTTTGGTAAAAAAAGATTTTCCGTTGAAGCTGACTAATTGTAAAATATCCGCTGGTAGTAAGTAGAAAAGTCTGTAATATTAACGATAGGCCTGAGAGGTATGTCTTGTTTGTGAATCTTGGCAAGACCATACACCCTCTGTGATTTGGATTCTACTGATGAGACGATAGATGAGACGTTTTTGGGTTTGAGGAGGAATGTGTGCGAAAATTTGAAAGAGACGCTCTTTCAATTTTTTTACTATTAAGATGGCTTCAACTTCCATCCTCTTCCGAGAGCTACTGCAAACCGCATTCTTTCGAAACAGCCAAATATCTTGAATTCGCCAAACCTCCTACATCCAACATTTCCAAATGTAAAAAAATAGACCTTACGAAGTTGGTTGATTTCTGGTAGTAGTAGTATTAGTTCTTGACTACTCTCAATATATTGACAAAGTGATGGAGTTGTCGTCTAATCCCAGGCAAATCCAAATCACCCCGGTTGTATGCTATTATATATAAGATTCATAATAAGGCATGCCTCTCAGGCCTCGTGTTCGTGCTATAGACCCTGCACCTTCCTCCTATCCAAGTATCTGGCCAACATCCTCAAAAAGTATACGGGGAACATTCCTTCATATGTACTTAAGACTGGTCATTTCGTGGAACTCACTTCTAACATTCACATTAAACCGGCGGATATCTTCGTCAGCTTCGATATTTACCAAAGTTCCGATACATTGCCATCGAACAACTCCTGGAACGGAATGGTGAGTCTGTTAGACTCAATCGTCTTGTGGAGAAATGTCTCACTTGTGTATATTTCACATTCAAGGGACAATTTTACAAACATTTATCTGGTGCTGTCATGGCCTCTCCTCTCATCTCTGTTATAGGTATGGTTCCGGTATATATGACACTTTAGTTATGTTGCCTAATGGCAAAGACTCTTTATCTGGTTTTCTAAACCATCTCAATCATCATCACTTTCACTAGACAGGTAGAACATAACGGTGTACTCCCGTCCTTGACGCAAATCACACTCAGATGGTAGCTTAGATCACTCTGTTTATCGAAAACTCACACACACGGATAGGTATTTCAATGCCATCTCACATTATCACCCGGCACAAAAGTTTTCAGTTATCAACTACTTGGTTCGTCGGACGGTGACAGTTTCTGAATAAATTAACAAAATCATCAACAAACACCTTCAACCAACAAATAACGAACGATAATACTGCCACCAATACAGCTATCGCGTATCTTTCCTGTATCCGCAAGGTAACGGATAGATTAATATACATTTTGAAAAAACAAAACACTAAAGCAATTTTCAAATCCCCCTCAAAAGTTTTAGAAATTCTTCCCTCCAAAGACATATTTTCTCCCTTAGTGAGTAAAGGTGCTTGTAGGATCTCTTATTCATGTGGTTTAGTGTACATCCGGTGAAACAGAACGCTTTGTCAAAATTCGTCTGACAGAGCACGAACGCTGCGCTAGAACACGCGTCACTTCGAATTCGGTTATCACGGAACATCATCTAGATACTGCCAGATATTATTTAGTGTTATTTCATTGCCTTGTACTTCTTCCCACAATCGAAAACTTAGAGAGCCCCTATGCGCTGTCTCTATAGATACTTAAACATCCTAAGAGTATCAGTAGAGATACAGGTTACCCCCTCGCAGACATATGAAAACCCGTCATCTGTAACGTTCAATCCTCAACTGACACTGACTGTGACAAGGCCTGCTCACCGCCGATATAAAAGCGCGCTGCTCCCCTCGCCCCTCGCAGTTGATTTTCGCCTCTGGCATGATTCAGACGCTGAGTTGCACCGTGATCCATTGTTGCCCGCTCAATTAATTTCGCCTCTGATTTACACGTTGAGTTTACCATGCTAACTGTGGCTTACCACCTTTCCCGCACATGATTTTGGGGGAAATGTCGAGTTTTGGATTACCTGCCATTATACGGTACAAACCCAAAACACGTTTAGTTTTGAATTGGATATAGAAAAAATACATATTAAAAAAAAATACGGTTCTAGTATTTTAATTTGGTAAAGTTCGGTGCTAAATACTCAACAGCCAGTATATTTCGTAGGCCAACATCTACATAGTCAAATTTGTATTTTAATCTTGTGAAAATTTACGCTAGAGTATGTGCCTGGTTCGCTTCTTATCGGTTACCTTGTATATTCGGACATATTTTTGAAAGGTGCTTTAGGATATCTATAATGTTACCAGAAAATTTTAGCTTGCTAGTGTTTACACGTTAAGCGCAATCTTACAATTACAGAATGTTGGGACGGTGAAACGATAGAAGACAAAGTAAACGAATATGGAAGTAGGGGAAAATGTTCTCATAAATTTGCACAAAAATATGATACTTAACAAAAAAGATACAAAGAACCTAGCCATATAGTCCTATTGTTTGTTTATTCAGGATGATGAGCTGTCATGCAGTTTGTCTCTTTGACTTTCTGTCAATATAGGGACATTCTTAGAATACAAAAACAAATTGAAAATAAATAGTATAAAGATACAAATATACAAAAATAAGTTCTAGTTAATGGAAGAGATGATAAACTATAAATTAAATATCCCACGCGTGCGCTTTGTACTTAAAGCTGCCATAAGTTTTTTTCACATTAAATTTTAAATTGTGCAATTACTATAATTTTGTTAACAATGGTTTATACATTATAATGGGGACTATTCTTCGACGTAACTGAGACTTTTCTGTGTGTTTTAGTTCGCAGTTAACCATTCGAACGCAATTTAGATGTACTGGAGATTTTCGTATTCAAACTCAAATTGTCAGAATATATGCTCAATCATCTACCCGGTTGAAGAGATTTATGTAGATTTACATTTTTGCAAAAGAGCATTTGAGTACCTTTATATCTCAAGTGCAATAGAGTAACGTGCAAACGATCTTTATAAGCTTCTTGCAATTATTTAATCGTTGATCATTTTCCGTGTTTTTTCTTTAGTGCTTCGCAATTACCGATTAGTTACAAATTAATGGTGAACAGTGCCATGGATCAAATTTCTAACACTCCGATGTGCTGCATACTGGTGTGAAAATTCAAGACATACTTACGGATTTCTTCGGGCTAATTCTGCAAAATCCAATCCACTAGTAGGGAGGCTCCTTTTTTTCTACCGGAGTTTATATAGTTTTCTTCCTTTTTCCCTTTTCCTGAATTTCGTAAGGCGCCGCTTCGGACGCTTCCATCATCACGACTAAAATCAAATCGCAGTTGATTCAGGTAATCAAGTTGGCCGGAGGGGCTTCCAGAACCCGAGCCATAGAAGTGGTGTCACGCCCTCGTCGCTGAAGCGAATCTCCATCCCCGCACCCTTCCTTCCGTTCACTAATTTATCCAGGCATAAACAGATGTGTAATGTATTTTAAATTTGCTTCCGCGTTTGTGTATGTGCGTATCGATGTGCTTCTATACACTCACATTCATCATGGAACATCTACGTACGAGATAAATTGCATATTTGCATGCATACGAACGTAGTACGTAGCACATTCATATACCGTATCCTGCCGTCTCTTTCAACATTTGTTTTATTCCTTCCAAATTAATTTGGAACAAGTCGTAACTGTAGGATGTCTAATTTTCTAAATTTTTATAAGCTAACAAATATCATTATGGTCTTGTGTTAAGAAGATAATAGGCCCATTAAATCACAGCTACTGTCACCGATTTTCAGATCTTGATTATATTGAAAAATTGCTACATCTCAGTCTATACAAGTGTTATAAATATTTATTTCTATGGCACAGTGTTTCAGTTCTCCACTAATTTTGCTCAAAAGTGGAAATATCCATATACAGTTAATTGCCTTTTTATGATCTGTAATTGATAGTAATTGAGTGTTTTTGTACTCTTTCCAACCATCTGAGTCTCATTAAGTGCGGGCAAATCATAGTAAAATCTTTTTCTACAAATATTGTTAGCACAGTAGTGGAGAAATAGTTACACAGGAAGCTTCAAATAAGCTATACTATTTCAGTTACTGTAATGAAATTTATTTGTTTAAAGCGAATTTCGAGCTAGGTATTTGTGTTACAAGAAGGTATTTGAGTCTAACATTTTAAGGCCCATGTAAAAAAGTAAAACATGTATGGGCGCACCTTTTACCCATTTAAAAGGAAAATCGATATTATACAGATCGAGTCAACGGTTTGGCAAAATCCGTTTATTCCAAATAAGGGCAAAATTATATGTGGACGCACATATATAGAAATGATCAATACATAGTCTAAAAATATTTCCTTATTATTTTCTATTCTATCAAAAGCTTTATCCAGGTTCAGAAATGCGATGTAGATTCCTCTGTAATTTCCCTTAGCGTGGAAATATGGTCTTGTGTACCCCTGCCTAGCCTAAACCCAATCTAGGGCTTCTTTAGTTGTTCTTTTATTTGCATCCAAAATTTTCTCTCCGATACCCTTCCACACTATGCTATGAAGGTGATGATTCTGTAGTTATTACACTCTTTAATATTTCCTTACTTATAAATGGATATAATTATGCTAACTTTCCAACCTTCTAGTATTCCTGCACTATTCCGCGCTTTTCTTTCTTCTACCTTTCTATTGCTCTCATTACTTCGTCTTCTTGGATAGTATCGTTTCCGTCATATGTAGTTATTGACCGTGTTTCGTTTCTATTTTCCTGTTATGTTAATTCATGTATTCAGCAAATCTTAGAAATGCTGTCGCGGTCTTTTAGTTTACCAAAGCCATCTTCTCTATGCTTTTGATTTATCTAATGGTGCTTTTCTTTTCCTTCCTAAGGTTTTTCACTACTCTATAAGAATTTTCGACTCACTCTATTGTCTTTTTTCTTTTTTTGCCAATTCTTATGACAAATATAAAAAAAAGTGTAGTAGATCATACATACATCATACCATATCATTTACAGGAGTAGTTTTCACACATAACATATTTTTCAGAGCAACATATCACTTTCAACACTCTTAATAGTGTTCTTAGAGGAAGATAAATTTGTTGTGGTTGCAGTACATTGTTGTGGAAGGTATTAAATAATATAGGTTTTTATCACAAAAAAGACAATCCAAAACGGGTCTTAATAGAGGCCCCGCATGTTGCAATGAAACGGATCACATTTATACTACAATATGTGCGTATCAGAAATGAGAATCTACGGTTGTTTGTTGGTTGACACTTGTGGTCAACCTCAAAAGCTGTTAATCCCGTTACGGTGATGACTTTTGGCAACGGATAATAACCACTGGCGAAACGTTGAATTCCTTACTTCAATACTGAAACCAAAAGTCAATCCAAAGAATGGCGTAAACCGCAAGAAGGGCCTCCACTTAAGACGCGTGCAGTTCTGTCCCTTAGAAAGGTAGTATTCTGGGATTGCGAAGCGATTATTTTTATCTGCCGAAAGGTACTACAATTAACGCAGAATATTATTCGAATTTATTATCCGATCCACTGGGACAGGCACTTGCCGGAAAACTGCCTGGAAAGTTGCATAAGAGCCCATACCGAAAGAAAGACAAAAGATGTTTTGAACGACTTACGATGAGAATTGCTTCCACTTTCCTCGCCAGATCTCACACCCGGTGATTTTCATATGTTTTCAGTTTTGAAAAAACTTTTACGGGACGTTCCATTTGAGTATTTAACTGATGTAAAACGTATCATAAATAGGTGGACTGCGGAGACACCGAGAAAGTTCTTTGAGTACGGCTTAAAAAATTAGTTCATCGTTGGGGTAAATGTATTCACTTAAATGGATATTTTGTAGAAAACTTACATTGTAATGTTGATGAACATTGACAAAATAAAAACATTATAGCTAAATTCCCAGAACTTTGGAAACATCCCTCATACAAGTAAACCTGAACACGTTCAATTCCTGGTTTGTAAATAATAAAAAAATAAATGAAAGCTTGAATAAAATTAAAACATTATTCATTTATTTTACATCTGGTATCAACAAATATAGTGGAAGCTACTTAATGGAAATAAACAACGATTCTCTAAAATAAGTATCAGTAAATTCTTAGGTTTGCAAATTGATAATGGGTTGAATTGGGAAACATTTAAATCAGTTATAAACACAACTGGCAGGATCTAGTAACACGAAATTCTCTATAATTATATCTATAATTAGATATGAGTTAAATGATTAGATAGCTATCTACGTTCACAAAAAGAATTTTTATTCTGAAGAGAAGAACTGGAAGGAACAAACTTGATACTACTACTAATAGCCTCCTGTCGGAACATTTTTAAAGAATACCTACCGTAACATCATTGTATATTTTACATATACTGGTATACGTTAAATTTAATGAAGACTACTTTCTTAAAAATAGTGAAATACATCAATATAACAAAAATTAGAAGCAGAAAAATGTTAGCTATTCTTCTACATAACCTTACAATTTATGTCATCAAAATATGTAGAAAGTACTTTACAGAAGTTTTTAGGGGGCAATAAGAAATTTCTTGTTAAATGAACCTATTTATTCGTTGGATGAATACTTTCAGGCCTGCACGTCGTAATTGTTGTAATATATTTCGGCTTCATATTGTACATTTATTGACTTGTTTGATACTACTTGCGGTCTAATAGACAATAAACCAATTATTTTTTCGTGGTATATTGAAACAAAAGGTCCTATCACATGATACTCTTTAATGCTATAATATAGGACCTTTTGTTTCAATATACCACGATATGATCCAGTCACATAGAGTCACCATGGATTATTTTCATTTACTTTTTATCAATTTATTAATAAATGCTTTGATATTAAATTTGAAATTAATATATCCTGGATCAATAGTAGATCAATAGTGATTTTGTATTACAAGTTGGTGTGACAAATTCATATTAAAAGAATCACGAAATTAAAAAACAAAACACTTCAGTACTTCCAAGATGTGCACATAATAAAAACTGAATAAACTATTATTTCTAAAAACCTCTTTGCAAGACTTCCGCTGTTTCAAACCGAATAGTGTTTTAATCGCCCTTTTTTGCAAGACAAAAATACGATCTGAGTTAACGTAAGTATATCACGACCGCAGTTTCGTAACGTACCCTTGAATAAAATTCCAAATAGTAGAGTGATTTAATGGTGAAGTCATTACGTGATTTTTTCAAACAATAGAGTGCATAATGCTTACATTAACCAGATATATGGGCAAGTATTGAAAAATGTATTGGAAGGAAATATGAAAGTAATTTTATTATTAGCGACAATTTAGCAAAGTCGGAGTATTATTTCTCGGTTTTAACATTAATTTTATCTAATTATAAAAAAATAGATAGGTAAATAACTTCCTTTCATGTAAAGGTTTAGTAATTCAAACAACATTAAAACACAAATGTCGTATATGACAAAATTAGGCGTAGGTTCCCCTATGCTTTTCCGCTTCGCTTTTTAAAACAAAAAGACATCACGTAGTGATTCAATTTATGTGTATTCCTTCAGAATGCATTACTTTGCTTTCGACGCAATACAAACTCGGGTATGGGACGCGCTTTGATGCAACGCAAAATGTATGTCTATAGCAGGCCAATTAATTCAATAATGTAGAACTTAAACGTTTAGTAGGTATTGCAAATGCAATTACGGCAACGTAACAGGGTTATTTTGTTAGCTATGCCGCCTAGTACATTAAATATTAATGCAGTTAGCTGATGTTTGAGTTTTCAAATACCACAATATCATATGCACAACCATATGAACGTATTCCCCATAACCATAGTGTGCGTAAATTAATTGAGGCAATGGAACGATGTTTTCGGAATTGTTCGTAGAAAGCATAGTGCTATAATCAATGTTGTTCTCTGTAAAATACAAGGAAAAAAGAAGCCACGACTTCATTTAATCTCTTTACACATACATTCTCAAGTTAATGAAAATATTTTAACATTTGAATAACGCATCATGGATAAAGATCCAATTCCTAAAATTACCTTTAAAAAGTTGACGAATGAAACATTATGCATTACATATTCCTTAAATAATTTTCTTATTATGTTCAATATTGGATGCTTAGGACCTATCAATAGAAAAGCTTAATTTCTCGTGAAGTATGGTATATCCAAAGTGCATTGAAGGAGCTTACAAAATTATTCTGAAAATATAATATATATCACCGCTACAATTCTCAGAGGCCCTCGGCTTCAATCTTCTTTACTACATATTTGCTTCCACTTTTTTCGATCCTTTGCTATTTTCTCCCAATTGTTTATACGTATCTCTCTTATATCAACTTTCACTTCGATAAGCCAGTTTTTCTTTCATCTTCCTCTTCTCTTTTTTCAGCCGTTTCCTTCATACAACACTTTTCTAGCAATTCCTTTTTCCAGCATTCAAGTAATGTGCCTTAACCACATCATCCTTTGGTATAAATTTTTGAGTTATTCTTCACCTTCCGTTTTTCTTACGCCTCCCAATATTTTCCTTTCCCAAATTTCCAATTCCTGTTCGTCTTTTCTTACTATTATCCAGCTTTCGCTTGCATGCAGGACAACCAGTTTCATAAGCTCTAATTTTCGCTGTTCTCGATAAATTTTTGGTCTTGAGCATTCTTAATAAAGACCCTGTCGCTTTATTTCCTTTAGGCACTCTTATCGATTTAATTCTCTTCTTGGTCGTTAGCTGTTATTACTACGCATAGATATTCGAACTGGCGACTCTTCAAAATCGCAAACGTTTCCATCTGTACTAAATTTGATATATTCAGCCTCAACCCTTAGTAGCACAGTTGGTTCACCTTTAATTGGTACAACATCCCACGGCCTGCGCAGTATCCTTGACGGTTAGTCACGGCGGGTAAAGTGTCAGTAAGATATACAAACCCAATGACACTTTTCTAAACTTGGGTATCGATTGGCTCTAGGTCAGCAAAATCAGTTAAGCGTTGGTCGACATCAAACTCAGCTAAATCATAAGCAAGTCCATGCTGAACTAATTCAGTCGGTGCAGCGTCGGTGGGAGATCAGTTGTCAAACGTTGTAAACATGTGACATGACGGTGGACATATAACGGCGAGGCAATTTTCAGGCAATGTTCGTTAAAGGTCGGTGCACAACAAAAGTAGATGGTTCGCCCAAAGATCAGGTAAGTATGCGAGAACGTTGCGAGCCAACATAATGCCAACATCGCTGCCAACCTCGAGCCAAGAGATCCGTGATCGGGTACTACGTCGACTCCCATTTCCATATATTTCGTTTTTTCTCTGCTTATCCGTAGCCAGAATTATTTGTTTCTTCTCCAAATTTCCTAAAAGTGTTCTCGAGTTCTCTTTTGGATCTTGTTTATAGGGCTACGTCGTTTGCGTACGCAATACTTTACAGCACTTTTTGATGATAAATCGTATCTTAGTTTCTCTTAGTTCGTTGAGAATAGATCATTTTGTCATAATTCTCATCCAACTCTGAATTGATCTGAATAGCAGTTATTTATTAAAATTTTATTTTTTGTATTTGTTAATGTCATTTTCTGTAGATTCATTAGTTTTTTCATGTGCCTGTTTAAATTCAATAAAAAACATATGCAGGCCTAAATTTTGCTATACCTATTGTTTTGAATCTATTTTATTATAAATATCTGTGTGTGATCTACAGTCGATCTTCCACGTCTAAAATCTTGATATTCACCCACCCTTTCATCCTCGCATTTCTTCAATCAATTCTGTATAATTTTGGCCGAATTGCATGACTTTGTACACTATATCTAACAGTGCAATTCCTCTATATTACTAGTATTCTGAAAAGGTATAATTCAATTTAACGACAGATTAAGCAGAGTGAATTTTCAAAATTACACATTAATTACCGTTGATGGCTTAGGTCCTGTACATGGACGAAAGATAATTCTTTCCTGGAGTAATCTAGAGGTTTTCGAACAAGAAATATTCGGAGGCAAGCTTCCGAAAATACATCAACAAATTTTTTATAGCGCGGTCGAAATCGTTGCCATGCTGTTCATTTTTTTTTTTTTTAATAGGACGCCCTGTATGTCCTTTTTTTATATAATTGTGATCCATCACATAAATAATATACATATATACGAGCATCTAACAGAATGAAATATTATCTGACAAAGGTAAAAAGTCCAGTAGTCTGAGAAACATACGCGACTATTGCAGCACTCTTCCGTCGTTAGACCTCGCTGAACACCAGTTCGTATGAATCGTATATCTTACAAAAGAATCGAATTTAATTGGAAATAAAGAGTTAGAGAGTTAATTGAATTGATATAGCGAACGCACTGGTGCACGGCCAATATTCGATTAAATAAACTAAATTTCCTCTGCTCTAAAGCGACAATACCGGCAGCAATACACACACAACAATTGCTAACAGCTCAGACACTGCAGGGTCAAACTGTTTACTCGTCCAACCTTTATGGAAACTGGGATTGGTTTTATGAGCGGATGTGTTAACTTTGATCTACATAACGTGTATGGGTAGAAGGTAGAATACTAAAAATAACCGCAGAAAAAAACTTTTGTACAAACTTGGGCGGCCTTCCACATGTTGCACGTTCGCTCTATTGAACACAACAGGCAATTGTATTTTGTCATTCATGTATGAGCACGTTGTACACTACCGCAATGTTTGCATTCACTCGTGTGCTGTGCGTCTCGTCAATGGTTAGATACTCTTCACTTAAAGCTACAGTATTAATTGTAATTTGTGTAGTTGTGAAAAATTAAAAATTCTATATTAATACTAAATATCCGCGATTTTAAAAAATAGTTTGCCATTTACGATTCAAAACCATATATTTTTTCATCTTTTTTATAAATAAACTACAATATAAATCATAAAATGTTATATATAAGAATATAAAATATTCTTTTAGCTAATCAACTCGCATCTGGTTAGTTTATTTCTTTCTACTGTCAAGGACTGATAGGGCCAATTACATTAATTACTTAAAAACGAACATCGATGACGATAAATATTCTTCGCATATTCTATTGGCTGGCAGAATATTTTCCTACTGATTTCACAGCATAACACACAATCAAGTTTGTTTGACAGTTGAGAAATGAAACATTACTGAATCGATTTAATTATAGGTCATCTACAATAGCAAACGAGGTACTTGAAGTCCTATGAGATCACGACAAAGTTGCCAACTTTCTGTTTGTCAAAATGGAAGCAAACTATTGGGTTGTATAACTGTTAAATAAGATTATTCATTCATGCATTCAGTGAATAAACAGGTCCTTAATTCACCAGAACCGCATTTAGTGTTAATATTAATGATGATTATCTAGCACGCAACAAATTTAATCGAAATGATTACTACTTTAAAAAAAAGTCATAATTGTCGTACGTAATACTTTTTGTCTTATTTTATTTTATAGTTACCACGATTTCATTTTTTATTGTTTCTCATACATAAGAAGCTTTTCTGAATACTATAAATATAAAGGTTTTTATTTGGTGTAAGTAAGCATAAATAGTGGAATATTACAAATATTTTCATATCTAAGGTTTAAAATGCCTTACGTCATGAAGCACGAAAAATTCGTTTTGGAATCATATTTCCGAAATAGGCAATGGGCCATGGATTCATTCCTTGAATTTGTGCGTTGAAGTATTTCGTATTCATTTCTCAGGACAATCTATACATTAAATGGACATATCTACCCAATTCTCAAACACTTTCGTAAGGCATGGAGTGTTTGTTAAAGAAAATCTCTTAAAAGAAAACCACTTCTATCCTTATAAAGTTTCGGTTGCGCAGGAATTGTTACCATCAGTACTGTTATTGGTTTAATGTTAATTAAAGAAATAATGATACCTTAGATATATAATTTTTCTCAGATTATGCTTAATTTAATTTCACAGGTTATATCAATTCAAATGGTCAGCAGAAAATCTGCGCGAACATCATTAAAAGCAATTATATCCTATCAAAATTGGGATATGGCTCGCTATGTCAAAGCAACGAAATGTTGACAATTATTCATTAGTGAATTACAGCCAAATAAATTGCAAGGTTATTTTCGGCATGCTAATGCTCATACGGCTCGACAAACATGTGTATGTCTCCAACAATTTTATGATAACTCACCAGGTCTTACCCCTTACATTACGTTATGCTTGGATTCTTGAAAAACAACAGGTGTACAGAAATCGAGTGCATTCAATTGAAGAATTAAGAGATGCAGTTCAAACTGTAACTCGAGAACGCTGTACAAAACATTTTCGGAAGCATGAAAAAAGAGTTGATGCCTGCACGGTGACTATTTTAAATATGTCGCATAAGTTTTACAATAAAAAGAAAATATTAATTAACTTGTTCGGATGAGAGTCTCTAATTAAAGATACTCTAATCACGGAGATTGTCGAATTATATCGCTATATCGACCTCTACAGAATTATGCAGTCTTTGTCACAGAATCTGCGAGGGTAGCACTCTTCGACTTCGAGGCTAGCACACCCAGGGCAGTTAATATAAATGAATGTATTTAATGAACCGGCTACCACCAACCAGTATATGCATACGCGTTTCGCTGTATCACAGCTCATCAGTACACTTATGTGGAAGGTAGCAGCTGTAATTCAAGTTCGTGTATATATATATATAATGTATATATTCGACTTCGAGGCTCGAAGGCTCGCAGCCACGAAGTCGAAGTCGAAGAGTGCTACCCTCGCAAATTCTGTGACAAAGACTGCATAATTCTGTAGAGGTCGATATAGATACTGATGAGCTGTGATACAGCGAAACGCGTATACGTATAGTGGTTGGTGGTAGCTGGTTCATTAAATATATTCATTTATAAACATTAATTGTTTATTAATTTATAATTAAATGTAGACGTTTCTTATTCATTTCTCTGAAGTTAATTTGTTATAAATTTTACTGTAAGTATTGGCATTTTGCATAATTTATTCTGCTTCAGTTTAATTGAATTGATGTTCCTAATTTTTGACATGCAAGTCTATTTTACACAAACAGAAAAATTTGCTAGTTTTCTTTCTTGGGAAAACTTTATTTTATGCACTCAAATCTAATGTTTGACCTATCACGTCTTCAATAACAGTTCTTTACACATAAATCAATTGAATTCAATTTCTATCATACGCATAAAATATCATATGATCACTAAAATTCTAAAAAGCCTCTTACAATACAGGCATGTCATATATTTTAACATTTGTAATATTTTATAATCCGTTTCTTTCCGTTGCACTACTGATTTTATTCGAAACATAATCTCGCGGCATAACCATAATATATATCGCTAATCGTAGGAGCGGCAATGACAATCTTTTCGGATCTTTCTGTATTTTGTATATTGACATAATTGAATGAGATGATTTTTGGATAATGATTTTAATGAATGTTCTTCAAAAGAAAATATTTTTATTAAATAAAATTATTAATAACGTTAATTGGGAATTCTAGCTTTTATAGTAAGTGCTTAGCTAAATTTAAACACACAGTCGTATAGTACAAGGAATATTGAAATGGCCGCAGGAAATTGGGTATAGCGTTCAAACAAAAGATACTACAAGAAACATAGTCGACGTAGCGTTCACATAAGGTAGTGAAAAATTGAAATAATAAGTAAAGTCTAGTGTGACAATTTAAACAATACAAACAAATACAACCATTCACATACCAATGTAATGCAGAATTAAGAATTGGTCTAATACGAAAGTATATACACGTCAAACATTGGCACTTTGCCGTATCAATACTTTCCACATTTGTTTTTGACTTTCGAATAATCTTCATCTAATTCCGTGCATTACAAAAAAAATCTACGTGACGTTGCGACAAAAATCGTTGTAAACTTATATTACACCAATTACACACTAATTTTTGCATTAGCGTCATGTGAATGCGGTTTAAAGTATAAATAGACAGTCTTTGATAATTTCGGATATCCATAATCATGTCATGCATTTTACACAAATGTACATTTTTTAGAAAATGAACACTGTGGGTAGCCATTTGATGACCTATGGATAAAATGCTCCAAATTTACGGACGCCTATATATTGCCGAAACTGAACATATTATAAAAGTGAGTTATGTGAGTGAATGTTTGATGGACATAATTACGTATCTACATGGTATACCCATACGTTCTTTCTTCCAAACATAAAGATCCGTGGATGAGAAATGTGCGGTGCGAATTTGTTCAACAATTGGTGTGGTACGGTATATTTCGACACCTTTGATGCATGCTGTTATTAAGATCCTTTCGTATAGTGATCAAAAGCTTTTAAAATTTTATTATATTTTGCATATTTCGAAAATTAAATTATATATTTTAAATTGTAATAAATAATTCAATTAAAAAAGAGAACAACAAATTTGGACAACTAAGTGTTGGAACGCAAGATTAAATTAATATAGCTAATATGTTTAGTAATTCATGACGCTTTCTTTTGACTTAATAACCGTTGGAATACGTGTTGGTGTACTATTTACAAACTTGTTCAGGAGTAAAAATGTAAATCTGGCTCAAACCAACAATTGTTCTTTGAGGATTGTTTTTTAGGTTTTTTTCCATTTCGTGCCATACATTTTCGACGATATTGAAGGAAGAAACATTGTGTTGACAGATGGGTCATGGGTGAATGTTGGATATTTCATGTCAAAAGCATGGACTGACAGCACTGTAAGTACATTCCAACAGACATTCCTCGATGAACTAAGCACTGGTGTAACTATAATGATAGCAAGGACTGTGGCGTAGTATGGTAAACAACACATAAGTATCGGCACCCTCCGCACCACACAAGTTTAATTTATTATATTACTATATAATAAATCAAACTTGTGTGGTGCGGAGGGTGCCGATACTTTTGTGTTGTTTACTGGTGTAACTATACCAAAAACCCGTGAACACCGATATGCCCTTATTCATGCTGGCAACAAGAAACTCTTTGTCACAGGTATGGTAGGCTGAATATCATTTTATATGCAAGAAAAATACTGGAGATACCCACGATGAGAATTATGGTGAGTACACGAGAAGTGTACTAAGCAAAATATTACGTCGGTTATGAAAAAAGATATTCTTGTTGAAGAAGAATGATTGAAACGTGATCCCCTACACAGTGCTTCAGCAGAAAACTTAAATGTAATAAATATATATGCTCGATTAATCAGCTATTAAAATGGGACATATTATTGTACGTTTTCCTATCTTATTACTGCGTGCTAAACCCGATTGAAATGGTATGGGCGTAAACGAGAAGTTTTATAAAGCACAATAATGTAAGATTTGAAGTAAATGAAGATACCTGCCATTATTGATTAAGGATAAAACCAGTCCACTAAAGGTATTTAATAGAACAAAGTCACCATAGTATAAAATAGTTTTTATAAATTGTAATAGATCGATTTATCGAAATAATAGAGTTTTATTTAAAGTTGACATGCGAAAATATATAAAAAAAAATTCTTAAATAATAAATAACATTTAACTATTCCGCTTGTGATTGTTTTATGAATATAATTTTGGTATACTACCCTGCAACGTCCACCTGGAGATATTCGTCTAACTCACTAACTCCTAAAAAGATCTATTGAAGTTAAAAATCTGGAATATTTGCATTGTACATACATATATTTGCGCTGTTGTATTCTGTCAACGCTTACTGCTGTTCCCATATGCACAATACTTTCGAAGCTACATTGAAACAATCTATAGTTAAGTGTACCTGCTAACAAATAACTACAAATCTGTAAAGAGTGTGAGGTACTATAGAATTTTCAACATCCAAATTATAAAAATCTTGATACCACTGCAATTGGAAATTAGTATGAAGATTTAAAAATAGTTTTTTCGCGTTATCTTATCGGTTCTTTAGCACAAACTTGCCGGCGTGTTTTCTTTAATCCTACTTGCAGCATTGTTATTTTAATTCCTTCGGTAACCTGAATACCGGTTATTTTTCTGCTAGTACGCATATGTGTACGTGTTTTCATGAGCCAGTTAACACCTCTTTATCCAAAAGTTAACCACTTTCAGGAGAAAGACGCGCCACCAATTTAACAAGGCAAAGAAAACAGGTAATTGGTAAGCTTACAAGGCTAAACTAAATATCTATAACAGAAAGAATCAAAGAAGAAGGTTTGGAGATGTTTACGCGAGGACATTGATAGTATTCCTAGGACGATCAAAATTAACAGAGTTTTCAAAAGGGATTCTTCTAATATAATGAGATCGTGCAAGAGGGTATTGGAGACATTATGGGACCCGTTCTGAAGGTATTCAGAACTAGGCATGCCATAGGATATATCTCAAAAGCATAGAGAGTTGTCTTTGTTTCGAAATGCGCAAAGGACACATATATCCATCCAAACTCATTTAGACCAGTGATCACATCTTTTATGTTGAATCTATACAAAAAGCCTACATTAAAAGGAAGTTACTCTTGCAACGTTCCTAGACATAGAAGGCGCCTTCGACAACGCATGTAACCACGCGCAGGTAAGTTGACTGCATACTAAGAAATACAATAGTCCATGCCCAGATGTTCAACCAAAAAATCACCATGAGGCTATTAGAGGGTGCCCTCAAGTGGGAGTATTGTCACCACTGCTGTGGAGCTTGGTCGTTGATGACTTCATTAGGTCTCTAAACGACCAAGGAATGTGCTGATGATATTATCATTGTGTCCAAAGAGAAATTCCTTGGAACAGTAGCGAAAAGTAGAGGAACAGTGCCTCAAAGAAAGACTCTCAGTTAATACACAAAGTACAAAATTGATTGCATTTACCCACGCAAGGAAACTCACTGACTTATGCAATGTTAGCCTATTTGAGGAAAAGCTACAATTAGCCAAGATGGTGAAGTGGGTGTCACACTTGATGCAAAACTGAACTGGGAAAATTACTTATCTAAAATAACGAGCAGGGCTACATAGTTGTTCTAGCGCTGCAGAAGAGTTGTTGGTAAAATCTGGGAATTAAAACCTAACGTGACCTATTGGCTATGCACTATAGTAGTGGGGCCAACAATTACCTACGAAGCAGTAGCCTGATTGAGGAGAGAAGTGTCCTCAGCAACAAGATCTGTCACTGGTGTCCAGAGGTAAACACTGGAACAGTACAGGAACCGTTTCCTTGGCCATAATGAGTACATTTGGAGGGGATCTTACAACTAAAGGACTATCAGCTAAAAAGGAAGAAAAGAGGATTTTAAGAGACTTTTAAAGAAAAACGCCCACATACAACACTTTTACTATAAGTACTTTAAAATGTAAGAATGTTAAGAATATTGAAAGTAAAAAGGGACTTGTGATTATCTTTTAATTTCATATTACATATTCCAGAATTTAAGGTTAGAACAGCATATTAAAAACGTTATTTTCATCTACTAAATAATATATTCAAGTAACTAACAGAGAATCTTATAAATAAATATTGTATCCATAAATATGTTACAGTTCATTAATGACCACCTTTTTCGTAACAATATTTCCACATATCAGCTAAACAAGCAGAAGCGTGGAATCTGTAGAACATCATCAATGGAAGCCATACGTGTCCCAAAATACTCCACAGTACTCTTCCGTAAAATTCGTAACGATCGTCATGGAGATATGCTGTTACTTCGAATGTCATTGTGACCCACATGGCAGCATTTGCGATTACCAAGAAAACAACTATTTCTCGCCCGGGCTTTTTCTGCCGAGTCTCTCTACAGTTCGCACATCTACGTAAGCCATCAACAATGAACGAGGTTTGAACTACAACTTGGGCGGTCTGAAAGAACATTTTTGTTAGTGTTGAATTTGAAAAAGGCAAAAATATGAACTTCTTAATCATATCCTTTTACTATTTACACAAATGCATTATGAGCATTATTATTCCGTTCCTTAGACATACAGCACCTACATTAGGTGCTGTATGTCTGTAAGCAGACGGGGATACCTCTCAGTGAACGTGTATGAAAATTTTATTACATTCTCCGTGGAATTGACAATTCATTCGTTTGTCTAATCCAGAATTATTTTCCACCTCTGCCGCCGTATTCGGCAAAAGAGCAGTCGGTAGGGATTGATATTGTTTGTTGGTAACTCTAACAAAAGCGTTAGAGATAGTTACAGAGATATGTATATCTATCTCTACTTACATGTTAGCATGATGGGGTGAAGAGTATATTCTGGGACCTCAATGTATAATAATAATATAATAATAAATGGTCTTTATTGAACATAATAATGTAATTATAATATAACAACACACATATTATATTAGGCGTTCAGACTGGCGTCTGCTTTTCAACTTAACGTAACTAAATGCGTTAAGTTGAAAAGCAGACGCCAGTCTGAACACCTAATATATGTGTGTTGTTGCATTGCATTGCAACAACAACACATGTATATGAAGTATTAGCTACTCACCCACCCTCAACTGGAGATTACAAAACAAAATAAGGGCAAGAGACAAGAACAGTACAACACCCCGCGAGAAAAATATATGGTATAGAAGCGAAGCTTTCACCACGCATAATATATATATTATAATAAATTTGTAGTATGTTGCGACATTTCCCAATCCTCTCTGTAGATCTACTTGTTGTTATACTTTGGAAAAAATATATAATTTCACTGTACTTACCATTACCAGTATATAGGCTATATACAATCCATTATCAAAATAAATAACCGCCGCCATGCTGAAGATAAGGTTCAAGTAAAACATGGGAACAGCTACATATAGTAGAACATCATCTAACGGCGGAATGCTGTGAGTATTCACATCTAACTTAGCTGTGTATGAGTACGCCCAAACAACAGCTAACAACAGTATAGACTGGACAACCAACATTGTAGCACGGTTAATTTTTGTCCCCATTTCCTCAAACCGTCTGAAATTAAATTAGCTAACATTGATCAGAATATATGAAAACATCGAACTTACTCATCGCTTGTGGCGACAAAATAGAGAATTATAGTAACTATTAACACAATAAATATGATAATTCCGGCAAAAATGCCTCTACTGGATGAATGGCAATCGACGTGAATAGTGATATTGCTCTCTTTTTCGGGTACTTCTTCGAAATCAGATGCGCAGTCTTTTGCATTCTCTGCTGCTTTGTCATTATGTTCGAAATTCTGCTTGCAACTAGCTATGTTGGACCACAGAAGATATATTATACCCACTGCAATACACAGATACCGTGTGTTTTAGTAAAATAAATTACAGCAGTATTATACTAATAACAACAGTAATAATAAGAATAGTTTTTGATTCGAAGTTTAATAATTGAAAAAAGAGAAAGTTTGTGATCGCTCCTTATTCCACCAGTTACAAGGTGAACTTGCAACGCAGATGAACTAACTTCATTTTCAGTTACAATTATGTTACAGTGGCTAGAACATAAGACGTTATTAACCTTAAAAAATATACAGGTGTACCAACTTTTTGAAGCTCCAAAATTGTGCTTATTGTATAAACACCAGGAAGTGAAAATGTTTTGAGTACATAATAGATTTTATAAAAATATGTCTCTATATACAGAGACATCCGTAAAGACGTCCACTTTGTTTTCTTAAGTGGAATGCCTCGCACATTATTTCGAAGGCAGTTCAAGAAGTCCTTAAGAAATCTAAGAAATAGCGCTCGTAGTATCGAATATGATTTGTTTCTGTAAAAGTCTCAACTACATCTATCACACGGCTTCATTTCTATTGTCGATTTATGCAAAGAATTTTTGTTTATGTAGAAAAATGGAAAAAAGTGAGTTTCGAGCAATAATTAAACACTTATATTCAAAAGACTTAACACCGAAACAGATCAAAGCTGAGATCGATGCAGTTCATGGCACATTTACTCCTGTGTTAGCAACTGTTTACAATTGGGTAAATAAGTTTAAATGTGACTGTACATCCACAAAAGATGAACATCGTTCTAGACGTCCAGTAAAAGTTACCACCCCCGCAATGATTGACAAAATCCACAATATGGTTTTGAATAATCGACGAATCAAAGTGCGCGAAATAGTTGAGACCACAGGTATATTGCAAGGTACAGAGTTTTCAATTTTGCAGAAAAAATTGGGTGTGAACAAAATCTCGACAAGATGGGTGCGTTTGCTCTCAATGAAGAGTAAACGCAATCCTAAAGTCGATTCTTAGATTGTTTTGATGCTTTTCTGTGGCAATTCTGACGAGTTTCTCTGTCGAGACATAACTATGTACGAAACACGGACAGACGACTACACACAGTCGGTTTTTGAAGGCGAACAGGCTCCGAGAAAGGCAGGGACGGTGACATTAGCCGGCAAGGTGATGGGCTCGTTTTTTGGGATGCACATGGAATCATCTACACCGATTACTTGGAAAGAGGAGAAACAATAACTGGAAAGTATTATGCATCATTATTGGACCGGCTGAGCGAAGAAACGTCCTAATTTGGAAATCAAAGGATCTTCTTCCATCAAGACAATGCACGAGTGCACCTACGCAGTTTGGATGGCCAAAATTGAAGTGCGAATTAGTACAACATTCACCGGACTTGACCCCTAGTGACTTCCTTTTATCTCCAAATTTGAAAAAAAAAACTCGACGGACGACAATTCACGTCGAACGAGGAAGTCCGACCAAACAGATGCCTATTTTGAGGACCTTCCAACATCCTACTTTTTGGACCGCTTAAAAAAGCTTGAGAAACGCTTAGAAAAGTGTATAGAGTTGAATGGGGTGGTGGAAAATTTGCAGAAAATACTTTTTTTTCTATCTTTTTCTAAGAACTTATTGAACGATCCTCGTACATGTTAAATTTCTCCATCTAAAAAGGTTTCAAGATATTTGTCATTTTGTCCTCAATAGCCGAAATGTAGAGATATCTATTTCCTAAAATAATTGTAAATGCGCGTTGGCGTAAATTTTTACAAGTTAAATTGCATACAGAGAAGCTTTGAATCATGCAGGAAGTTCAGTATTAAACATTAACATTTTTTAAATAACCATATATGTTTTTCTGTGTTCACCGTATAGCAGACTTATACAACTGCAACGTTCTTGTTTAGTAGTAGTGCATATGTATAATATTCATAATAGAGTCCAATATCAGTATTGTCTGAGTACCATGATAACAATACACAGGAAATATTGACGTTACCATTCTTAAACTGTTAATTTAAGATGTCAAGCCTAAGTAGCTATTAGGTGTGAATACGTGAATTATGTGAAATTTAAGGATTATTCGAGTGTTTCAAAATGCAGCAGTTGATATGTTAAAAAAAATTTTTACAAACATTTGCGGGAATGTATCAAGGTAGGGAAAAAAGGTTTCGAACGTTTACGAAGTAGATACGAGATAGATTCATTAATGCTATAGTTTTATTTCTTAAACCCGTACCGGTCGTATAAATGTGTCTAGTAGCATCAAATCTTCACTTTAATTTGACAAATACAATAGTACACCTTATACATCCTGCTAGGTAAAATAAATCATTTCTTTCACTTTCTAGGTACTAATAAGTCATATCGTGTTATATAACACCTCTTTACTTAAGCTAAAAATTTCCAATCAACAATTTAAGAGTGTCAACTTTACTGTTTACTGTTATCATGGTAATAAGACAATATTATGAGATATTACGTCCAAATATAAGATTTGCCTTTGTCCTGGAAACATCTCTTTTACTTTTAAGTTTAGACATATTGAGTACTATAAAGATATAAATTTCTTACACGGTGGATATAAAAAAAGTATATGGTTCTATTTAAAGAAATGACGCTCCAAATGCTTGAATTTGACAATGTTTGGTATTCGATACTTAACATTCTGTTCAAGCGGTCTAATACAATGTTTAGATAGTCAATCATGCAATTTAACCTCGCAAAACTTTACACCAAAATGCATTTGTTTTCAAAGTCTGCCAAGAAAATTGATATATTTACATTTTAGGACTATTGAGAACAAAAAATAAATTGGTATAAAAAGTCATTGCTTCAAAATTAAATAATAATCAGCAATGAAGCAAAAACTACCCACATATTTCTTTAACCAAAGTGCACTTAATACGTACTTACCCATTAAGATGTTGAATTCTACTGAAAATGGGTACAAATATGGGGAGAAATTTTGATATATAATAGCCATTCCTGCTTCACCATCACATATGCCAGTCCACATTCTAACATTTTTTCCTGGTACTATGTTACTAGCAGCATTTATAGTGTGATTTAGAGTAGCTTCTTCAGGCGAATCCACTTCAGGATTGTAGAAAGCTAATGCATCAAAAGTTTCGCGCAGAATTGTATGCACCCAAAAACAAAGACCTGATCCCAAACAATGCATAAATCCAAAACGTGCCAAAATAACGTTTCTACTAATGATAATCTACAAATGAACGTTGATAAGCGAGAAACGTGGTAAATTATTGCTAATCAAAGAAACCTCTTATTGGTAGTATGAAATACTTACATTAGAGTATTTAAAAATGAAAAATAACAGTAAAAATGCGTAGAAGGGGTAAATAAAATCCAAAACTAAAAGGGGAACTGTGGTACACTCGTAAAACAATTCATCATCTGACGTTAGATATACAAGCTGGTATCCTATTATTAGGCCAGAATGTACTATATGGCCCAAGCAGAATACTAAAATTCATAAATAAGCAATTCTACTAATTTTTTTTCGCAAATATCGACAATCGTACCGGCAGCTCCTATTTTTAAATACATACTAATTCCACCATGTCGTCCAGTAGCCAAACAATAGTGATGAGGAAGAGGTTTCTGTAGTTTCGATGCTTCTGGAAGTGGTATAGACAAATGAACACCTCCTTCTGGATGTTCCAGAAATTGAATGTCATTTGATTGATTGTGTTCTAAAGTTTCCATGTACTTTTTTCGTTTCCTCATGTAAAACATAACATCCAGTATCATGTATATCATAAATAATAATGCAACGCATACTATATAATAACTAAAAACCTAAAATGTTTGTAAAATATTTTCAGTGATACTTAAATATACCAGAAAAAATAGAATTAGGCATCAAGGTCTTTTTAATGACATTTTAATGAGCCAAACTCCGATCGTCGTATTAGAGTGAATTTAATATATTTAGTACGGAATAATTACGATACTTACTGTTTTGAGTACCTCATATTCTTCTGTTATTACCTCGACTATATATATTGTAACGCCAAATGAAACCAAGAAGATAGCATACAAAAGACTGTATTGGACCGATACAAAAGTTCTGAAAAAATGAAAGAAAGCGTCCAAGCATATACTTTAAAAAATTATAAACAAAACTAAAACTTGCACATTCACTATACCTATACATCTAATCATCGTCAGTCATATCGCATTTAATCATGACAACGTTATTTACCAATCCATGAATAATAGTTAGTCACAAGAGATGTTGTTATCAGCCTTGACTAACGATTATTCGTAGTTTATTAGTTATCACTAACCATTATTTATCGACCGTTAGTCATGACTATACCTTATTCATGAATAAAGATAATAACCAAGAGTAAATACCCGATTGATTTACTGAAATAACAGGCATCCAAATATCTTATTATTTAAAGCAAGTCAGTGTGAAATGTATTTTGTATTGATTATAGGTTTCCTGTTATTATTTTAGAAATTATGAATCATATTACTTATAAACGATGGCAGGCAACTTATAAACGCAACAAAATGTTTTTCGCACCGGTTTACTTTAGATAATAAGATATTAGAATGCCTACCTGCGGTCGCAATTTCAGCAAATCAATCCGGCATTTAGTCATGATTTCTGACTAACCGTTATTTTCAATATTGACAATGACTAACAAATAATGAATTATTCGTTGTTCACAAGTTCGTGATTACTGAATTTAGTCATCAGTCATGTACTTGTATTGGTGATTGTGACTAATTCTTAATCACCAGTCATGAACAACGTTTTAATGTTGAGTCATAACTATTAGTCATGGCGATGAATAATACTTCCCCATTTGCCTATAAATTAATAAAACATTTTATATATATATGTATAACAATATCTTGCAAATTATATTTAAAGATTCCACTCATTAATATGTTCATCAAATTTAAACGTTGCTCTTTTAGAAACAACACATAAGTACCGGCACCCTCCGCGCCACACAAGTTTAATTTATTATATAGTAATATAATATATAATAAATTAAACTGGTGTGGTGCGGAGGGTGCCGATACTTATGTGTTGTTTACCATACTACGCCACAGTCCTTGCTATCATTATTGACTTTTAGAAACAGTAAGCTTAAGCAATAATGAAAATTTTTTTTTTAAATCATCAGCTACGATACCTTTCTACTTTATTTTGGAAACATTTCAACTTGAAAAAATATGAGTATTCTATAACTTTTTTAAAATTAAAGTGATATAATAAATTTCTTATATGTTGCTTTCTCCGCTTACGAACTACTACTACTTTAATTAGTCATTTGTAAGTAAGTTTTTAATAATTATTAATATTAAATAGCCTAGTTTATTTGGAATTATAATGCATCTATGTATAAAGTAATGAGTGCATGCCAAATTCAGGTACATAATTAGAAACAATTTCGTTGCCACAAAATGTCAATCACAATTAGCGAACAATATTTGGCCGAAATTAATTTAGTAATTGTATGTGGTATTACCCTGTTTTCATAATAAATATATTTTGGCCTCAAATTTACTTTAAAAAACATTTCGACAAATTTGTAAAACATACATTTCTTCAAAAATGTATTTTCTTTAAAAAAGTCAATTATATTGCCTTTCATTACACAGTTTATATTACTTACATAAACAACACAACGCCTAAAAAATGTTTCTAACAATAAAAATTACCTGTTACATTGCTTAATTTTATATTATTATTTTTTTATCGAAATAATTTTTATTCATATTTTCTCCGCTATCGAAACGGAGAATCCCCAACAAAGCAACACATGCACGAGAACTTGTCATTTAAGTGAAAAAAACGTTTACTAATACGTTTACTAATCCGTTTACTAATTATAAAATAGAATAATAGATTTTGAACAATCCATCAGATTCAGTTTTATCATTAGAGCGCAACGAGTCTATTGCCTAGCAGTAGCGTCACTGCGCTGGGTTAACCGAAATAAACGGGCGCATTATTTAGAACAAAAATCAATAAGAGAATTTATGAAAACGCAAACGTAATATAGTTACTTACTTGCCCAATATGCTTAAATTGCTGAAAAGAAATCTGGAAGTGAGGACTTCAACACCTCTATCATAGCGTACGTTTCTACAGTGGTCTCTTTGAGACCCGTCCGTTGCGGCGCATATATCGCGTATTTAAAATGGTATTTGAATTTGTATAACGGATCTTCCGCAACACAATTTAACAATAAAAAGACGGCGTAATTTAGAAAAGTCGACATTTTTACGTAATATAGTATTAAATTGTGACGAAGTGTTTTGTAATTTTTTTATTACGTCGGGTACTGGAACGTAATTGTCGTTAATAGTTTTTAAATCTGCTGCAATTTGAGGATTTTGGAATTGCATTTGACTTAGCTTTATTGCAGCTGCTTCTTTAGAGTCCAGTTGTAAAACCACTAATTTGATCTTTTCAAAATGTTTAAAATAGTAGAATGCTGCTTCTAACCATGTACCCCATCGTGTAAGAATGCGGCGGTTCCGGTATGTCAGGACACTGTGAACGAAATAGCCAAATACGTTTCGATGATTTAAGAAAAAAACGCTTTCGTCTGTACTATTAGTTGATCCACATCAGGATAACATTTTGCTATAGTGTCTGCTGCAAGGTGTAAAGCATGAAGCAGACAGACGGTAATTTCAAGGTCAGTGTCCGTGCTACAATCGATTTCCAACATAACAAACTTTTATCGCAAACTAAACACCTGATTTCTTTACCATTATATATTAAATCTGGAAATTGCCATAAATACGTGTTTACCCTGTGAGGAAACAGACAAGTTGATGCATTTCTACGCATTTTCAACATTTTTAATGCTTTCCGTTCAATTCCGATACCTGTCAACTTCGCACTGCCATATGTATTACACATAGCACCCAGCATAGAAGACCGGCAAGTGCCGACACGTAACGAAGCAGCTCTGTATCCCCCCAACTTCTCGCGGTTAAACACCACTGGAAGGCAAACGAGAATGTTGCGCTCTATTTATCATTGATCACATTTTTGTGTTTGTTGATTTGAATCATTTCCATCTTGCTTTATAATGAACGTCTCTATTGAATATAGGTATCCCGCACTTATTACATGTTTTTTAAAACCAGGGATGTTGTGTTGGAATTAATTTCATGACCTTTTATCTTATCATTTAAATGTTGTAAAGTTTGCAGACACCGTAACAGTTACGAGGGTAGTTCAGGAAGTCCTTAGAAAATCTAAGAGATGGTGTTCGTAGTATCGAAAATGGTTTGTTTCTAGTAAGAATCATTAGTCACTAGACAGCTGTCAAGGTCTCAGTTATATTCATCACATGCTTTCATTTTTATTGCCGATTTAAATAATTGTTTTTGTTTATGCAGAAAAATTGAAAAAAGTGAGTTTCGGGCGGTGATTAAACACTTATGTTGAAAGGGTTTCACTCTGAAAAAGATGAAAACTGAGTTGGATGAAGTTCATGGCACATCTGTTTCTATGCTAGCAATTGGGTAAATGCGATGTTCACAATTAGGTAAGTGAGTTTAAACATTGCCGTAGATCCACAAAAGGTGAACATCGTTCTGGACGTCCAGTGGAAGTGACTACCCCCGAAACGATTGACAAAATCCACGAGATGGTTTTGAATGATCGACGCATCAAAGTGCGAGAAATAGTTGAGACCACAGGCATATCACATGAAAAAATCTTGGCAAGATGGATGCCGTGTTTGCTCTCAGTGGACAATAAACGCAATCTGAGGCTGTTTTGACGCTTTTTCGGCGCAATCCTGACGAATTTCTCCGTCAACATATAACTATGGACGAAACATGGATACAGTACTACACTCCGGAGACAAAGGAACAGTTAAAACAGTGGGTTTTTGAAGGAGAACGGGCTCGGAAAAAGGCAAAGGCGATGAAATCGGCCGGCAAGATGATGGCTTCGGTTTTTTGGGATGCACGCGGAATCATCTACACCAATTACTGGAAAGAGGACAAACTATAACTAGAAAGTATTATACGGCATTATTGGACCGGTTGAACGAAAAAATCGAGAAAAGGCGTCCTCATTTGAAAAGGAAAAAGATCGTCTTCCATCAAGACAATGCATCGAATTAAAGTTCGAATTAGTACAACATCCACCGTATTCACGAGATTTTGCCCCCAGCGACTTCGTCTTATTTCCAAATTTAAAAAAAAAGGTTCTGGGGACAACGGTTTACGTCGTTCGAGGAAGTCATCGCCCAGATGCCTATTTTGAGGAAATCCTACTTTTTGGAGTGCTTAAAAAAGCTGGAGAAACGCTTGGAAAAGCGTATAGAGTTAAGTGAAGATTGTGTGGAAAAATAAATAAAAATCTACAGAAAATTCTGTTTTTATATCTTTTTCTAAGGACTTATTGAACGACCCTCGTATTATATGGCACTTGAAACGATACTTATAAATTAAACAAATTAAAGATGGAATGGACTTGTTCTTCTTATTGCGTTAACAAATGAAATGTTTTAAATTCTTTAATTTCCAAAGTACAAATACGCAAAAAAAATGGTAACTTCCCTTAATGTTTGACTTTAATATTGTTGTACAATAATGAACAATGATAGAAAGAACTGTGGAGTAGTATCGCAAACAACACAAATGTATCGGCACACTCCGCACCACACATGTTATTGGTTAATTCGGAACAATCGTTTCAAGAATTCATGGATTTACATTGTCAACCATACAACCGAATGATATGACAAAAAGATCTTAATTCTCGCATGGCTTGTATCCCTACTCTAAAGAATATTAAAATAGAAATATAATAAAATAGAAAACATGCGAAATGTACGAAAGTAAAAGGAAAGATCAAAAAGGCTGCTTTTAAAAAAAAAAATCGGCTTTGGCTAAATTTGTCGATTCCAAATTTGTTTCAAAAATTTAAACACCCTGCGTACTAATTTCAATCTATTAAAACAGCTATTAATAACGTTGACCTTCTACATTAGTCTAACGAAACAACTCTTCCCTAAACAGCATTGTTTAAGCATAATAAACAAGTAATTAAAGTTAATAGGGCAATTGTCACTTTTTTTTGGAAAAACTTGGTTTTTTGTGCGAAATGGTAACATTTAGGTATAGACAATTGTATGCAATATTGTTTCAGAATTTCAACAGGAATCGAAATTTGGGGTAAAATAATACTCATTCCCTTTAAAATAAGATAGTTAAAGATAGTTCCGACATAACCGAAAGTAATATATCCAGAAATATTTAAAATAATCTGTGTGTAGTCGAATATCTACGGTAGCAAAATTTTCATTTTATATTCTACTTATTTTTTCAAATATTTTTGCCCCAAGCTCAAGACGCTATACGCTGCATAATTTTAAGTCTGAAAGTACCTTGCATAATTAATTTCACAATGAGACCTGTTAGATCTAATAGTCCCATACACGTATCAAATTGTTAATAGCATTTACTGACGTATCCATTATAGGATTAAGAACTAACTGATGTTAAAAAAATACATTCGTCTGTTGTTATTTGCTAAAGGTACTGCAAGGCATATGTACAAAATTTTATTAAACATAATTGCAACGTAAGTACTTAATTTTAGACATAAAATCATTGAAATTGTAAAAATGCAACATAATCATCGTGAAAATTTAAGTAAATTCTATTGCACAAACAAATATGAATTCGTTTCCGTGAAGAGGGAAGTTTATGCAACTATGTGGAGATTGTGCTCAATCCATAATTCCGTGCTATCTCATTAAGTTATTCTTGGAAGTAGGTGTAAGATATGGGGACTAAGCTTTTGTTGAAATGTAGTAAGTAGCGAATATTATCGTAGGATGCTCGCTAATTTCTCACGTTTTGCTATACTGTCGTCCGTCACTATTCTCTCATAATTCTCGGCGTTATGTATCGAATTACTGTAACAATACTCCTAATTACGATGGGTAATTGCTGTTTCCTCTCGACGGCCCATCAAGGGCAATCGTCGCAATATTCTCGCATTATTTCGACTGGCAAATTATTATTCACAATGCACGATGAAAGTGTCAGCCATTAATATAGGCAGTTGGTTCTTTTCATATTGCATTTTAACAATAAATTCGCGCGAACTATGCAACGGAATGGTTGTGCCTTCACGCGATTTTGAATCATTTACATACATTAGAAAGTTAGAGTTAGTAGAATAAACTTTTTAACTTGACTACATAAATGGCTACCTACTTGATTACATTTCTAGTGTTGTTACAATTTGAATAAAGGTAAGGTCGCAGTGAATAAACAAAAACACAAGATTAGTGATAACTCAATTATATTCATCAATAGTGCAGCGATCTCAAATTCTTAATTATCTATATATTCATAAGCATAGATAGCTCAGTGAACGCCGACTGCTTCGCAGAATTACCCATTCTTCATATCCATATAATAATAATAATACATTAACTTATACATTTCATATGACCTGCTGGAACTTAAATTTTCAATTTAATTAAAGTGGTTTTTTTTCTTTGCTTTCCTCTAGTTGTTCTTTACAAAGACCGGTGTGTTTTCATCCAGTACACTATCTTTCTCCATTCTTTTCTGTTTTGAATTTTTTCTCAACATTGTTCTATTTTCATTGTCGATACATCACTCATGGCATTTTTTCCTCTTTCCAAATACGTTGTACTACCCCTTAAAAAACATTAATGTAGTTCTTTCTCTTCCTTCCTTTAATAATTCAGCCACTATATTATCATATCCAGCACCTTTTTTGTTTTTTAATTGCTTTAATGCATTCTTTACTTCAGCATATATACGTTCTTCTACATTTGAGTTTTCGTCATCTGATCTTATCCTGCTTTCTTCTGAGCCACATGCATAAAGTTCTTCAAAGTCTTTTCACCATATTTCTCCTTAAATTTTTACATTTGTCCTTTTCATCAATAATGCAAAGACCGTATATGATTATATGAAGCAAGGAAAAAGCTTCATATAATCATATACAGTCTTTGCATTATTATTTTTATGTTTTTTTTTCTATTTCTTCCATTTTGTTTTCTAGCCATTGTTATCATTTCTTTCCAATTATATTACATAAATTATAAAATGAGGACGGCTTTAAAATTGTTATTGTTTAACTTTACGGTAACTTACACCCGATACGGATTGAATTTGTTATTTCTTAATTGCTTTTCTACGTTAGGTTTGGCTGGCACTTAGTTCATGACCAATTTCGTATGTGCTGACTTGGGGATTTTCAGTTACCGTTGGAAGAACTAACAGCTTTTTGTTTTTCCAGCAATTATTTAAAAGCTGCCGAGTTAGGTTTTCTTCCCAGATGAGCAACAACCTTTGTTACGTTCCTTCAAGATAATAATCATTTCTATCAGTTCTTCTTCCAATAACTTTTACATTATTTGCTATTAGCTTAAAGTATTTCCAAAAAACGAACCAAAGAAGATAGTACGTAGTAGTGTTGCTGTGGAAACAATTTTTACTTGTCTTTATCATCAAGAATGGGCAAAATAAATATTGACAACAGTTCAGCCGCTATAACAAGAAAACGGTTGATTTTAAACTTTAGATTTTCAAAAAAGAGATCCTGAATGGTTGAAATAATAGAATACTTATCACTTTTTACCTCAAAATTTAACGAAGATTCCAAACTGCAATAACACATATCACCTTCCATTTTGAGAAAACAACTGTAAATAGATACGAAGTTATTAGCCTCCAATCGGAATCATAATAGAAGAAGAACCATCAAGATGGCACAATTCTTGGAAACCATTTAGATGACTCTGTATATGTTACCTATTAATGCCGATTTTAGGAAAAACCAGCTTTGCCTTGGCAAATTAATTCGTCGTATTTGAGATGGGGCAGCCGATTTATTCTAATCGAAACAAGATTGTACTGAAATAAACTTGAATTAAACAATCATTTTTTGGGCTCCATGGCTCTAACCCAGAGCAGACCTTTCTATCACTTCACTGTGTTCAGAATTGTGGAAAGGAATTCGGAAAAATAGAAACAAGTATGAAAATGAATTATGAGAAAATGTGCCAGAAGTTGACAGTTCTCTTTCAAATGACATCCAAAAAACAGGAACAATAGCTATAGAGAATCTTGAGAAACAACTTAAGAAAATGAAATTAGCTTCTTTCCAAGTTGTTAACGTTAGAACTTCGCAAAACTATTGGAATGATTCTCGATGGAAATTGGAACAATGCATGGTGATTTACAGAAATTGTGCTGTAGTTATTCATTGCCGTGAAATTAGAATTCTAAAAATGTTGTAGTCCCACTGGCGCGAAATATTTATACTAATAAATAACGTTTTCATACAATTTTGCCGGTATGTAATACAACAAAAAATATTAGATGCATATTTGTTTTTTGCAGCTTTTTTCGGTTTAAGGGGGTGTAATTGGCGCTCAAAGTTAGCCCCCTAAAATACATTTTTTGCTGTATTTTGGCATTAGGATGCTGCAGGAGCTCTTTACCTAGACCCTAACGCCTGGAACTAGTCGTGGTTTGACTCAATCCCAGGTTTCTGGGTATCGAACATCCCATCAGGCGCGATTTGTGTAGGGCTTTGGTCCGGCTATCCTCGTTGTTTACGTTTGTATCACGAGCGAGCCGATTGTACCTCACGGTCGGTTCCGTTCCCATTACTGGTCGGTAGTTGTCAGTGCGCCGCGGCCTAGACCCCGAGGAGCCGACAGTTGCCGCACTTGGGCGACCTAGGCTCCAACGAGACGATAGTTGTCGCCATGCGTAGCCTAAACCCCGGCGGGCAGGATGTGATGTAGGTTTCAATACATCAATGCCAGTACCCATCAAAGGTTGAGAAAGGAACTTCTTTAATATGGCTAGCACAGGGAAAAGAGGGGCCACCAGCGACCAACCGGCCTCCTTTCACTGAGATTCGAACTCATGCGGACAATCCCTAGTTAGTCGGTAGGAACCGATGAGGTTGGCATTACATTTCTATATGCGTTAGAACAACGGTTTGAAGATGAAGAAACAATACTGGAGATTGCAGCCGATCGAAATAAAAGACTCCCTTCTATGAGATTCTAAGCTTTCGCATACTTCCATCACAGAAAAAACAAATAGGAGATAAAATATCCAACAAACAAGAGAACCTCAGTTTAACATCATCCATGATTAAAACACATTAACATTTTATAATTTAAAAAGGTTGCAGAGTAGTATTTTATTTCAATCGTCTACAATCCCCAGTATTATGTTTCCATTTTAAAACCACTATCCTTCAATGTAATCACTCACACAACAAAAGATCCTATCTCATAAAACACTACTAAAAAAAAACTACCAGCTTCGAGCTACAGAAACGCTCATCATCGGGCAAGAGTTATTGTAAATTAGATAAAAATTGTCGAAATGGATACTTAAAATTTTAAGATGCATTGCAACAACATGGATTATTAAATGATTGATTGTTAACATACTAACTTGATAATTCTCGCTTTTTCTTCGGGCGGTGTAGGCGTAGGGGCGTGAGATATAGCCTCTGACATCACGGACACTGGACCTTTTATTATGCTTCCTCCATCGCCGTAATTGAACATCATACTGCTGTGAGGACTATCGTGTAAGCTTTCGGGTTTTCTTCTTTTGAGACCTGTAAATAATGAGGCTAAGTCTTTTCGTTATTAAAGTAGGTATACTTACCATCTTGTATACTAGCAGAAGAAAAATTCGGTTCATAGCTAATTCCACCATTTTGAAAATTATTTTGGATTCCATTTGGTAACATCAATTGAAGAACCATTCCGTTTCTATTAGCTTGTACCTAGACAAATATAAAGAAATTGAAGAAACCTTCTCTAACGTCCATCGCCATTAAGCATACGGCTACTACGTTTACACATGAAACTAAATTAAAATTATACACAATATTTTTGTTGAGATTATTCCATTTTTTGTTGAGTTCTTAACACTACCATCTCAATTTACAGCCATATTATACCTCTGCAAAAGTTTATTGAACATGAATCCTATAAGGATCGTTCTTTGCCCACAACGAAAATGTAGTACCGTTTGAATTTAAAATTAAGTGTTGGCAATTCATTCCATCAACAAAGGCGATAAGTTTTAATTATATTATTAGAACTAAAATCTTCTGACGAAGATAAATAAAATATCATCGAAGCGTTAAGCACCAATCTGTGATCAACAAAAGAATCTCGATATTTACTATAACTGCCACCCTCGTTTTATTCTGGAATTATCGAAACTAAAAAAATTACATTAAATTTCCTGAAATAAGTATTATTACGTATAGCAAATTATATATAATAAACATCCGCCCATATTAATTTTTAAATAATTTATTAATGTGATGAGAATTATGTAAGTAGTTTTATATATTTTACAACTTTACATAATTATTTTGGTAAGTGTAATGTAAATTGTGTAATTATGTTTTTAACAAAATACTTTTTTTTTATTTTTTCTACAAATCTAATGCAAAAAGTTGATTTTGTGAAAGTTTATAAGCCGCAATCTAGAAACGGCGTTTTCTTTGTAACAAGCTGCGGCTTAAAATGTAAAAATACAGTAATTCGTAAGAAAGAGTAGGAAATTGTTTTAATATTTCTTTACTATGATAAAGTCAAATATGATACAAAAAGGATTTCATCTTTCCAGTACTACCAACACTTACACGGAGTTTATGTGAATTTGCATAAAGAGATTGGAGCAACATTAAAATGTACCTAACGCAATTATAAGTACCTCCGGGGTACTCCTACAGGCTTTTCTCGGACAAAAGTAATAGATCTCTTTCATTAGAAAATTAAGAGCTATATACAGGTGTTTCACCGGGAACTGTATCGATCGATGTATGAAAAAGTATACATTGAAAAATTCTGAAATCTTAGCGGCAAACTAATGGCGACATGTACCATTCAACTAAAATATTTAAAATAATCTGCCACTTCTCGTTATACCGAAAATAACTGTCGACATTGTTATTTTAAATGGAATACTGATCATAAAATTAAAGTTTTGACACTTTTTCGATTTAATTGTTTAATCGTAATTGTCAGACACGCCGTATAATATTTTCGAAAAAATTATTCGTATTCTAATACTACCCTGCACGGTCAGCAGTTCTACAAAATTTTAATTCTCCAAGTTTTCTTTCAGTTCTTTCAGTGCACAAAAGTGCACCCGTCCATCTGCAAAAAAGCCAAATATTTCAAATATGGTTTGAAATAACGACATAGTTGTTTTATGGAACAAACTTTAAAACTGAATGAGGAATTCAAGAATGTAGTAATATATAGGGTGTTGCGTTTAAAATATCAAGATTGACAGCTATTTCCGGTATAACCGGAAGTGTCAGATTGTTATCATGTATTTGCAGTAATTCAAACAGACAGGAATTAATGAAAAATTTGCTATTAAATTTGATTAGCTGTGCCACTTGGTTTACTAACAACGGAAAAGTAAAACCTCGTTCGTCTGTTTTACACCTGGAATTAATAAGTACAATGAAAGTTAATTGCTTCAGATTGACAATAAATCATTAAACAAGTACAAATTGTAATGTTTTTCGGTCTTTTTGTAGAAAATAGTTTAAATGGGGAAACGCACATAAGGTACTTAGAATCGAAACTACCGTCTATATGTTTTTCTCTGTACCGTTTGAAAAATCTCGTTGGGAAAAATGTAATTTCCTACTATCGTTCGCATTTTCAATCCAGACTTATATATGGGATAATATTTTGGGGAGCCTCTTCTCATAGTACAAGAATATCCATTATTCCAAAGATGGCAGTGAGAAACATAGCGGGCGCACTTCCTGCAGAGAATTTCTTAGTGATTTAGGTATTTTAACCTTCACTTCTTTATATATTTTTGAAATACTCGTGTTTGCTAATTGTAAGTGTAATATGAATACTTTCATAACGCATGGCTCATTCCATAATTACGACACAAGAAATAAAGATAAATTTAGTATTGCCCAACATCACTTAACAATCTATGACAGGTCACCCCAATATATGGCCATAAAGATGTATAGTGCTTTACCTAATGATATTAAGGTTATAAATAATGTTTCAGCGTTTAAAAATAGACTGAAGACTTGCTTTGTTAGATAACGTGTTTTACACCTTGGAGGAATATTTTAATAAGAACTCTTAGTTGTAATAATGTTTTCTTTTGCGACCAGCGTTTTCTTTTTGTAACGCATACTTACTGAATTACTTGTTGTATGGATTTATTTTGTCTTAGTAGACAATAAACATTTATTTATTTACTTATTAAAAATATTTTAATTCATTAGTACATCTCGGATTTAATATACTAGCAACCAAGTACTATCAATATGTTACATTTGAAAAAAAATAACGAAAAACAGTGTCAAAGTTCGAATATAAAAAATAAATCAAACGCAGTTAATGTGCAGTTAACAAACAAGAATCAAATAATTACACCTGTCAAAAGCAAGCAATAAAATTATTGTCATTTGCTTGTTCTAAGGTATATTTTACCTTTAGTAAGCTCCTTTATAAATAAAAATGGCACAATTAAGCGAGAAACAAAGAATTGAAGTGTTAATGATGATCGGTTATGTGTGTCAGATTTTTAGAGATAAGTATCCGAATCAGTCCATAAATCAATCTACCGTTAGTAAAATCGAAAACAAATTTAGAGAACACGGCAATATAAAAATCTTCCAAAAAGTGGACGTCCGGTGACATTAAATAAAGATGCACAACTTGATTTGTTTTTAGAAATTGAAAATAATCCACATTCAACTAGCATTACTTTGGATTATTATGGTAAACAACACATAAGTATCGGCACCCTCAACCGGTGACCGAATGACTGGTCACCGGTTGATGATGAGGACCATTCGTGTCCTCGAAACGGCCGTCCCGGACTAATTATTATATTACTATATAATAAATTAAACTTGTGTGGTGCGGAGGGTGCCGATACTTATGTGTTGTTTACCATACTACGCCACAGTCCTTGCTATCATTATTGGATTATTATGTAAGCCATACTTCGCCTAAGCTACAATTGGTTTACGAATTAGCAGAAAATGATTTTGATCATAGGCAAGAATTCTGTGAACAAATGATGCAAAGTTCTAATCGCGATCCAATGTTTTTCCAGGGTGTTTTATTTGCGGATGAAGCAACATTTTGTTTAAACGGAACAATCAATGGACAAAATTGTAGATAGGCTAGGGAAGGTCCTCATTGGATACAGGAAATTCATACTCAGTACCCTCAGAAAGTTAATATATGAACAGGAACTATTGACGACCAAATTATAGGCTCGCTTTTTTTCGCAAATAATTTAACTGGAGAAAGGTACTTGCAATTTTTACAGTTGGAACTGATGCCTGCAATAGCTGCATTATTTCCCAATGCAAACAATCCTGAACTACCAAACAATAGCGTTTGGCTACAACATGATGGCGCTCCGCCTCACTATGCAAATAATCCTCGACGCTATTTGGACTTCCAGGAAGATGGACTGGAAGAACAGGTCCGATCGAATTGCCGGCTAGGTATCCCGATTTGACGCTTCTTTCTGTGGAGGTACTTAAAAAGTAAAGTGTATAAAAATCGGCCACATAGTTTAGAAGATCTTAAGCAAAGAGTTCGACATCAGATTATATTAATAGCGCCTCAAATTCTTAAAGTGTGAGACATGAATTTCAAAATCGCCTTGGGGACACAGGATCGTCATTTCGAACATCTAGTATAATGAAATAAAAACTGTTATTTCTGTGCTTATACCGTTGAAAACGGATTATAAAGTACTACAGAAATTAATAATCAAAAATATAAATTGTTATTTAAAAAAACATTTGATGACGTCATAACTTTAAAAACAAGTGACAAGATGTCAACGACGCAGTATAACGTAAAATAATTAAAATCGCTATACCCCTTCGAGATTCCTTCAAAAAAATAAATATTAACAAGAATAATGAATTTATCCGTTACTTTCCTTGCACACGCCATATCAATCGATGCAGTTCCCGGTAGACACCCTGCATATATATAATAATCAGCCACGTTTATGTGGATCTATAAAAATATAATCTTTAACGTGAACAACTTGAAAGAAACAAAAGGATCGTATCGAAGGATTTCATATCAATAAATACATCTGAATAACCAAAAAATAACTTCTATTTTGGGATATAAGCGCTTACACATATCAGTAAAGCGGATTGGCATTGGATGGAATCAGCGTATGTGACAGTCTTCAATTACACATAATGTATACGATTAATTGGCATTAAATTTGACAGATACACCCTGCAATCAATTTAAATCCTGTTCATTATATCATCTCTTTATCTCACTTGATTTTAACGAGATTAAGTAATTTAATTTACAATTTACAAAGACAATTGAGTACTAAGTCAAATCACGTGTGCTATATTTCCAATTTTAATTAAAATATTCAAACAAATCAAGATATTGAAGGAATATTTGTAGATAATCATAAGCCTTATTGAAACCTCGTGAAAAGGGAGACTGCTGCGTACAGTTCTCTAAAAATACTTAGTATTCAATTCTAAAACATAATAATCATCGGAAAACGCCCTCAAAATCAGTCAACGAAAGAACTGACCGTATAGGTTTATCTTAGAACTCCATAGAACTCAAATGCCTGTTCATTTTTGGATGAAAGTAATTCAAAAGAAATTTTCGTTTAACCCTTATTTGATTACCACAAGTATTTCTTTTTAAGTGTCATTTTCAGTGTTTATGTAGCGTATCTCGGAAACTGTAACAGGTACCAAAGATCTAATAAGACTGTTTCGAGCTCTTTTTTCAAGAAAATAATCGTAAGACTATCGAATTGGTAGGCTGATATTCAGACTGTGACTTGTTTTAAACAGAACAGCCCGCTTATTTCTACATCTTTTTTTGCCCGTTCCCTTGTGGTCTATGATCCACGTAAAATTATTGTAAGGTAAATTTAATTTTAACCAAACAAAGTGCTTTTCTAAATGGAAGTGTTTATACACAACGAAAGTTAACAAGGTTCTCTTCAAGTCTTCCTAAAATTGAAGAATGTTATGAATACCTCACAAAATGAGAAAATATATCAGCTGGCCCTTCAATGTCTTTGTGGCACAACAGATAAGAAAAGGAACGTAGAAATAAGAGGAACGTTGAAGGTAAAGTCAGCTGCTAGAGTACTGGAAAATAAAAAACTAAATTGATATGGACATTTGCCACGAATTCTAGAGAGCAGACAAGTGAAAGACATATAGAAAGTAGACAAGAGCAGACCGGGGAAGCCTAGAAGGATATGGAACAGCATAGTGAAAGAAGTATTAAGTAAAAGATGAAACGATTGGAACAAAAAAGTAGAACGAATTGGAAGAAATTCGTAACCTCGACAGAAGAAAATTAGGATTATGTCACTATTATTATTACAATACTTAAATCATAGACACGAAGAATTTTACATTCATTATCACCATACTGCTTAGAATATCGCAGGGGTAGATGCATCGAACGTAGTTTAATTCCCAATATCGCAAAAACATTAAACAAAAATAAATAATGTCCAAGGCTATAGTTTATAGATATCAGCTCTGTTTGAAGTGATTTATTAACATTAATTGCTAAAACATATCATAACTTTCTGTTGTGAAATGCGGTTCGCTTACTTGTTAGAACATCTTTGAACATAAAAAAAAACTTCCCTATAAGCGTTGTGTTTACTGACGGTTTTGTTACTTCCGTTGCACAACAGTTTTGATATTGAAATATCTAGGTTGCGGATAAAAATTGCATCGTTTTGTTGTCGTATATTTTTTGTGATTCAAAGTATTTTATTTTTGAGGTAGAAAATGTTCGTTAATAAGATGCAAATTGGTTTATAAAGATGGATACTGTAACAGAGTTTTGCATTTGCTTATGCTTCGTGCATCGACGTTTAAATTGTTTATTACATCAGTAACTTTCTCCAAATTGTCTGCGTAAAATGAAAAGGGTTCTAACCATGTCCGCCATCTTGTTACGGCTGGAGACGGAAATAAGGAAAGTGCTGCCCATTTGTCTCTGTATAATGTAACTCTTGTAGATGCTTTCTAAAAAACATTTTTGGTATGATTACTTATGTAATTCATTAACATTCGGAAATTGCTCTCTAATAAATTCCGCAACTCTATGGAGGGCGTGGTCAGTGCATGCTATATGCAGCATATTTTTGAAGATGTCTTTAAGCAGTTTTGCAGCTTGCATGTAAGCTGCTGCGTCATTCACAAAAAGCAAAGGTTTCTCCCGTTTTCTTACATATTCGAAAATGTTGTCAAATACTGCTGGCAACTACTTCCGTTACTGTATTAGCATTTACCCGTTGGCTATTAAATATGGCTTTGTTGAACGATCTGTATCCAAAACACCAACAATGACGACTATGAATTGCCCTAACGCATCCATAGTTTTGCGCTCAACTACTGTTACCCGTATATTTTGCCAGAAAATGTTTATATCTAGTTTTCGGAAGGGTATATTTGCAGCTACAACGGCTTCGCGGAGATCGCCATAAAAATTCTCAATTAAGACTCCAGGACTGCGATGAATATCGACTTTTAAGTGATTCGTAAATCAAAATTTTTTGGAACATACAGTAACCGAACAAATTGTGCAATAAATCTCTGTGTCGCTGGCAACTTCGAAACAATCATGAACCTTAATCCAGGTATTCATGAGCTCTTGACGAGGACGTTTGTTAGGCGACATAGTGAATGTAAAAGAAAACAACTATAACCAAATTAATACACCTGCACAAATTAAAAAAAAAAATAATTCCAATAATAGGTGATAAAAGGAAATCAAATTTAACTAAAATAAAAAGGAATTCTGTAAAGGCTCAATTAAAAGGTATATAGTAAATATGGTAGAGTAAACTAAAACTATAAACTATAGCGCTAATGTGAGAATAAAGATGATATACAATAATCGAAAACAAAAAAAAAGTGTGGAAGAAACTAAACAACTAACACTATATAGAACAGGTATTACAAAAAACTAGCCTCAGAAAACAGATTGGGTAATACAGAGAACAAAGCTAAAGATGAAACATGCACAACCGTACTTTCTGACTGCATGGATTAGCGATTGACCCGCGTAGAGAGCGGGTCATCAATCCGCAGTATGGTTTTCACTTTTTATGATGTATTTTGTTTATTTGCAAACTATATTAAGAATGGATATTTATGAGTACCTTTCTGGTAAAAAAGCTTAAAATTAACTGAAGACATTACTTCATGACTATAAATGAATCAGTTATCAGATACCTGATACCCTGCTTTTTTTAAATTAAATTTCATACAGTGATAAATTATTTGTTTAATAATAATAACTAAATCTATTTCATAATACTACTATAGAAATTATATGGATCTCCATTCAAATTGTTGTTTCAAAAAAATTATTAATATGCCATAGAGATATTTTTTCTAAAGGTTTTTTCTCTCTCTTTGAATATTGTTATATATTTTTAGTACTTGTGTGATAGCATTTTTGTGTAATTGTGTGAACGTAAGGTTGATTCCTCATATTCGCGGGTCTTAATAATTATGATTAGCTTCATCCGCAAAAATATTTTAGGGTTTTCTATTTAACATAATAGACTTTGAATTGCCGCTCAAAGCGGAAGTGACACCACGTTGTAGTACATATACCAGGTCAAAAAACAGCAAACCAAATTTGTAAATTAACCTGTCAGAGTATTTTTACTCACTAATAGTCGGTTACTGAGTAAAAATTATTCCTTTTATTATGATCACATCTACCTAGCCATAATAAAAATAATATACACCTACGAGTAGGTGTATAATATTGTTATTATGGTTGACGAACGCTCCCAGTGAATTGCAGAAGCTGTTAGAGATAAGAAAACATAGCGTAATTACTGTTATTTCGTTTACTTGTTCTTTCAACCATTACATTTATAAAAACATTTGCATAATTTGTGGTAGCTTAATACAGAAGGTTTTACAATTTATGCAATCTAATGTAATCACTGTTAAAATTCCGTTCAATAAATACGATACATACACATGGTTAAAAAATATGCATGTTCATTGACCAAACGTTGCAAGTTTTGCTTCATTCTTGTTTCCTACAATATTGTTTCATTAATTGCTACAAATGTTGTCTGCGTCACGGATTCTATAACTATTGTAGAAGTTCTTCTAATTTCTTTTTGCGCAATGTTTATTTCTCTATGCGCCCTTGGGAATATTAAAAACGTGCAATAAACGAACATTTTTTTAATAAAGAACATGATAAAAGCTCTAGGTATGCTGTTTGTCGCTAAATGTAAAATTGATATTATCTGAAGCAATCGACTTTCTGCCTTTTATTTACCTTCATGAATAAAATTTATGGTAGAGTTTAAAGCTGAACATTCCCTTTTAAAATAACTTAGCTGCCGGCGACTTCCGGTAAACAATAATAATCATTTATTATTATTATTATTATTTATTTTTATTAGTATTTGTCTAATAGACATTATTCCATTACAGGAAAGCAGAACAAATTAATTTAAATGTATTACTTAAATAGATAACAGGTACTTAACCCCATTCATTAACTTTTCATAAACCAGTCTGTATATGTATTCCAAACGGTATCAGGATAAGGAAACGTTATTATCTCAAAGATGAAAAAAATTGCTTTAAAAATGTAACATTAGTAAGATATAAATTTCTAAAACAGTTGTTACTATTCTTAAGAACCCCTCAATCCATTTCCCGTGGTGGATTAGTCCATTTTAGTCCTTTTAGTATTTACTAGTATCATTGGGCTATGGCACAAATGCCTTTAGTCACTGCAACCGTGATAGATCTATTGCAACAGAATGCCCTTATATGTGTTGGTGCAGGCGAAGGTTCTTAATAAACTTTAATATTACTCTAGGATCTTCATTCCTCAGTTTAGTACATGTCAGAAATGGTTTACTGAAACATTGTTGTCGAGAGCAATTGATGGCAACACATCTGCATAGAATGTGTTCTGCCGTCTCTAGATTGTCTTGACATAGACACAGATTTGATCATCAGCTTTTCGTATATTGAATAGGTGATATTTTAGGGCTGCATAACCTGTCAGATATCCTGCCAGTAATGTTGGGCCCCCTTTGCTGAACGATAACACTATTTCTGCTGCCTTAAACGAGCCTAATATGAATGCTTTCGCCTGTTTTTGTCCTAGAACATTTTCCCAGTACGAAGTCTTTTGATTGTTCTCCCATGTTTTAACTACTTGTTTTATGTGGCTCTCTTGTAGGCCACCGATGAAAGATACTCGCTGCTTCTCTAACCAGCTAGACTACCTTTTCATTACCTTTTATCCTTTAACGGCTTGGGACCCATCGCAAAGTAACGTGGTTTTTGTGTCCTAATTGCCTTAAATTGCGTACACATTCGTGATTTAGACCAGATGAATAGATATGGTTGCGCCTCGTATTCCTATCTGGAGGTTCTTTATGTGGCGCAAATTCAAAGCAGAGATCTCTGCTTAAAATATGTTGAGGTAGTAGTTAGACCCACTAATACTTATACCTATTCCACACACCTTCTATTCTTTAGCCGTCCGTGTAACCATGCCAGGGTACCTTTTTTGCTTTGAGGCTGCCCAAATGCCCACTCAGTACGGCTTTTAATGATCTCCTTATAAGACTGATCAGAATTATATTGCATAGGAATCATGTCCGTTGCAATGTGCATCAGATAATTTTGCCTTTTATCTTCCATTCTCTTTTAGAGGCCGCGATTGTTTTTGTTGTACTCTCTCCGTTCTGTTCTGCCTTGTGCTCTTCCTTCCCAACTACCGATTTTCATCTTTGTTAAGCCTCTTTTTACTTGGTTTATGTATTTCTCTTTCAATCTCCATTTTGGTCTGTCATTTGCTGCTCTCTATTCTGTTAATGTACTATTATTTTTTATAATAATACAATCTGATTATCCGTACTTTATAGCACCTGATGATATTTCCCTTTTTTTGAAAATTGTCATTGTTATGATGTTATGATTTCGTAACGGTATCATTTCATTATTACCTATTTTCTTAAGCCCCATTATCGCTCTTCGTTCTTTCAAATATGTTACGTTACAATTTTCTTTTTTATTACACAGAAAAAAATCCTGTGAAGGTAAGATAGGGGAATTTGTTACTTTTGCAGCAATGAGACAGACTCGTGTTTATTCGTCTTATAAGAAAGGGCTCGTGTTGTCTGTTGGTTTCCCCGAGAATCGACAAAACACGAGTCTGTCTAGTCGCTGCAAAATTCCCCTACCTTGTTCATCTCTAATGATCACACACCTGCAAGCGGAAGTGTGTAATATTCTTATGGCCGGCCAATGCTTAAATTGTATGATTGTTGGAGAAGCAAAAACATAGTTATATGTTACAGTTATAGTGTAACAATAGTTATTGCTACTTTAGTTACTTATTCTTTCAACTATTACAGTTATAAGTGCACTGCAGAATTTGTGGTAGTTTAATAGATAATATTTTAAAAATTCATATAATTGTTGCAATTTGTGTAATCTTATGTAGTAACTGATAAAATTCGTTAAATTAGCATTTCAATAAGTACGATACATACGCAAACGTTGCACGTTTTACGCCACTCTTTTTCCTACTATATTGTTTCACTAATTGCTACAGAATGTCCGCGTCGTGAATCTTATAACTATTTGTAGTGGCATTTGCTACAATTATAAAAGTTATTCCAAATTGTTTCCTACCATGGTCTTACGAATTTCATGTTTATGTTTCTGCTTAATTTATTACTTTTTAATAGTTTTTTGTTTGTAAGCAGTGCTGTATGTTTCTGGATTTTATTCATTAAATGGGTTCTCGTCTTCTTATTACCATGCCAGGATACTTATGTTGTATGCTAATTTTACAATTTTAAGCATTTATATAACAAATTACTATTTTCATGACTTTTAATATTTCTGTCTGTTAGAAAAAAAATATTATAACACCAGCACTCATTTATTTTTAAAATGTATCAATTTACTAGTGATTAACACTATTAATACTATCGATAATTTCGAATATTGATAACTACGGATAATACGTAGCGATAGTCTTGTGATATCGGTAATGCTAGCGATAAACATAAGAACTAATAGAATCTTTTCCTTAGTTAAATTACTTTTATATTGAAACAACTATGTGATGTTACACTGATTACTAAGTTGGACTTCCCCAAATTACAATTTTTTATATTCACTTGTACTATCGATAGCTGGTCCGACTATCAACAGTACTATCGATAGCAAGAAATACCGATAGTGCTCAACACTACAATTTACCCAATTTTATGTTATAGTAGCCCTTCCAATATTAAACGTCTTTGCAAGAAACGACAATCTGTTAGGCCTCACTCACAATTAGCGTAAGTATAACAAATGAGTAGCATAGAAACTTGTGGTGGTCACAATGTACGTAAATATTGTTGTCAGAATTCCGCAGAACACATGCGCATGTTCTGTTACTTCCAAATTAAACAATTAAAATAGAAATACATATACATAATAAAGGAAAATTAAAATGGAAACAAATGTTATTATTATAGTTAGCTAAAAGGGCTTATACCAATAGTTATTATTACTATTAAGATTAAAGACATTTTTCCAACAGATAGAACATGCCAAAGTATTTCCTTAAGGATTAAAAATTTCTCTGCAAGCAAAATATACACAAATAGATATATTTTTTAATTGCTTGAAATTTTTATGAAACAATTCCGGCAACACAATTGCGTCGATCAAAGGTTTAAGCCATTAAAAAATACAGTCAATAATGAGTGTGCTTTCTAATTACTTGACCCATTCATCGAACAGTTCGAGCAACATAAATGCATTTTTTGGCAAGTTGAATAAAATAGGGGCTGCGTTTTAAAATTACTCGATTAATTGTTCGATCCTGTTCGATCAATGGCTCGAGCAGTTAAAAAATGTGCATGTTGTGAAGTACTGCATTAGGCTGGATTTGGAAAATTCAGGTTTTATCAAATTTTAATGTAATAATGAAACAAAATGAAGTAGTAAAGAATAAACTGAATACCTAATGTCTAATTACCACATTTGTGTATTTATATGAGTCCAAGCAACGAAGATCTACAATATGACTCTTTATATACTGTTTCCAATATTTGAACAATAAATGGTATGAGATGCCATTGTACCAACTTGCAGAGAATACAATGTTTATATTGAATTTTGCACTAGACTTTAACATAACAACTAAGTACAAAGTTGAATTTCAGCTTTTACGCTCGAGTCACAAACGTGATAACATTAACATCTACCTTACGTAATACGAAAAAATTGTACGTACGAGGGTGATTCAAGAAGTTCTTAGAAAATCTAAGAGATGGCGCTCGTAGCATCGAAAATGGTTTGTTTCTAGTCAAGATCATTAGTCACTAGACAGCCGTCAAAGTCTCAGTTATATTCATCACACGGTTTCATTTTTATTGTCGATTTAAACAAAGAAGTTTTGTTTATGTAGAAAAATGGAAAAAAGTGAATTTCGGGCGGTACCGAAAGAAATCAAAGTTGAGTTGAATGAAGTTCATGGCATATCTGTTCCTGTGGTAGCAACTGTTTACAATTGGGTAAATGAGTTTGAACTAGCCGTACATCCAAAAAAGATGAACATCGTTCTGGACGTCCAATGGAAGTGATTACCCGTGAAATGATGGGCAATATCCACGATATGGTTTTGAATGATCGACGAATCATAGTGCGCGAAATAGTTGAGGCCACAGGCATATCCCAATGTAAGTGTTTTCAGTTTTGCATAAAAAATTGGGTGTGAAAGAAATCTCCGGGTCTCGCGTTTTACTCTCAGTAGAGAATAAACGCGATCGTGTGGTCGATTCTGATGTACTTTTGACGCTTTTCGGTCGTAATCCTGAGTTTTTCCGACGATGCATAACTATGGACGAAACATGGATACACTACTACACTCCGGAGACAAAGGAGCAATCAAAACAATGGGTTTTTGAAGGCGAACTGGCTCGGAAAAAGGCGAAGACGGCAAAATCGGCCTTCAAAGTGATGGCCCCGGTTTTTTGGAATGCACGCGAAATCATCTACACCGATTTCTTGGAAAGAGGACAAACAATAACTGGAAAGTGTTATACGTCGTTATTGGTCCGGTTGAGCGAAGAAATCAAGGAAAAACGACTTTATTTGGAACAGAAAAAGATCCTTTTCCATCGAGAGAAGCTTCGATGGCCAAAATTATGGAATTAAAGTTCGAATTAGTACAATATCCACCGTATTCACCGGATTTGGTTCCTAGTGACTTCTTTTTATTTCTACATTTAAAAAAATTGCTCGGCGGATAAGGTTCACGTCGAACGAAGAAGTTATCACCGAAACAGATGCCTGTTTTGAGGACCTTCCGAAATCCTACTTTTCGGAGGGTTTAAAAAAAGGTGAAGAAACGCTTGGAAAAGTATATAAAGTGAAATGGAGATTATATTGAAAAATAAATAAAAACCTACAGAAAATACTTTTTCTACCTTTTCCTAAGGACTTATTGAACGACCCTCGTATTTCTTACGCTTACGCCTATTGCGAATGAGCACTTACAATTAGTTTCATACATCGTCCTGTGTATCATATGGGTTGAATAGTTAACGTTTCCATTAATTAACGTCGGATAATCGAGACCCGAATATATTTAGAAAAATTATACAGAATATCCAAAGCTTTCTAACTACCTTTAAACTTGTTGTTTATGAATCAAAACTTTTTCATTGGTAGAAAGTTTATCCCTAAACGATATTATAATTAAATTTTGAAATAATAACGATAATAAATCACATACATCGACCTTTGATGTGATGAGTTTGTTGTAAAATTCCCGGATTTGATGTCTGCTTACTGTCAACTAAATGACACGATAATTTATTACTTCCCAAACCTCTTATCTGCCAGCGTAATCTCCGATTAATCTGGTACGATAATCTAACATTAATCTGAGATTTCAGGATTACAAACTTCATAAAATACAATACACACTACTATCCATCATCGTAAATGGCAACAAAAATGTTTAAATATACCGAAACTTGTTCCTTGATTAGCTGTATCTTTTCAATAGTAAAAATTGCAATTTATACGTGTGCCAGAAAAGTATATACTAACGTATACATATTAGATTCCTACACATTTACTGTATATACATTTTTTTCAATCCGCGGGAAACTAATATCACATAAATGAGATTGTTTTATGGGTCATACACCAGAATTATACATATTACATTAAAAAATATCGACATTACGCTAATTTCAATTGAAAAAACTCCTATTACCCACGATTGCCGCCAGCCGCGCCGCCACTTTGATTGTTCAAGGTGTAAAATTTACACACCGTACAAAACCTGGTTCACACCATTGTGTTTAGTTCAAAAATTTTGAATAATTTTTTTTTACATATATATCATATTTTATTCTAAAATTGGTCTTCCTTGTTTACGAAGAAGATACACCGCAGTGGTTGACTAGAGACATTCGTTCTTCAAAACAGAGGAACGTAACAATCTGTTTCAAATTCGACTATAATTACATTTTTTATTTAGACATAGGTATGGATCAGAAACATTTTGTAGTACACTCTACTGGTTCAACATGGAAGGTTACAAATATTTATAGCAATACTTACTCTTTACAAAATTTGTAAAATGTTTGTCATAGATTCTAACATTTGCCATATATCATAGGTATTATTTGGATACCTATACTTTTAGGTTATATAATAGTTAATAGAATAATCTAACGCAACAAAATAACGTTGTTATTTGCTAGTAATATTCCCTAAAAAAATGAGGCATTATTTTTTACATGTTGAAATTAATAAATAAATAAATCCTCGACTTAATCTGATTATCGCTTTCCTTAGTCACAAATATGTATGAGTAACAAATATTGATTTCAAGTGCATTTATGGCACTTGACGCGTGCAGTGTGTAAGGTCTACTTAAACATTTTGTGAATGGCTAAATATGTTAGAGCACATTTATTTTTCTTGCAGTTATTGGGATAAGAATGAAAATTAAAACCTACACTGGAACAAGAATATGTTTAAGTTAGCCTAATTTTTGCAACGTAATTTGCCAAATTGATCCGTCTTTTCAATGCCTACCAATCCAATGTGAACTTTCACCCATGAAACTTCTATCTTTGAATTATATCACTTAATTTCATAAAAAATCTTAGAAGAGATTTTCACGTGTACTTCAATACTTTTGCTGTAACAGTCAATACATTTCTCTCGGGATCAGTGGAATTAACATACTTTAATGTTTAACTTATTATGGAAGACCCGACTCCGTCTAGAAATTTTGCGTAAAAGTCGTGGGAAGAAGAAGATTCATTAGAAAGCGATTGAAAGGCTAATAAGTACGTTACTAATGATTTGGATGAGGTGGAATTCTTAAATTGTAATATGTTGACGTTAAAAAACAACATCCGCACCATTGATTTAAAAACACTTGATCCTATTTTAGCAGATTTGAACTTAGTAACCGATAAGAGTGGCTATCCATTAGTACCTATTGATTTGCATCATCTTCATTTGTATCTCAAAGTGTATATCCTAACAAATGTAATACTAATTGGAGAAAGAAAAAGGGGGTAAATCTCACAAATATCTTTATTGAAACGTGGAGACCAGTTTCGTGTAACCATGCACACATCATCAGGTCGAAGACGAAGAAGAAAGAAAACTTGTTTTTAACAATCAGAACTAATGTAAAATGGCAATAATCAGGGAGTTCTTTTTTGTACTTACTATTATTTACAAAAATGGAAAACTAAATAAAATGAAGATGTACGGAAGTATTAAAATTATCGAAGATTTATTTTAATTAACTAAGTGATTAAAATTATTGTAAAATTTAGACAATACGAACACATTACAAGTCAGCAGAGGCGAAACCAGCGGAGAACGAAATATGATACTATTCAGAAAGAAGTACAGATTAATAACTTTAACAAATGCAGCTATTTTAAGGGCGATTTAAAAAAAACTTTATATGCTCCATACACTTGTTGTCGTACCTTCTGCTAACGTTTCGTCCTCGCTCTTATGGGACATCTTCAAGGCTGTTACTGCACAGTCACTAGGAACTATGCGTTCCGGAGGGGCTTAGGTATATAGTGCTTGTTACAGGTCAATGTAAAAAAAAAATTGGTTGAATCAATGCAAAATTAGCAATGCATTTTACTTTGTTGCTTGGAACAACTGAATTATTTTGACATTTTTGCAGTGTTCGATAAGGATGCTACTGATATTTAATATAAATCAGTTCACCAACTAGAAACAATTTGACGTTCACTAGATAGTTGATTCGAGACATTCATTTTTCTCAGTGTGCAGCTGATTTACGGTAATACGCCCACCATAGCAACGATATTTTACCATAAACTAGTAGTCCTACTAGATATTAAATTTATAAAACTTTTCTTACATTTGCCTACTACTGCTGCTATGTTCTATGAACGAGTAAAATACATTGCTAATTTTACATTGGTTCGATCATTTTTTTTTCACAGTGCAGGTATGATGTAACGAATTTTTCAACCATAATAAGAGTAAGAGTTGCGAGACAAGATGCGAACAGAGTTAAATTGTATTTGGTGGCCAGTTTTCAGTCTATGCTTAGCCAGTTCGGACCCGGCTACACGCAACAACCACATAAAACCCTCAGCAACACGAGTGCTGATCGATCGCTTTGTTTCACCCTTGTACTCACCACCGCACGAACCTGGTAGATACCAGGGCCTTCCAGATAATTGCGGTCTTTGATGGAAAAGTAGTCTGAGAGTTTGAAATTCCCAAAAAGGGTCTTGCTGATGCGATCGGTGACACCTTGAATGCAGGGTAGAAACGCTTGCATACGAAAGCTAGCTAGATCAAGGCAGTTGCTGTGGAGAAGGATTGGTGTAGCGATAATGGTAGCTTGAATATCTTTCCTGGAATAATTATTGCGAATCAGAGATTCGGTCATATTGAAGAAGTGAATTGGGTTCAGTGGGTTGATAAGGTTCATTGGATTCATTGGGCCATTTCCATATCTGAACCCAATTCGCTCCCTCAAGAACTCAGCCATATGATCAAAAACAGATGTCCCATAAGAGTGAGAACGAAGCGTCGGCAGAAGCCACGGTAACGACGCGGAAACCAAGAGTGTAGTACTATTGACAAACTTTATATGTTTTTATCACAATGTAATTAAACACCTGTACTAGCTCATGATTAAGTTAATAGATCTATTGCTATCTTTTATAATATTATGCATGACATACTAAATCAGTACATTCCTGTTCATAAATTAGGTAATAAAGCTAAGTATCCCAGCTGGAACACGATAGTAATTGAAACATTAACCGCAATTAAAAATTGCCATCGTAAAAAGAAAAAAAAAGCAACAAAACTTTGAAAAAGATAACAGAACAGGAAACTAAAACCTAAAATATACAGTACATGCAATAATTATTGTGCTAATGCTGGTTTATCAATTCAAAAGCATGATACCGATAATTTTTGGTAATTTCTTGGGAACAAAAAAGGGAGCCTCACTACAACTAATTCTTTGATTTTTAACAACGCTGAATATTTTGTTGCATTATATAAAGTTAAGGGTTTTTCTTTATAGTTTTCCAGTGTTTTTGGAGAACCAACACAGTATACTACCAATTCCTCAAATAATTCCAGTAGTGAATCCGCTGATAATGGTTTAATCACCGAGTCTGATACTAACAAATTAAAACCTAATGCATGTTCATGATATTGCAGCTTATATTTATAAAGGTTGTGCTGATTTCTTTATTTTGCCTCCTAGTCATATACACTATATTTAACTTATCTTATTAAGAACAGCACATTGCTTGATGATTGAAAACTTTCTAAGGTTTTGTCGATATTTGAATCTGGGGATATAAAATTAATGATTAACTATCGTCCCAATTCAGTTTTATCGGCTGTGGTAAACATTTTCGAATATATTAACTATTACAAAAATCTATGCACAAATTTAATGATCAGCATGGTTTTATTAAAAGAAGATTCATTGAATAAAGTTTATCAATATTTTCGAATGATACTTCTACGTAACGTTGACAAATTTATCTAAACCGTTTGAAAAAGTGGATCGTGATATTCTCCTTAAAAAACTTTGATTTGATGACTAGATTTGAACTTTCACATCGTAGGCAAGTAGTGTTCTTTGAAGGCTAGGCTCTAACAAGGAAATAATCCGAGCCCCCTCTTATTTTTATTGTTTTTCAATGACATTCGAAATACTTGCTCTCTGCAGATGATTGCAAAATCTATAGTAGAATTATAAGTATTATAACATTTTTTTGATTCTTCTTATTTATGGTACAAAGTAACTTGTGCAAAATATACGATTGCTGATAACTTAACAAAGTTTCTGTAAATGTTGATAAGTGCGGGATTGTTAGTTTCAAGATGTAAAATTATCTTGCTTCTTTAATTATCAATTGAATAGTCTTTCTTTTACACGCAAGAGTACCGCAAAAGATCTCGTTGTTTTCATCGGTTCATGTATTCGATTCTCTGAACATGTACGGATGACTGGTACTAATGCTGGAAATTTGAGCTTTATTATGCGTAATACATCTAAGTTGACTAATTTAATCAATTATTCTCCTATATAATGCACTAATAAGATCCAAAATGGAATTTGTACCCACAGCTTGGTCTCCCCATGTAAAAAATAATAGTGATCTAGAAAAAGTAGAAAATAAGTTTCTCCGATATCTTTATTACAGAAAGTGTGACCAAAATTCACCCCTTCAATTTAACATTCGCAAATAGTTTTAATTGGCGCCGTTTATAGATAGACGAGACATTGCCATGATATATATATATATATATATTGTGCTTCAATAATGTATTTGACAATGCCAGATTATTATCAATGTTTCGATCACATATCCCTTATTACAGTACTAGACTGGTTCCAACCATTAATTTTAGTAAAAATTACCTGCCACCCGTAACTAAAATTTGCAGACTACATAATGAATACTTTTGTAAAATAGAAATCTGTGGAATATCGAGATATCACTAAATTATATCCGCCAGAAATGTAATATGTTTCAATCGACAGTAATTGCATACAACTGATCTTTAGTTGGTTTCAATTTTTCGAGGATTTCATTACCTCCAACTTGTTCAACGTGGCTTCCCTCTGACATGTTTACTAAGATGTTCACTATCTTTACTTTTGATTGTATAATGCTCTGCGATTATATATTTATTTGTACTTAATAGCACACGTAATTAGAATAAATTCCCACGCGTGTCTATTCTAAAATACAATAAAATAAAAAATAAACTTAACAAAACAAGAACTAATTCTTGAATAAATTCTAATCGTAAAAAGGAAACGTTAAAATTCATTTATTTGCTTCCATTCTTTGCTATTATCTTATAACTAATGCAAGAAAAAAAAAAAACAAGCACAATCAATCCGGAGATAACTACATTTATTGGAGTTCTACAGAATACACAGTTTCCCATACAACTGCGACCGCTTTTACAGCAACCGCTCATCAATCATTGACCGCAAAACGTTATACATCAATTAATAATAGACCACAGAGACTTCTGGTAGCGTATTTCCTATGCCAGGAATAGAATCAATTGCTCAATATCTATTCTCATATTTGCGTAATAGAATAAAACACCTAGTTGATGTTCGCTTCCCAGTTATTGGATAAACTAGGAAAGAAGTTGTTTCAGAAACTTACATTACCAGGCAGGGTAGTATGTATGTACCTTATTAGCAGACTGCGGATAGGCGACCGCCGCGGCGAGCATGTGCGTTAGGGAAAGCATTAAACAAAAATAAATAATGTCTAAGACTATATTTTATGGATATCATGTTAGAAGTGAATTATTAACATTAATTACTAAAACATACTCTAAACTTTCTGCTGTGAAATGTATTCGCTTACTTGTTAGAACATCTTTAAAGCTTCTTTCCACATCACAACTGAGAAGAGTATAATGAAAATACGACCTACAAGCGTTGTGTTTACTAACGGTTTCGTTACTTTCGTTGCACAACAGTTTTAATATTGACAAATCCGGGTTACTGATAAAACTTGTTCCGACTTTTTTACATATAGAAGCACCAAAATCACCTGAAATATTCTTTAATTTGTGTATTATAACATGTAATGTTTCAATTCTATCTTATTGTATTGTTTGTGATTCAAAGTATTTTATTTTTTGAAGTATATCGCGAAAATGTTCATTAATAAAATGCAAATTAGTTTGTAAAGATGGATCCTGTGACAGAGTTTTACACATCTGCTTATGCTTTGTGCATCCTCATTTAAATTGTTTATTACATCAGCAGTCTTCATTTTACGTAGAAGCTTCTTCAAGCTTCTAACCACCCCCATATTGTTGCGACTGGAAACGGAGGTAAGGAAAGTGCTAACCATTTGTCTTTGTATAAAACAACTCTTGTAGATGCTTTCAAGAAAGTTTTTTTTGTGCGATTAGTTAATACATTCAGAAATTGCTCTCTAATAAATATCGCAACTCTATGGAGGGCAGGGCAGTGCATGCAACACGCAGCATATTTTTGAAGATGTCTTTATGTAGGATCACTCACAAAAAGCAAAGCTTTTTCCCGTTTCCTCACATCTTCGAAATTATTGCCAACACTGCTGACAGTTACTTCCGTTATTGTGCCGTTCTATTATTTTGCTGGCTATTAAATATGGCCTTGTTGGACGATCTGTATACAAAACACTAACAATGACGTGAACCATGCTTTGCACTAACGCATCCGTAGCTTCGTCTGCTCTCAACCAGTAGTAATTGGGAGATAGTTTTTCCGTAATGTTGACTCCGCGGAAATATTTCTACCGGTATATTTTTCCAGAAAATGTTTAAAGACCGGATTATCCAGATTTCGAAATTATTTGCTTTGAAAGTTGTGGTTTATTATAAATTTGGAAAAGTTATTATTTATACCTATTTTATATCTATATTATTATCTCACTATTGATAGTCTTCTTAGTTCTATAATACTACAAGTTTAGAAAAACAATTTTAACAATTTGACAATTTTTTACTGCGTTTATAACTCTAGCCTGAAGATGTGCGTATACTTGTTAGTATAAACTGTTATTACTATATTCTTCAATTTATAAAAGTTCTTGCTTGTTCTAAAGCTCGCAAATAACTAAGCTCTTGAAATAATTTTCTCAATGTTGCATATAAAATATATATGTTCTTGCAATTTTTTAAGTATAGAATTTTTCTACATCCTATTGTGCGTCGAGCTTCATTAATAATAATTTAATTAATAAATTAATATGTTCTTTTATAAGAAACACGATTATTTTCTCTTATTTTATAATTTTAGCGTAATTTATGCTAAGCGATTATCATTTTGGCACATTCATTTCGTTATTAAAGCAGCATGAATCAAGTGTCGCTTAATGAAAAGGTGGATATTTTAGAAATGTACTTTCTGCGCGATAAGAATGTAGAGAAGATGGTGGAAATTTGTGTATGCAACGTTTTCCGACTGGAAATAACGTGTTTTTGACTGCTGAAGCAGAGCCTAAAAGCCAGCGAAAACGAAAAGACGGCGAAATCGCCAAGACAACGAAGAAAGTGAAACTAACGCACTAGCTTATTTCGAAATCCATCAAAGGGCATTAATCAGAGCAGCTGTGGCCGAGACTATTGCAACTGTCCCGCAGAATGTTATGTATAGTGGTATTATGAATACATGAATGTAATTTTTTAAATAATGAAATGTGCAACCAACTTGGTCCCGAGAAAAATTGTGCGAGATGTTGGTTTTTAACATAGATTTAGTTTTAATGTTTGCTGTGGAATTTAAAAAAAAGAAGAGATTTAGTTATAGCTTTGAAGCTACACTTAATACCGAACGTTACCTATAGCTCTTAAGGTTAAAACTCGATGAAGTCTTAGATGATATACCACTTCAAGAACGGAGGAACCTTATATTTCAGCAGGATGACGCTCCAGTTCATAATGGACGGCGAGTTAACATTTTTAAATGAGCGGCTTCTCAATAAATTGCTAAATACTCATGGACTGTTTGTTTGTATATAAATCTTCTCATAAGAATGCTGAAGACTTAAAGAATCATGTGCAAAATTTATTGTGAAATATCGATGGCCAAATTTTACGAAAAATAAGAAACACCATTTTCAGAACTAATCTGTGCTTTGTTCATAATAGTGAAAATGTAAAAATAATTCCTTTTACCTACCCGTTGTATTTTCTATTGCTGTGTTGTTATAGTTTATGCTTCTTAATACAGTAAAAACAGACCCAAAATGATATCAGATAAGTCGAAAATAAAAATGTAAATCAATAATAAAAAGTTACAACAATACCATGGATACGATTATAAAATTTGTTCTACGTATGAAACTTACCCGTGGCTTCGCCATGCTTGATATGGAATTAACACTTGGGCTCTTCTTAAGCTTATTAGGAACTGCATACAAATTAGGTTGAACTGTTGCGGATATATGTCTTTGTTTAGGGGTATCACCTTTGTTGCTTTGGACATCTTGCGAGAATGATCGACCATAATTTTTTCCTATTACTTTCTGGAACAAAATGATATTTTAGAAATGTTAATAATAGTATGTTCTTATATTAATCATATATTTTTTAATATATACAGCTGGATCATGATTTATTTTTGTATCGTATAAATTATGTTTCGAACTCATATGCTAACATAAAATGCAATTTATATTTCCGAGTTCGTTTAAAGTAACAAAGGATTGTATAAACAATTATGAATTCCGTTTTTCTTTGCCCTTACCTAAGATACTCCTTAAAACCAAGGAAATACAACACGTACACCTAGTTCGTGGGCAGAAGATAATTATTTCCCCGAAGAATTTAGAGAAAAACATTTCAAATAAAAATTATTCTAAGGTAAATCCTGCCCAACATAATTAAGCATACAGGAATCATCAGTTTCCGCCGCACGCTATACAGATTTAGCGTTTTGAATGGAACATCCTTTATATTACTGCGTTCTTAGACCCTCTCAATTCACTTCAACTTTCTTCCGCATCTCCTATACCTTTCTCACTTAGTTCTTGAGATAATTTGGGATTTTTGCCGAACGCCGTTACGGGCGGTGAATCAAATTTTATACGACGATTTTTTATATCTACTAAAACATAATAGCCATTGAAATTGTTGCCAAGTTTGATTCATAGTATTTTAATATAACTTAATGGAATATCCTATATATTTTTCCTGAATCGCGTTTTTTCCTGTACCTAAAATGCGCCTTTCTTCGGTAAATTGAATATTGAACTGCACAACCATATAGAATAATGTGACGAAATACTATAAACTTTGTTTCGCTAAAGATATTCATTAAACAACACAAAAGTAAGGATACATTCTCAACCGGTGACCGAATAAAAATATCATCATTTGTATCCTTGAAATGGCCGTCTCGGATTAATTAATTAAACTTGTGTGGTGCGGAGGTTGCCGATACTTTTGTGTTGTTTACCACAGTACGCCACAGTTCTTGCTATCATTATTGATATTTATTAAGATTTTTGGAACAATTCCAACATCTACTCGAAGTAATTACATATTTTCGAACAAAGAACGTATAAATATTAAGTAGCAAAAATTTGCAATTAAATGTTGATTAGAGTTCAGCATAATACAAATAAATTAATTTTATGTATCGCACACAGTTTTTTTCAATGCTCAACAAAAGAATAAGAACACACTGAAAGTTAATTTAAAAATTACAGACATCTATGAAAAACCTTGTGCATGAAAACACAACACGTAACTCGCACAAGAAAATGATTTTATTTTAATAATGTAATAAAGAAAAGAGAAAAAGCATTTTTTTCCGAGGAGAACAAATATGTTTGTCGAAACATAATGTAATTTTCTTTTTTGCTCAATCCAATTAAAAAAAGCCATTAAAACTAAGAATCAAAGTTTTGGAGGTTTGAAATATCGGATGTTAAAGAAATACCGTCACTTCCCGAAAATTTCTAATTGTCCTAATTATCTCAAACATTAACCAAGATATAATGGGAAATGTTGAAGGAAGTTAACATAAATGAAGAGAAACACATGCAAAAACGCAGTAACAGACTGACAAATACGTATCCTGTAAAAAAAATTATATTTCTTATATTACTTATGACAAAAAACAGGTCGATACGTTGAACGGATTAAAAGACCATACTAATTTCGCATACGGCAGAAACTGAACACTTAGTATACTTAAATTTAAATTTGTGTTGTGTAAAACTTACCTCCGAATAATATTTATCAGAAAAGTAGCAAATATTCGCCGTCCAAAAAACATTTTTCGCAATTTCAGAACAGGTTAATTTAGGAATTATTAAAATTGTCTATTTTCCGGATTTTAAATTATGCTACAGTAAATCGATGTGGGCATTACTACAATAGTTAAAGAGGTTCTATTTTGCAAAGTGCAAGCAACTTCAAAGAAAGATATCCACATCTAATGCTTAACAAATTGAAATCTGATACTAGATCCAACACAACAAAAATTCAAATCGTGCCTAAATATTTATTATTATATTTTACACATTTATTAAGATCAATTTTAGATAAGCTCGCGTTCAGATTAAAATAATAGTTAACGAGAAATTGTTATATCTTTGCCAGTAAGTCAGTCAAGTATCTAGCTGTCTTAGTGTTAGTGTAGAAAATAAACGTACAGGATGTCCCAACCTTCTAGAACTGTATAGTTGCGCCTATTGTGTGAATAGTACGAAGTTAAAGTAACGAACCAGATACCTACTTTGTTGTTTTAAATGGAACACCATGTATATTATTTCTCTTTCTACACATAAATCAATATAACATGGGTTTCACATGTCTTTTCACAGATTTCCGAATATGTATTATTTTATCACCCAGGTTTTTATGTAATGATGCATATGTCTAATATTGAAAATAGAAGAGATACCTATTTACAGTTTCGCGCAAGTCCTGCATTTGGATATTACAACTAAGCGGTTTCCGGTGGAAAAGCCAAAGCTAACGTGAATGGTACAACAACTGAGTAAGCCTGCAGAAACGAGTTGCGCTTCAGGAAATTAGCAGAGACTAGACAGACTCGTGTTTATTCGTTTCTTGAGAGTGAGTTCGTGTTGCCTAGTGGTTTTCCCGAGAGCCTCTGTTAATTTCGTGAAGCGCACGAAAAGTGTACTCGTGTCTACAAGCTTACCGCGATAGATCTGAAAAGATCGCAGTCGGATAGGCTAAGAACCACCTTTACTACGAGAAAGGAATTGGTTCATCCAAAAACCACGAAGTATGCACATTTTTGTGTTCATTCAACCTTTAGTGAGTATGTTCAACTTACCTTTCAACTTAACAGAACACACTAGCTTTGGTTCAATTATTTTGTTTAATGAATATTCAATTGACAATATTTGTGTTGGTTTTTTCGCACAACAGACAGTGTCATAAAGGCATCCTTCTTTATTTAAAACAACACACATTCAAATTTGCACAATCCGCGTTTATTTTACTTCCCGTTTTCAAAAATACTTATTTCCTTTTGCATATGTATTAATTTTTTGATTCTGCCTATGCATTTTTTTGTTTCCTTCTAATGTAGCTTGTAAACTTGATCCGATTCAAAAAGTTGAGCCAATTGTATGCTCTTCTTTTAAACATAAGGAGTGTTAAGTATATTTAACAAACAAAGTTGGTTAAGTCGGTCAGTTTTTTCTCTCAGAATTAGTTTACTTGCCTCAAACACGCTGAGAATTATCAAAATTTGGTGACTTATTCTGGTCCATTATAGATCGCTAAATTAATTTTATGTACCCTATATATTAATAGTAATAATAAAAATAATATCTATTTGCCCAACAGTTTACACCAATTATAAGTAAAAAAATAAAATCAATAAATAATGAGAAGTTGTAACAAAAATATTCTCGAATAAATACGTACGATAAGCGTAGATAATAATAGCTTAAACTACTTACGACTAATTAGCAAACTAATAATTTACATTGATATAAAATCAGGAATTAGTACGCAGAAACTATTTAAGAGTGCTGTTAAAAACATCGCACTAATGACTAACTTTATTGTACACTGAGCATATGAAAGGTATTGGAGAGTGAAACAACAAATTAATCTTGGGTGGATGTGTAATAACAAAGGTGGTAAGTAAAAAATCCAATCTACAGACAACAGATTAGCAGCTACTACGCAATTATGAATTAGTTTGTGTAGAAAAGCTAAGTAAATAAATAAAGCATCTCATGTGGAAATCCCCGCCATGGAAGTGCCATGCGTTTTCGGAGCTACCTCAACATACATATATGCAATATACTCAATATACAACCTCGTACATATATGCAAACTGTAAATATTTGGGAATATTGGGAGATCGAACCTACATTATATTTGCTTATTTTGAAATATAAATAGTCTATATATGCCATACTATCTGTATTTTTCTTGGAAATTTTGAACTTTTCTAACGGAAAATTGTACTATAAGTTTAAATAAAATGCACATAGTCTTGTTCTAACAAATCTTTCGTTCTTATCTTGAAAACAGTATTATCGTGCTTTGCTTACTTGAATACTATAATTGTGAAATTGGAGCTTGACTTCAACTATCATATACTTTTTCATACCTGCACCGAAATATAAATTGTAGTGTGTAATATTCCGAAATACTATTCTAGGATGGCATTCATATCTGGTTCAGGATATGAACGCCATCATTTTTTTTTTCTATTTTGGAGGTCCATGTACTTACTTAAATAGTAAGTTTTCACGTGGTGTCTAAGACCTGCAGCCTAGTAAAATTTTTTGAATATATTTACAAATAATAGTATTTTTTTAACGAAAGAAAGAACCTGCACATCTTTATATACAACGTTATCATAATTTAAGCGATATTATATTATTTCAGCTTATTATACAGCTTCAACAAATTAAGCCAGCAACAAAAATCAATCGAAACCGAATTTCTTAAATAACAAGGTTTCTTATATGCAACACGGTTTACCGCAACTGTTATAATAATAATATAACCATTTTGGTAATATTAAATAAAGCGCCATCATTTTCTCTAAGTTATACACCGCATTATACAACATTTTAGGTTGAATTGCAGCAATCTGGTTCCTAATAGTCTTTTAATTCCTTCAACGGTTTTAGTCGTATCCAAAACAATTTTTAATAACTCCAAATCAAAAATCTGCCGGCTTCAGATAACGGATTTTCAAAACGTCCGCTTACAATACGATTTTGAAAATAGTTAACGAGTCTTTAACTGGTCAGTATGTCAATTACAGATCCTGTTCTTTTAAATTTGCGATACGCCTTCATTTCGCGGGGACGTGCTCTCAAACCCATTCTCGTACGAATAGTGTAATTTCTACCATATTCATAATATTGTACTAACCTTATTCTTGTGTGCAGATTCATTTTGTCAAGTTCTACTGGTTTGAATTTACGTTAAGATCAATTTTATTTTGAAAATGAATCATTAAATTATAATCGCAATCGCTTTTTCAAAACTTTACCAGGTTATTGTTTTGTGCCCATTTTGTACTGGTTTGCACCTTAAAAAAATTATTTTGTGCTGATCTCCTCTCCGAGATAATCCAGAAACAAGATATACGGGAATGAGGATTACTCAAACACTTATTTGGCAGCCATCGCACGAATTTTTCGGTTATTTTCGAAAATTTCTTAGAAAAACATTTTCTGCTCGCTGTGTTCTTAATATCGTACATTTCGCTATGTGCTCCCACGGTTTTCGAAATATTTGAGAATCAGAGCTGCTACGGACCCTTATTCACCAGCACTCGCGCCAATTTTTTGGTTTTTGAACATTTAATAATTCCCTTACTTTGTACTCGTTTTGTGTCGATTTATGCCATAAAAATCTCGTTTTGTGCTTGCACAATTCCCGAGATTTTTGAGAATGAAGGCTGGCACCGATGCTTATTCAACAGCGCCCACACCAACTTTTCGGTTTTTGAACATTTAATAATGTCATCGTTTTGTGCTGATTTGTGCCGTAAAAATTGTATTTTGTGTTCATTGCGTTCTCGAGACATTCGAGTAACAAGATATACGGAAATGAAGGCTACTCGGACACTTATTTAGCAGCCACCTCGCCAATTTTTCTGTTTTTGAACATTTAATAATTCCCTTACTTTGTACTCGTTTTGTGTCGATTTATGCTATAAAAATCTCGTTTTGTGCTTGCACAATTCCCGAGATTTTTGAGAATAAAGGCTGGCACCAATGCTTATTCAACAGCGCCCACACGAACTTTTCGGTTTTTGAACATTTAATAATGCCATTGTTTTTTGCTGATTTGTGCCGTAAAAATTGTATTTTGTGTTCATTGCATTCTCGAGACATTCGAGTAACAAGATATACGGAAATGAAGGCTACTCGGACACTTATTTATCAGCCACCTCACCAATTTTTCGATTTTTGAAGATTTAATAATGGCATCGTTTTATGCTCGCCTTGTGCTTGTTTGGGCCCTTAAGATTCCGTGTTGTGCTCGTACCGTTTTCGAGATATTTGAAAATGAAGGTTGATACGGACCCTTACTCAAGCACCCGCACCAATTCTTCGGTTTTTGAAAACTTGAAATCGTTACTTAAGCGTACAACACATAACATGTGTAATAATATTTATTGCATAATGTTATCTCGTGACACCGACAAATTTTATATTTTTAAATTCTTCTCTAGTCACTTAACATCTTTCTAGAATGTCTGCAAGGCGGTATGAGTCCATAGCGAAATTTTCGCTTCACAAAACGTGCACAAAACATATCGCTGTTAAATTTTCAACAATCGAAATGATTGATGCAGGTATTGTTGAATAAGGGTCCTCACCGAGCCTTATTCTCAAATATCACAGAAACGGTATAAACTGAAAGTGAAATTTCCACGGCACAAAACTAGCACAAAAGAACGGGATTATTACATTTTCAATTGAAAAATTGGTGCGAGTGCTATTAAATAAGGGCCCGCACCAGTTCTCATTTCTCTCTCAAACTCAATTTTTGCGGGATAAATAAGAGCATGGCAACCGCAAAAATCAAATATAAAATTTAAAAAAATCGAAAAATTGGTATGGTGACTGCCAAGTAAGTGCCTGAGGAGCCCTCATTCCCATATATCTTGTTGCTTGGTTAAATTTTGAAAAAATGAAAGTGCCGGAGCTGCGTGACGTTGGCTCCCATTTTTGTGTCTCAAATATTTCGAGAGCGGGATGAGCACAAAATAAAATTTTTACGGCACAAATCTGCATGAAACACACAAAACATGGACGTTTTCAAATTTCAATTCAAACAAGTTGAAAGTGCGGGAGTCAACTTTACGGACTCCCATCGGTACATGGCAATCCGTGAACTTGAGTAGAAAAGTTCAATAGGAGGAAATGTTAATTTCGCTCAAGAATTTTTGAATATATAATCTAAAATTATAACGATAAATTAGCATTCTTGCGATGCTTTAAAAATCTCTATTAAAATTTACTCATACCATGAATCGAACATCTAAGTACATGAATTTTTTTAGCGTAAGTTATTCTTATGAATTAACCATAAGCGAGAAAAACAAATAAATTCTGTTGTTTTGCATAAAAATGAAATAATATAGTCGAGCTAGTTCGCCCACCGAGAAATGAGATTTGAGCTGTTAGCAAAAAGTAACCATGTTTAAAATTTCCAAAATAACTGACATTTATGGACGGCAATTTTTGCAAACTGTATAAAACAAGCAATACAAAATGTGAACAGCCCTAATTAAGAAAGTATTATACTAACCTCCCTAAAAGTAACGTCTGGATTTTCTGCTTCGACTATTGGATCCGGATTGTCTCCGATTTTAAATTTGACAGTAGGATCATCTTTTTCCACTTCCTCTATTCTACTTACATCCTCCGAGATACCGCCTTCCGCCATTCTTTAATAAATACACAAACTTTTCACAAACCGCAGAGCTGAATTCTAACTGGCGTAGCCGTGCACTATTGCACTAATAGCGAAAAACTGTGATTTGAAAACAATGAAAGTATTTTAATGCCTCAAGAATGGATATAATCACAGATTAATTCGCCACTATTATGTAGAATTTATATTAAATACAGATTGATTTCTTTGCTTAAGCATTTAGAAAATCTCTGATAAGATAGTAAATCCGAAGTGTTATTGTATTTTTCGTTAGTGGCGTTACTCCTACGGAGTAGGGTTAATCCCGCGTAATGATTATAAGTATTGTTCGTGGCAATATTAAAATAACCAGCATAGAAAATGAAAATATAAATAATTTTTATTCGCTTTTCAACATGATTTTGTTGATAATTTCCCCTTTCGCAATTATTAAATCTTCGAATTAATATAAATTTATCTATAGAAATAATATTATGAAAAAATTCCCGTAAGTCGTAAAATAAATACCACAAATCTTCACTTCAAAACAATATTATTTTTTACGAAAATTTGTAAGTACATATTGTATAAATAATGAATAATCTCCTCAATTTTCTCCTCAAATTTAGTGCTCTTCTTCCCCCTCACCTCCTTCTGTTTGTCCCTCTGCCTCCGTATGTTCACTTTGAACAGTGCCAGGTGTATCTCCAATTCCACCTAGATCAACATTTGCCTCTCCAAAATCTTCTACAGAGTAATGAGGCGCCAGTAAGTAATTCAAATCCAACATTCCTTTTTCTTCCAAGTAACGAGGCGGAATTATCTCAGGATGATCAATAAGCCAATGACAGAATGCTCTCGTAGATCTACGAAAACCATATTTAAATACCCCTCAACTGAATTAGCTGTGCTATAAAATCTCTTATCAATAGAGAGGGATAATATGCAACTCGTAACTAATGACGTAGGTAACTACAGAGTAGTAGAACTAGTAAAATACTAGATATATACAAATACCCTCAGTGTTAAATAAACCACTCAAGACAATTAACGGAACTCTTATTCTATCTTCATCATTTTTTAGGTGGGACAGTTACACTAAATTTCTAAAAGATACGCATTGAATACAATAGTAATGCAGGATATTAAACGTATCATAAACCTTCAGTGGAAATACTAGGTGTGATTCTTTCATTTGCCCTTATTACTTTTTATTACTAAAGTGGCGATAATCTATACTCCTATCACGTATGAATCATTTGAAACAGAGTCGTCCTTTTTAATGCAATATCCACTTGAACTGCACTTTTCCCGTTCTATTTGTTAAGAATATAATATTTCTCTCTTATTTGTATGAATTTGTTCAAGTATTAAGATTGTTTACTTATTTTAGTTGGTTGTTAGTAACTTGCTTATTTGTCTATATGCGATTACATAATACAATTCTCTCTTTTTCGTTTACTTCAAGATAGTTTACAAGCTAGACATATCCAAGAAATGTCTAGCTCGTGGTTTCGAATGTTGCAGTACTAACTGTGAGGCAAATATCGGTACAAGGTATAATATAATACTCTCGGAACCACGCTAGTGACGCCGAGTAGCCAGAAACATGTCCCTGAGTAGTGTATTTTTTCTCTCCATGCATTGCTTTTACCATAAATGATTCCATCAATACCATGAGGTAGCTATTTTAGCATTATTTTTTGGTTATTGTTTCTAGACATTTTCTAATGTGCTCTGGTTATATGCATCGTGGTAAGCCTGTAGAAGTTTTACATGTGCATTTTCCTAAAGCGCTTCTTGCACACGCCATCTCGTGGTAAGCAGTCCAAGAACTACTCGAGGGATGGCTTGGTTTGCATTGCTTTTGCCGCAAATGATTCCATCAACGCAATGATGAAGCTAGTTTAGCATTATTTGTTGGCCCATATCGTACCTACACCTAATCCAACCAAAAATTGGTTGACATAAACAACTTTGCCGGCCGAACCGGGCTTTTTTAAAATAGGAAGAACCCATCAAGGCCGATCGATCCGTTAAGCCCGTTGCACCCATCAAGGCTGTTCGCTGTTAATTTTGAACATTCTTACTTGGAATTCAAACATATTCTACTCAAACTTTTGTTTTGATGACGTAGTAAGTATAAATGCCTGGGTATTTATATATTATTAAATTTAACAATGTGCAAGTTATGTAAATTGATAATTTGATACCGAAAAAAAAGACAATTCAAATGTTTACTTGCAAAGACATATGTTTCACATTTAAGACAGCAGCAGATTTCCCAGTTTCTCTGTTTTATTATCTTGTATTATTAAGTCAGCACGTTTGTCAGTATTAGTTGCTATAGAAAATAATTCTATCAATACTGATGATAGTCATACAAGTCCATTGCATAATATTGTAATGTTATCAAATTTTGCAATAAAAACACCGTTTTGAAAGGAATCACATTCATTAACGACAATTTCGTACAAAAAAATTAAAAATTGTAAAGCTAAAACAGTGCTTTTGCTTTAATATATTCATGTTACTTGTTGGGACTAAATAAGTAATAAGTAAATCGTCATTGAAGTTATCAATTTTTGAATACTGAAAATAATATAATATAAATGATTTTTTTTCATTCTTGGAAGAGGGATTAAATGGATTTGATCATCTTATCGAACAAAACGTACTCGTCAAACCGAATAGACTTGATGGGCCGACAATCAGCAAAATTCGTGAGTGGACCGGTTTGGCAAACGTGTCGGGCCGAATCTAAAAAAAATTCAAAATGAACCTCTAATGTACACGAGTCGCGAGTATTCTTTGCCGAATCTATTTAAGTTGTGACCCGCGTTTCTTAACCGCGGACACTTCGGTTTCGGGAACAAAAATTCATTCAAATGTTCAAATCTTTCATACCCAAAAAATTGGTCGGAAACCGACATACCACTGTAACCACTTCGTTAATTCCTCTTTTAATTTAAACTATATCAAATACTTGCAATAATGCTTGAATATTCTTAAACTTAGAACATCCACCTAAACAACAACTTATACTTACTTTGGTTTTCGTAATTTCTTTACATTTAAATTTATCTTATGAGAAAATGATTTATGACAATTTATCATAGAAAAAAAGCCTCACATAAAAAATTACCAAGATAAAAACAAGTATTTCCTTAATATTCCTGTAACTGTTTTGAGCATCTGAGCAATAGAAATGCTCGGATGATAGAACGGTCAGTCACAGGTGATTCTTTGCAATAATTGCTTAACCCATATTTTATCTACTTTTAGTATTTGTTGTTCTTAACGGATGTTTAGGAGTCTGATTGCTTGACTTACAGCGATAAAAAATGAATCTTATCCCCGCACTTCAAACATTTTTACTCGGGTGAGTATTAGATCGTTATACCAAAATATGACCCGTTTAGAATTTGAAATGTCTACAAGATCTCAAAAGTTTGTTTACCATAAAGATATTTTCTCGAATACTGTATATTATTATAGATCAACTCAGATCTTGCTTCCAATTTCTAAGTGTTGCTTCGTCCAAGTAACAAATTCAAATGACGAAGACTACAAAGCTTGTAAGCTTGTAGAAAAAAGTTGCATTTAAATAAAAATAATAAAAAATAAAATAAACAAAAAGAACAATTCATATTACTTAACCTGGCATTGGTGGCCTGTTGTTTTTCGTCCTCACCTGAAATATCAATCATTTGCCGTCCATTTTCAAGCAATCGTAAAAGACAGTAATCAAGAGTTTGGTTTCAGAGTATTAAAAGTTCCTAAACTGACATCATTAAAAATAACTATCAGATGAATTCTTTAAAAATTTCTACAAGAAATAATAATTTTTTACATATCATAAGTGATCTGAAGTTGCCTAAAAGTTTTATCGTTTTCATATCATGATCGTTGTAGAGAAAGACTAAAATATTACTTCTATCAAATAATAAAATAATCTCATCACTAGACCAAACTTTAAATATTAATGATACCCAGAAGCAAAAGCAGTACGACAGCGTGAAAATGATATCCATTAGCAAATAAATTAACCTTAGGCCTTCAATTCCTCCCCAGACAGCTTCCATTGTTGCCAATTTGTGAGGAACTTTCTTGCATTGCAACCATTTCTTAACAAAATCTTCTTTTGGAGGCTTCGACCGTAGTTCCAACGGAAGCATTTTTCCAAAAGCTACCAACTTTTCTTTCATCTTGTACGCCCTTAAATCTTGCTGCAATTGTGTATGGAGGCACTCTCTAACGGACTTCTACGGAACAAATAGAAATCAATAAAGTAGGTACCTGCTTATAAAAGGTTAATAGGCCTGTAATATACCTCGTCCATGACTTTATACGTAGTTTATACATTGTTTTCGTGATACTTAGCAAAATGTTTTATAAAGTTATTAGACTTTGAAAATCTACAAAAATTACTAATCAAGTAAAACCAAACTACTGGCAACTAAAAACACACAATGAATATAAACTAGACCTTTGCAGTAATCTCTCTTCAATACAAAACTTATTATTTCCGTACGCATACAGCGTGTCCACCCAATGCGTGAGTGAAAGGTAATTCCTCTCCTAAATATCTTAGAGAAGAAGTTTTGAAATAAAAAATATCCGGAGACAAGTTCCACACGACATAAAAATATATTCAAATATACAAAGTGTTTAGTTCCTGCTGAGCACGATACGGTTTGTTCTTATTAATGGAACACCTATATATTATTATCTTTTAGGGTACCCCTCGTGAATTCATATCGACTATTCAACATTCTTTTTAACAATTTTCAATATGTTCCTATTATATTTTTCACTTCTTAAAAAATTTAGTCTGCTTTAAATATATCAATTTTCTTGATGCTGAACTCTACGTCGCAAATTACCTCAATTATCTCAAAATTGAGATAAATTGATATAGGGAATGTTAGTAAAAGTTGACATGAATTGAAGAGAGGTATCCAAAAACGTAATAATATACAATATGTTCTGTCTGGTACAAATGGTAAAAGGAATTTGAAAGACCAAATCTGTATCGTTTATGGCGGAAACTGAACTCACTATATGCTTGGACATAATTTTATATTGTGCAGAATAACAACATGCAGAATAGTTTTTATTTAAAGAATTTTCTCTCAATTACTCAGGAAATTATTTACTATTTGCTGTATCAAGTAAATCCAATTAATACGCGAGTGGAAGGTCATTCTTAAGCAATTTAAGGGAAGAAGCTTCGGCTAAAAGTTACTCAACGACCCCAGGCACAATATTTTTGGTTTTTAACTGGAACACACTGCATATTTACTTTTTAAATACTTCTCTTCAGTTCATATTAACTCTCCCTGGTATTATTTCTACCTAACTAGGTAATTTGTTAAGATAATGGAGACTTTTGCGAAATGTAACCGTTCCTTTAGTCTGTTATTACAAACATCTTACATGCTACAGTGGTGAATCAAATTTCTTGAATCAAATTAAATTATTGTTATTAGGTTGTTTGCCTGAAAGTAACTAGTTCGTAACCAACGGAACGTACAACGCCTTTCACCGGGATGCATGTTCAGCTAAGCAATCTTCTAAAAACATACAATAGAAAACTATAACATTGTAGCTATAAAGTAAGCTGTGGTGTTCTCAAAGATTCTATGAAATAATTTATTCCGAAATTATAAAAAAATAAATATCCTTAAATTGCAAAAAGATTATCCTCTGGAATAAACTGGAAACTTTTGAGACAAACTGTGGCATTCGTATACAAGAGGAATCCTAACAATTTCCGGAAAAAGAAAAAAACAAATATTTTATCAAAAAAAAAACTTTATTGTTTCTCAAAATATTGGCCTTGAAGTTTCAAGCACTTTTGCATTCGAAGAAACCAGTTGTCGAAACATTTATTTGAATTTGAAGTGGATATCTCAGAAACATGCCTTTTAAATGCTTCAATGGCCTCTTCCCGTATCGAACACAGCTCATTACGCAATTAGTTTTTAACAAAAGGGAACGGGAAGAAATCATTTAAATCAGGCGAAAACTAAATCATTAATTCAATGTTATTCTCCTTTATATAATCGACTATTCCATGTACTGTATGAGAGCTGGCGTTGTCGTGGTGAAGGATGATGGACCGACGTCTGCTGTTTTTTCTAATTTCATTCAAGGTAAGCAAATTTTTGCATACCAATCAATATTTACTGTTTTTCGATCCTCAAGAGCAACGGTAGCAACAGACCCTGTTTTACGGAAGAAAAAAACTTTTGTTGGTTTTGGTTCATTTTGGAACACCCATACAGTGCGCTTCAATCATTTCTCGCACAACATTAATGTTTGCCGGAACAACAGCAGTTGATGGACGACCTTCACGAAATTCGTCATTGACATTAGTAAGTCCACGTTTAAATTCTGCAAACCAGTCAAACTGTGATTTTGGATGGTGCTTCATCACCAAAGGCAGAATGTTTTTCTGTCAATTGTGTATATCATACTAAATGTTAAAATTTAAGATAATCAAATTGAAATATACCGTAAGTGCCATCTAGTGGTCAATTCCGAAAAATTTTAGGGTTCCCCTCGTAATAGATTTGCTAAGAATAGAAGTAGAATAACCTCTCACTACTTCTTAAATGATGTATGATGTTTAAGTGTATTATATAAAGTGTAAAAACAAACCTCAGGCAAATTTCTCTTTTCCGCAATATTATCCGTAACAGCTGGCATTTCTTTAATTTTAACACACAAAGAATGCGCTGCATGATAATTAAATCCAATTTCAAACAGTCTAATTATAGTTTGGGTATCTAGTGTCGGTTGTTCATCACCTCCAATATTTTTCAACCACTCGTAGAAGTCTTGAGCTATCTATAATGAAAGGAAGGCTACTTGGAATATTAATTTAAACAAAAATAAGGTAATTACCATCTCAGTTACTGCTTTCGCTTTCTGGGTGAGGTTCATTTCTTCCAACTTTAAGGGTGGTAAAGTTTGCCATGTAGCGGCCCTATCTGGATCAGCTTTGAAAAATTTTATGTACGGTTCGGCACTTTCACTGTATACAAAGAGCAAAATATTACAAACGTATTCTTATCAATAATAAGAATTAAAGCATGAACCCTATTCAAATTTTTAAAAAGTAAGTGTTAAAACCAGAAAAATGTTAAACATCCACTAATAAGAAAATTTATTTTAAAACAATAGATTATGGCGATAAAAATTAGCCAATAAAAATCACTATGTTAGCAAATCACCCCCAAATTTAGTAATCTGGTTATTATAAACAAAGACCAAAGAAAGGACTTTCAGCTGCGCCCGATATCAATACAAATACAAACCAGTTTGCTTTAAATACATAGGAATACCCGTACATTATCACATTTTTAAATTTCACTTAATAATGTTTTAAGAGCATACAACACATTTAATTATAAACATGTAAAAATCACCAACAAATTTTGAGAGATAATATAAAATTTTGGAATAAATCTGTCTTTACTTAGTACTTTTTATACCTTTTTCCTCACTCTGGAATAAAAGTAATTCATTTAAGGCACTTAAAAAAAAACGTTACAAATATGAATACACCACGCCAAGTTTTCATTTTTCGAAGCACGCAAAATTTTATTAAAGCGTAAGCAACATATTCTACTAAATAAATGTAAATTTTTAGAATTCACGTACGAAGCAGTAGCTTCTTCAAAATCGTCATATTCCGTTTGCAAAGACTCATTTGACCCATATCTGGAACCATACGAAGAACCTGGTCTTTTGATGAATGTACATTCACTTATTTGCTCTGATGGCTCCTGTTCAGGAGCTACTTGTTGAAAGGTTAAAATATCTTGAAGCGTCTCTTTTATTTCTGGAAACAATTCCTCTATAACGTCTAACCTTTCACCAGGTTCCTAAAATCAATAAGTATTTATTACTATACTCCACACCGCGAAATTCCCGTTATATTAGCGATAATACGCACAATATTAAAATTCTTTTCTAATTTATCGAAAACGCTATACCACCAATGTCGCACGCATGGATCATTGTACTCATATTTGCTTTTAGATATAAACCTTGGACAGCGCTTTAATTCATCACCCATTGGTCTAACTCTTAAAATATTGACAAGAAGATGGCAAACGTACAACAGAACCTGACGTTTAAATACCAATCAATTTGCCACTTGCTAGTTTGATCGATAGGCTTTTTATAAGGCCTATCTAACGTCACCATCAAATTCAAATTAAAATAACAAAACTGTTTATTTCAAAAATATTGATTGCTTTTTAACTTTAAACGCAATTGGCTGTTTTATGTTCTGTTAATCTTTAATCTACCCCGAAACTTATTATACATTTGGCTAAAGATTTATGTTATTTATTTATGTATCTAATGAACATTTTTCCAATTAACAAGTTTTAAACTGACGCCCAGTTAGTGGCCCGAACATTGAAACTATAGAATCCATATTAGGTGAGTCGTGTTGACAGACAATAACCCTAAAATATTTCATTTGCATTTGCATTTATTTTCTTGTGTACAAGGACGCATTTCGATAAATTACCGTATTCGCCTTCGTCAACGAATTCAACAAATACGATGCTCGTTTACATTTATTAATTACTCTACTGTCAAGCAAGAAGCTCTTGTAGTCATATAGGCACTTGAAAATTATTATTATCGGCCTTGGTGCTATGCCATTGGCCACTTACAAACAATAGTCAAATATGTAAATATTTGTAATACCTAACATCCCCGCATTCCGACTCGCCAAAGGTGCATTTGTCACTATCCGAAATGTGAATTTTATGCAGGTGAGCAGGAAATCTTCCATGATTAAAGGATAATCTTAGAATTTGCGACATCATACTTCTTTCAATAGTAATTTTGTTGTACCACCGATAATTTTTAATGTTGGGGAGGAGCACGTAATAGCTGGTGGGGTTACTCTTACACATATCTGTATAATGCTTTTGCCAATCTTACGCATATTTCCTTTAAATTCAACTGAAAAGTCTGAATGTGGTAGTAAGACGCCTTCTAAAGTATTCTCGTCACTGGATGCTGCCTTAGTTAGTCTATCTACCTTCTCATTAGACGAAATGCTAGAATGACCTTTTATCCAAATATAAGTTACTGTCTTGCCACGTTATTTCAAGCTAAAGTCCAACAGTAGCATTTCTTCGATAAGTGGAGATGATGAAAAATTAAAGTTTTGAAAGTTCTTAAGAACACTTTTGGAATCAGTGAATATGGCAAAGTTGTCATTATTCATCTGGAGTATGACTTCCATCGCCATTTTAATTGCTGTTGCCACCGCAAAAAAAGCACTGGCTTCTTTCGGAAGAGCATATCGCTTGCTGTACTGTACTTCTGGGATAAAGAATGCACATCCAACCCCTACGTTACTTTTCGCCCCGTCTGTGTATATATAAGTGTCTAGCAGGAATTGTTCAGTAATTTACAATAATACACTAATTTATTGAAATGAATATCTTCCGTAAATTTTGGAAAAAGTATCATAGGCTTATGATGTAAGGAATTGAAGGGTAGTGTGTATACAAACAGATCTTAGAATTTAAATATTTTATTATCATAGGGGGATGAACGATGCAGTCAGAGGAGACGACATCCTCTTAGACCAATACTTATAGCTTAGATTATGCGCATTTAATTTACAGCATTTAGAGATGATCTGCGATTTATTTGCTCTACATTTCAACATGAACTTATCACATAAAAGTTTACGCCGGAAAGCAAGCGGCATTTCATTGATTTCAACATACATGGCTTCTATCGGTGTGGAATTCATAGTTCCCAAGCATAGTCGAATAGCTCTATTGTTGACAATATCTAATCTTTTAATCTAATCTAGCAAAGATCTTACTGTGGCTCTATAAACTAGTGTAGAGTGTGTAGATCTGCTCCGAACCATACTTTATTAATGACTCGCAATGCATTAATCGCCTTCTGACACTTTTTAAGAGCATCGAATATATGTGATGTCCATGTCAGCTTGCTATCTAGCCACATTCCTAGGTACTTAACGGCGATGTTGACCGTAAATACTTCGTTAGCCAGTTTAATTTGTATATGTTCGCGGATTTGATGTCGGGTGAAACATACGACACTACATTTAAGGTAGGCAATTCTAAATTCTTTGGAATTGCACCACTTGGAACAGTGACATCGCTTGATTCAAAAATGAAATGCACAAATCAAGAGAATTCTGTTCGGTGTATATCACAATATCATCTGCGTACTGAATAATCTGTACGTTAGGTAATATTAAATCCCTGGTGTAGATATTGAAAAGGAATGGACTTAGAACAGCTCCTTGTGCCAATCCTGTAGATGTAACTCTTGGTTCAATGAAACTATTTATAGAGGATCTTACTACTATCGAACGACTAGTATATAGCTTTACTATATTTGTGGCAATTGCCGGTGAAATGTTTAGCTCCATTAAGCTTGTTTTTAATATGTGTAAATTTACACTATTATAAGCGTCCTTCAGATCAATGAAGACAGCCATCAAATAATTATTTTTGGAGAAACACCCCTATATATCCATCACTAAATTAGATAGCGCGTGGATGGTGCTATATCCTCGTTTAAAACCGAATTGATGCGCAGCACCATACCCTTGGTTTCCTATCCACCACTCCAGGCGAAACTTAATCAACCTCTCTAGTGTCTTCATAATACAAGACAGCAGCGAGATTGGCCTCAAATCAGATACGGTGTCGCCTTGTCTACCCTTTTTAATTATGGGAACGAACAATGATGAAATTCGTGGATTTCTTCTCCATCGATATAGATCTTGTTAAACATGTCTAGTAATATTCTTTTTCCAGAAACGGGCAAATGTTTTAACATGGGATATAAGATGTTATCCATTCCTGGAGCTGTATTTGTATTATCTTTTAGTACCAACCACTACGTTTGTTGTTGGGCTCTACGCATCAGAGCCCTCAACATGAAGATAGCCTATACACCTAAGACGAACGTTGCCATTTGGTAAAACATCAGACGTTGATTGTAATAATATTTCTTATTGTCAGTCAAGTTTCCCAAGTTGGAAAGAAATGAGATGCGTCGCCGACAACTAAAGACCACAATTACAGGAGATTATATCTACATTGGAAGACGGTTAAAATGAAGTTACGTAAAGAACAGCAGTGTGCTGTATCGACTTGATAATAACTCTGGTACCGAGGACCCCCAACCTTTCGTTTCCATATGAAGGAAGAAATTATGAAGTTCTATCATGATTCCCCAACTACCAGCCATGGCGGTACTGCTTATTTTACAAATATGCGCCTATATATTTTTACTACGTGAAGGCGTGATTGAACTGCCAAGGGTTTAAATTCACAAACTTAAAACCCGATGGATTATTCCAGACGCCTGCTCAAAGCTTTGACGTTATAGCCGTTGGCTTGGTAAGACTTTTACCAGAAACCCTTAATGGAAATAACTGCATCCTTATCGTGAAGGACGGAACTCTGTCATCGCTACAGCTTCTACTGAGATATCTGCAGAGTCTGGTTAAAATTTTCTTGAGATATGATCTCCCAGGAAAATGATCTCCGACAATGGCCTACAGTTTATGAGTCATCATGAGACATCATGCAAAAGGTAAACCTATTGCTTCGGGATTATCATCCCGCTTATCTCGTAGTACCATCCGGAAAGTAACCCGATGACAAGACGAAATAAAGAACTGAAAACCAGGGTTAGAAGAATTTTATTTTTATATCACTTGTGAATTTTATTTTCAAATCTTTGAGAGAATAGTTTTCACTCGTGAGCGACGAGTTAAAATAGTTTTTAAAACTTATGAATTTTATTTTTAATAGAAAAAAAACTCAAGAGGGCGAGTAAATTTAACTCCACTCAGTAAACAATGCTAGTCAAGTTCATAAGTTGTACATTTTTATTACACTGCTAATATTTCACTATAATTTGATAGCATCATCACAGCTTCACACATCATCAAGTTTTTGGGAGGACACTCTAATATGAACTCCACTGCAATCACAGCAGGGAATGCAATAGATAGCATTGATTTTATTAAGGATCAATGTGAGGTGTTTTAAATAGGTGAACAGTGATTGCATCTTATGTTTCTTAGTAATTGCTGTTTTTATATTGAAAAGTTTAATTATTTTCAGCGTTAAAGATTTAATAAATTGCATACTGCAGTATTTGCTGCTGGTCTACGTGTCGCCGTATCACCCGGACTTGAAAAAAGCAGCTTTTTAATGAGTTTGCTGAGACAGCCATTCTTTAAAAAAGATTTATAAAGTAGTTTTGGATTGTCTTGGTGAACGTCTGGATGAATGTTGATAATACATCTCTTCAGGCTTTTGACGGTGTTTATTTTTTGTGTTGTGAGATGGCTGGAATGGACCTAATGGGTTTGCAGTATCAGTCTAATTTAATTACATTATCATAGTTTCTAATGATTTTTGTAATTAGGAAGAGGACACAGCCATCAACTTCCTTTTCAATGGTAAATTGTACTTCACCATTGAAGCTGTTTACAATGTCCAGAGACGTATTTGATTATAGGGGACGGCAGATGTAATGTCGTCCGCGCATCGATAGAAGAAAACTGGAATGAAATCCATTTGCAGGTAGACGGATTTTAAAATGTAATTGATGACTCTCAGCAAGAATGGGGCTGACAACGCTGCCCATAGGTGTACCGAAGAGCTGTAAGTAAATTTAATGTAGTTTTAAAGGAAAAAAACGTATTATCGAAAACGAAACGTATTATCCCAATGAACGTGTCCGAGGTGACACAGCTAACTTCTTCAATTAAGAGATAATTAGAATGAAGAATAATAAATATATAAATAGAAATAACGGTTAAAATGTTTTGTGTAGAGAACGAGTAAATTTAACTCCACTCAGTGAACAATATGATACTCAATCATAAGTTGTACTGCTATTTCGTTATAATTTGATAGCACCATCAGAGCTAAGTTTTTTTTCCTATTCGTTACGACGTACTCCATTACTTCCTCTGTGCTTATCTTACAGAATGCCGGGATTCTACCAAGACATGAAAAAGTTATATAACGAAGACGTATCCTCATAGATGAAGCTTTACGCCAATCTCACTAAGAAGCCCAGACCAACAGGAAAATCTTATTGATGCAGTGCGAACGAAACAAGCTATTACCAACATTTCTTACCAATCTTACCCATCAACCTAACAAAACTTGATGGTATCTCACGAAAAGTAATGAATAAAATATTGAATCTAGAAATTAACAATACAAACTACTCTGTCAGTCTGACAATTCAAAGATAAATAATATCGTGTCCTAATATAGACTCACTAACTTTGAATGGTTTCATCAAAATTCAAGCTAATTTTTATAACAATCACTTTAATACTATTAAGAAACGTAACGTTAACAAATTTAACCATCTAAAAGAGCACTCCACAACATTTCATCCTGTAATAGAGAGACGGGAACTGGTTTATAAACCTAACCGAAAGAGGCTTTGCCTCTGTATCTTGCTAAGTGGTGCGGCGGAGCCTAATCTCACGTGTTTATGCCGTGCGGTAGGTGAAGAGTATGTGAAACTTAGGCTTACCGCTGAGCTATAATACACCTCCTTGATCTGGATGTCGTCTAAGGAGGCCCACTTCAATCAATCGGTTGTCTCGTCCCGTCAGACGATTCACAAGCTTGGTTTTCGGCCTTCATTGATTGACAGTCAGTGTCGTTTCAGCGTTACCTATCGCTAAATCTACCCGGTAGTCTTGGTAATTAATATAGAAACATCTACATCCAACAAACCCTCGATGAATCGCCCATAATACCCCTACCGCTTCAGCCTACTTGGAGACTAAACACAGAACTAAGAAACCTCGGTAGCGCATGGGCAACAACCATAGCATGCAAATCCAAGCAAAGATTCCTGCCAAAAATAAGAAAGTACAAGCTGAAGATAAACGTCAACAGATGTATCCCCAGAATACCAGCAACACCGTGGTAAAGAAGAGTATAAGGTGAGCTACTTCCTAGAGGAGTCTCCGATGCAACCCAAGAAAAGAAGGACATTGCCTCTATAGTAACTAAGCAGCTACAAAGAACCCGTTCTTAACAATTTCAAAATCGCTCGATAAGCTGCCGCAAGAAATGGCAGATCTAGTAAAAAGGACATTATAGCAGGAGTCGTTCCGGGTTTCGTCATCTACTCCCCAACCTTTGCGATCTGAGTATACCTAAGGGAAACTCTTCGATTCAGGGAACTTATAGTGATCTAAACCCAAATGACCTCCTGGAAAACAGAGAGCCACTGTTGCACTATCTGACATCGCAAAACTCTCAAAAAACAATGTGTGCACGTTTTGCATGTTCCGCCATACCAGCAAGGACAATTCTGTTTGGTTATAGTATAGAGAAAATGTCCGCATTTGCAAGGAAGAGGGAGATAAAATGCCACCGCTTTATCTTTAGATTCTGTCCCAACATTCATCGCACCCATAGAAGAACCCCAACGTTCTTGGCAAATAATGTTCTAGAAGACACAGTTTAGTTTCTTACTCCTCCAAACGTTGGCAGCGACCAGGTAGTGGATGAACTTAATGCGCCACTGCGAGAATGAGGGGTGAAAATGTTCGTTGTTCTAACTCCGGCAACGTTGCAAACATTTGCATTAATCATATAATTCCTTCGTAACTGAATGTATTTATTTACGTATGTTTTAAAAAAAGAATAAAAAAAGACATTTAAGCATATCGCCATCCCATAATCAATTTTCGCCTTAGGGTTTCTATAACGTCCTCCATTTCATCTCTATCAGCTAGATTAATATTCTCATTAGGATCTAAAGCATAATTGTACAATTCCCGATCGTGAACGTGATCCCAATTAGGCCTGAATATCCTAGAATCGAATTCGACCCATTCAGTATACCTATAGGTGTTTGTTCTTATGGAATATCCCATAATTTTTATATCCTTTAAGAACGGTGTGTCACTATTCGGATACTCGGACGGGTGGAGAGATCTTGGATATTGTGAGAAAACAGCAGACTTTCCGCGACATTTCTGTGGTAGAAAAAATATTTCCATAACAAATATAAATATTTAAATTAGTTGAAATTTGCTTAAAATTCATATGAACTGATTAATATGTTGATTCTTATAATCTACTTACAATTGCATCTATTTTCGACATCATTAGTGGCAGCAAACTACTTCCTTCAGTACATAATTTGGCATTGATTCTGTTAGATTTACAAGTTTCTAAACGAGGCGATACTCGAGTGAGATCTACTAATGTTGGAAATATATCCACCAATTCTACCAATTCATTAATAACTACGATTTCGTTTAACATGTTCGGAACTCGAATAATTAATGGAACTCGTGTAGCAACATCATAGTTACTATATTTAGAAAATTCTCCATGTTCTCCCAATGAAAATCCTTCAACAAACAAAGAGTGAACTAAATGGTAATTGAATGGTACACCAGGTCTTATAAGAATAATTGTCCAAATGTTGTCATTGCTAAGGAAGCAACGTTTATCCTTAGATAGGCCTCATGTGCAATTGTTTAATTTTTTGAAGGGAGGCATAAAAGGTAAGGGTTAAAATTACAATTTTACAACGTTTCAATTTGGATAAAATAGGAATTTAAAAAGAGTTAATTTCATTCAATTAATATACACAGCTCTAACCCACTTGATATATTTTAAATTTCGCAGCTGATTTGAGGTAGTAGTTCCGACAATAAAGAACAAATTTGTGTGAATTTCTTAGCATAATGCATGCAAATTTTAAGTGCTGGAACTACCAACCAAATCATCCGCGAAATTGAAAGAAAGCCTACTGGGAATATTCCCATAAATACAAGTGCATGTCCAATAATTTTTATAAAAAATTTAGAAGGCAAGTATTTAACGCAAATATAATTGAAGTAAGAAACAATACTAGATATTTGATGATTTTTATAGCACCTTTTTTATCATTATACAAGCAAAATTTTTCAGTTCGTATTATACTCTAATGTGCATACAGCATATTGCAAAATAAATTGTGAAAATCTTAGGACTTAGGAAAATCTGACATTAGTGGCAAATTTATTCTAAAATATCCATATAAGCATGTGTCGCATTCTCTAAGGAAGGGGCAACTAGTTAAATTTTGTGCATACACTCGCAATTTCTAAAAAGGAAATAGCTGTTACGGAATACAAACTAAAAATCCCAATAATAATACAAGAACTACAAGTTGGTGCCTCTGGCACGGTGCCCTTGCCAAGTTATCGTGATCAATTGCTTCCCTCTCAATGACTTTCGCCTCTGGCGGGGTTTACACAATGAATTACTGTGCTATCTGTGGCCTACAACCTTTCCCTCTCCTGAAGACGGCATGGGGCTTATATGACTGTGGGCGAAACGTCGACTGTCGATTAACTATGACACGGTTCAAACCCGAAATAAGTTTAGTTTTAACTGACTCTAACGGTGGAAGCCTACGTTATTATTACAAGTTGGCGTTTTTACAGAATTTTCATTCTACAAATTTTCAATTACGCACCTGTGTACAACCGCGAGCATACTGTATTGTGCGTATAATAAATGTAAATTGATATTTATTATCGCTCCGAAACACGGACGGTTTAAAAATTCCAATGTAATGGTTATTTACTTTAAAGATTATCCCGTTGTCAGTTGTGCAATACAAAATTTGTTTATTTGTATCTACTGCCCTAATACGATAATTGTTAGGAGGATCAATTATTTCAGAAGTTTGGAAGTGTTAAAATATAGGCAAAACTCTACGTAAACTTTGTAAAAATTTCAGTGAAAATGACAAAATTTCACTAGTTCCTTCGTACCGTTAGTTAAATTACATCTTAATATGCTATTTATATAAGATAAACATTACATTGCGGCTTTTTGTCATTTATTATTTTTGAAATAAATGAGGGTAACGCCCTGGTACAAACACACAAGTTATCATCTGCATGAACGGTTCTTGGTGTTGAAAAGTACAATTTTTTTAGGCAACAGTAGGAGAAATTACATTAAATTCAAATTCCACGCAATTTATAATTTTACATCTCTCTCAGATGTATACTGGGATATCAAAGATTCGTTGATTTTACGTACGAATAGCCCCACAAAAGAAGTGTAACTGCACTTTCACACCAAAGTAACCATAGTAATGCCATATGTTAAGTGTACCCTAGATGTGAGCTATATAATTGATAGAGTAATTCTTATGTGAACATTTTTCAAACTAGTTGCAAATGTGTTTTTTATTTAATTTGACAATGGTGTCGTCAGATAGAAGCGTTCTCAGTCTATACGCAGAGGCGAACTCATGTTACCTCGCACAAAATAAATTCAGATTTAAACAAGTAGTTATCCGCAAACAGTAGGTAGCATAAATGCGACGGTACTTTGTGCTCCAAAACATTTATTTATTTATGTTTTAAACTAAGTGGCATACAGCATGTATCAGTGCTGCATGTCGCACGTAACTTTGGTATGAAAGCCCGCTAGAGCATTAATGCCAGAAATAGATGACCGTGGTAAAAGTAGGCTTCTTTTTTTCTATCTTTTGGGATTGTAAGCGCATAAACTTTGGGTTTTTCGCGCTACGTTTTACGCGGTCATCTATTCCCGCACTGAAATCCGGGTTGCATACAAACGATCTACGATCATCACTAAAGTTCGCCACTTTCCGTGCGCTTCACAGGTGTTGGTATGGAAGTAGCGTTCGGGTGTATAATTCGCAATATATGCGCAAATTCATGCTTCGCATACTAGACTATGCGATGGAGTGGGAACACGAGACGACTTTGTTACCGATGTAAGTATAGAAGTAGAGAGATTTGTTCTGTCTGGAAGAATCAAATGTGCATCTGGTTTTCTGCTATTAAAGCAATATACATAAGCCTACGAAAAGTAAGAATAGTACATATTATAGCAACGTTGTATGTACACATAAAATCGACAGTGTATGAATTCAGTGATTCTGTACTTAATGTAATGGCACGTAAAATGGAACTACATCAACATCATCTTCAACTTTGTTAACATCTAGACGAGTAGAACAATGTAATGCCGAGAAAATTTCAGAAGAGGTATTAAATACATTGGAAAAATTTGAATTTTCGGGAGACCAAGTTTTAATGTTTATGACAGATGGCGCCGCAACCATGTGTTCTGTAGGCCGGTGTCTCGTGTGGTAACGTGGTAACTTTTTACATATTACCTGTACAATCTATGCTCTACATCTTGTGGCAGAACAGATTCGTAGATGTTATCCAGAAGTAGCACATTAATAGCAAGTCCAGAGGCAGCATTCCTCAAATCCCCAAAACGTATTCACAAATTTCACGAACTGTCACCATACCTCTGAACCATCACAGCCGATTGTGACACGTTGGGGAACATGGTTACGGACGGAGTTTTACTACCATAAATATAAAAAAAGATAAAGGACTGTGCTGCAGAAAACGCAAAAAAAATTAAAGTGTTTTAATGAAGTTTGAAAGTGTTTTAGACAAAGATTCAGATTTTGGTACTCTAATACATATTTGTGAAGGTACGTCTACAGAAGCGTTAAGTTGTTTCAAAGATTATTTTAATTATGCAAATATAACATCACTAGATGTAGAACGCTCGTTTTCTGAATATAAGCATACTTTTTCTTCACGGCGGACACGTTTTGCAGAAATAACTGCGGAAACGCACCCGATGTTGAAAATATACAACCGAGTTTCTCCAGTATGTCAATTCACAGAGGCCGCTTCAAACGGTAAGTGTTCCTTTCTCTGTCGTGTACTCCAACTAGCACACGCAATACAACTCTGAAATCACTGATTTCATACATTATCGATTTTATTTATACATACAACGCTGTTATAATATGTACTATTCTTATTTTTCGTATGTCTATGCATATTGCCTTAATAGCAGAAAACCAAACGCACATTTCATTCTTCCAGATAGAATAAATCTCTTCACTTCTATACTTACATCGGTAACAAGGTCGCCTCGCATCCCCACTCCATCGCGTAATCTAATATGCAAAGCATAAATTTGCGCATATCACAAATCACACTCCTGAACGACTACTCCACATCTGTGAAGCGCACGGAAAGTGGCGAACTTTATTCATCACGCCCAATCTACCATGGACATAGTACCTAAAAAAGGTAGAACGCAGTAATTGCCAGATTAAACCCTATCTATTCTGCCAGTTTACTGTGACTTTAATTCACAGCGAATCATTGTTTCTATGAAATCTATTTCTTTTTCACAGTACATCACGCACGAACTACGACTATCGCAAATTTCATCCGCCATATGTGTATATAAGATGTCATTAGTAAGCCTGCAGAAACGAGTACATTTTCCATGCCCTCTACTAATTTCGTGAAGTGTAAGTCGTTTCTGCAAGCTTAGTCATTAGTTGTATTTTGAATTTGTGAATACATCTAACAGTTATAATCTAATATTGTTTAGGGCTAATTGTGTTCCTCCTTTGATAGAGCATATTACAGATAGTACCGTCAAGAAAGGCGACATGAACTAAGAAACGCCATACTAAGTACACAGTTTATTCTCAGGAGAATTTATATTAACCCTGATTGCAATTGGTTGCGGATTCTTTGAGCTATTGCCAATAATTATTAATGTTTTATAATTAAAGTAATCAATAAATATAATTGACCTTTCGTGGGACTTTTTATTTTACGGAGAATACCAGTAGCAGTGGTTGATGACATAAATGGGCACGGACAATGCTTCCATACCCTCGTGTATTTCCGTTACATATCATGTACGTTATACTTGACAAAAAGTACTCGAGAAAATCCAAGCGTTGTTCGCGCCCTCCTAGCGGCTAATGGGTGGTACATCTGTTACCACTGTGAATTGAATTTGTTTACTGAAAATAGCTGTCGTTGCAACCTCCCAAAATATTGCCAATGTAAACATAGTCAATAAATCATCATTTTACCATGATCTCCAAACAATGCGATGATAGTATCCTCTGGAACTTCGTTTAAAAGAGCTCCAATTACGTCATCAATATAGGTAACGGCCGTATGATAAGCCTGAATAATTCTTTTCGTTACATAATCTGATGCTTGGCCAAATGGGTAAGAAATATTAAACTCGTTTATATCATCAAACACACGAATGTCTGCCCATGAACTCCAAGCTATGTTTGGCAGTGTTGGAGGCCTCCATCGAACATTTGGTAATATAATCTCACATAATGGATGGCTTGCTACAATTTTATTTTGAAGTTAAATGTGCAAGTTATTCAATAACATTTAATCAATGTTACTAAGGTATTTTGAAGGAAATCTAAATGGTATATGTGGTTTCAGAAATCCAACAGCCAAAAAATATGGTAAACCGCACGTAATCTCATCTGCATTTCTTAAGAAGTCTAATGCTGCATTTAGCGATTCCAAATCTGGCAAAGTTCCTACAGGCTGCTGTCTAACAATAACAGGGCAAATCAAATTTCTTACTAATGATCCATTACGTGTTAGGCAAACTTTTGCACTTTCAAATATTTCTGTTGTTGGATGGAAAGGTTCATCGCTCCAACTATACTCAACATCATCACTAAAATTTGATGATATCCCCTCTTCAAATATTTTACCTATTGAATGGGTAAAATAGTTATTGTTAAGAAAATGCTGTGGTAAAGTAGTAAAGTCTCCAACTGTATCTCTCCAGTAACTGTGAGAATCATATAGATGTAATGAATCAGGCCTACGACTAGTTAAGAAGGAATTCCTACTTGCAGCACATCGAGCTTGCTAGAAGATTTATTATTAATGTAACAAAATGTATATCATCGTTGTTACCTGACAAAACGCGTTTTTGAAAACAAAACTACTTTGGGCCAGCCTATCAATATTAGGCGTATAAGCGTTTACATCTCCATAAACGCCTAATGCAGGTCTCAAATCATCCACAACAATAAGGAGAATGTTATAACATAGTAAAGAGTTAATTAAAGTAAAATATCCGAATGATATCATGCATATTCGCATGCTTTCAAGACGAATCTATTGTCACATTTCTGAAAATGAAAGTAATTTAGAACAGTATCGCTACGAGACAATAAACTATTGTTCTAGCGTGAATTATAGGCAAATTCTTTACTTATCTGCAAAACGTGTTACAGGATTGATATTTTGTTTGTTATTACCCAATCAGCTGATTTGTGTTGTGACAAATTGTTACTCTAGTGCGTTTCAATCTTCGAAAATATTCGTTGTTATTACGTTTCTCGTTGTACTTTGTTTTTATCGCCCTCCTGCAGGTATTCGCAATTAAAATTAGTATTGCAGGATTTTGTAAACCTATAAAACCTGACGTCACCGTCTTCAGATGTCAATGAATAAATGGTGAATATGACGCAGTTTTAATGAAAAATGTTAACATTGAATTAAAACAGGTAAGATTGTTCACAATCGCTTGTAGCACTTATATTATCTCATAAACTATCAGATTTCACCTCTCTATAATACTGTCAGCGCATATTAAGTAGGTATTTATAATTCTTTGTCCTTCATGCTAAAAATTCTCCACACCCTTTGTTTAGATACTCGTATTTTTATATGAAAGCAAACAAAAAACTATATTTACGTTAACCACATGGAATTATGCAATACAACATTTCAAAAATGTATCATTTATTTGCTTTCAGTAAAATAGTTTATTGAGGAAAAATGTCTGCTGAGTCTCAACATCGTTCAAAATCTCAAAGTAGAGGTAGCGGAGATCCTGTGACAGTTTCCCCCCAACAGGTAACGGATCCAACTATACTAGACAGTGTGGCAGGATTTATTAGTGATGTAGTGCCAAATGCATACAATCCTCCGGGAGATTGCAAGGACCAAATTCAATGGGCCCATTTCGAACATTTAGACAACGAAGATTATATACAAAATGCAGATGTAGAGCATCCTATACCACAGCAACTGGTTTTGGTTTTAGGCTACACAAATGGAGTACAGGTATTTTTTTTACTTTCAAATTATCTGATTCTTATCTACGAGTTGGTAGTAGGTAAATTACAGTGATTATGTTGTGTAAAAACCCATATTCTTTTTAAAATACAGAATGATAGGAAATTATAAGCTTGTAAATATGAAGTATGCGGATGTGTATAGTTATTCAACATCCTTTTTTAAAATACATACTCATTAATAAAATGTGTTCAGCAATTTATGTATATAGTATGTCCATAAAAAGACACATGAATTCATTTTTAGTGAAAGAAATAATTTCAAAGTTGCTTTTGATTTTTAAGTTTCAGTTATTGTCAAGTAGTTTTCTATATGCAAGGATAAGAGTGATAATGTCATTGATACTTTTTTTAAATCCATCAGATGCCATTAATATCTATAGAGGATAACTAAGAGATCCCAAATGTAAAATTATCTTCGATGAAAGTGGTAAAACAGTCGAAGCATTAACAGTTTGTGGTTGTTGTGCATGATATGCCTGATTGGTTTTCATATAACTAATGATGAGAGTTTTAAAAATTTACACGTTCCCCCCCAATAGATTTTTTTCTCATTAAAAAAAAAGAAGATTAGCAAATTTTTCTTGATCGACTCCCATAATACACTTGGAGAATTCAGTTATGCTTTTTTGACCATCTCATTGTATATTTTTACATCATGTGTATATCCGTTTGATATCAGCTGTTGATGGGGAACTCAAAACTAGAAAAGAATACATTTGTCCTTCTAATATGAAAAACAACACAAAAGTATCGGCACACTTCGCACAACACAAGTCTTTATTAATTAATCCGAAACGAAAAGAGCGATAGACACCAGATTCAAGGAACACATCAGGTGTTATCGATTTGACAAATTTAATGAATAGAGAGAATGGACCGTTATCGTACTTAGTTCTATTTGATTTATTAGGGTAAGGCTGTACATGTTTTATGTTTCGTACTACAACGACAAGAGGCTTCCGTCTATCTTCCTATATTTTCCGCATGTCTTAGTTTTAGGGTATGTAGACGGTAAAAGTAGGTACTTGTAAATAATATTTTTCTTAAAAGTAGGGATAAATTCAGAGATTTCTCACATCATTTGGTCAACGGTTGAGAATAAGGATTCTACAAATCCTCGAAACAGTTGTCCCGGATTAGTCAATTAAACTTGTGTGGTGCGGAGTGTGCCGATGGTTTTGTGTTGTTTGTCGTACTACGCCACAGTCCTTGCTATGATAATTCTAATATGAATTAAAAATTAAACCAAAAATCAACCTATAGTAGGTTTTTTCATAAAATTCCAACAAAGTAGCTCTTCAGAAATTTTTTATAAACGTGCCCCTATATCTAAAATGCCTTTAGTAAATTAAATATGAAACTGCAAATATTTTTTTTTTGTTAAAATGACTAGAATGCTATATCAGGATACACTAAACTTTAGTTTTTCTAAAGATATTCATTAAAAATAAACTGTAAAATTTATCTTATGCGAACAATTTCAACATCTACTTAAGTGATTGGAATAAATTGGGTGATTTTTTAAATAATTTTCAGTTAATTGTTATTATTTTTGCTACTGAAAGAACTTAGCCTACAGTGCTTCAAGTAAATATATTTGTTTAATATTAAACCCTAAATCAATATTTGTCTGTTTATTTTCGCTATTTTTTATAGGTGTTTATTAAGTTGGCTGACAGTGCATTTAGCAAAATAATGATCATTCCAGACAGCTGTAGGAATTGTATAAAGAAATACATTTTTTCCCAGCCGATTAGAAAGTTGAATTTTGCATGTGTCATTTGAGTAGCTTTATTTCTCACCGAGGTAAGAAAGCAAGTCATGTGAAATTTATTACAGAGTTGTACAGACAGATGTGACATAGACAATGATATTAGTATATTCGACACAGTCTGAATGAATTTGGAGAATAAATTAAATAAACGGGACTGTCTGGGAAAAAATAGTATTCAAACCTCGTTAAAAGGTCTTCGACAATTATAAGCCCAAGGTCGGTAAGAGAACACTTTGTTACCTTAGCTTGAAAAGTATACTATTTCCTACTGCTTGTTATGTAGGTGAATCGTTACGTCCTTGATTTACGGGTTGATTGCAAGTCTCAACACATAATAAAAATTGACAACTTTAACAATTTAAGCATATGTCAAATATTTTCGTAAAGTGCTGCGTTTTTCGAGATTTAGGCGGTAGTAGAAAAGATAATATGACGCTGCTTGTGATGTAAATAACTATTACAAATTATCTTTAAGGAGTATCCTTAGAAAAACAAAAGTTTATAGTATTTCGCAGCTCTATATACTTCTATGAAAAATTTGGTTATATACTTTCATATTTAAGGCTGGTTCCCATCTAAGCGCACGTTGCAGGAAAATGTATATAAAAAAACATCAATAAGTATTCTAATTTAAAGTATTGACAAAAATGAATCAAAGTTAACGATTATTTCAATAGCCGTCTTGTAGAATCTATTTGATATAATTTTTATAAAGTGTCACTGAAAACTCCAAGAAGTACATAATCGAATAAAATTTGAATCACTTCATCTAAGACTATCATGCGTTAAATTTCAAATTATCTCAATTATCTCAAAGATGTTAGATAGGTATCAGTAATGTTCAAGAAAGTTGACACAAATTGAAGAGAAGCATCCGAACATACAAGGTGTTTTGTTTAAAAAACCAAACTTGCGGTGTGTGCAGCATAAACTGAACATTCTGTATACTCAAATATAATTGTATGTTGTGCAGAACTTATCTCGGAATAATTTTTATGAAAACTTTAAATTTCCCTAAGAAGGAGTTATCTTTCGCCCACCATTTAATTCCATTTTCCAACAGAGGTATTCCAATCTATTCCTAGCAAGCAGCTTCCGAACTGTCTTGAAACTTTTGAATTGCGTTTTGATTTAAGAGAATACTATTACGGAATTATATTATTAATTCAGATGTACCGGCAATCAAGAGAGGGAGAAATAGAGGTATAGCAGCGCCCCTAGCTCTATATATCCAAGTAAACCGCGCAACGTTCTTATTGAAACACACCGGATCGGCTTCTTCATTCAAATAGGAGGCCGCTGATGACATAATTGATCGCAAATCTAAATTGGGAAGTGCTATAATCTAATTGGACCTGCTTATTGAAATATCATATAGTTTATTTAATGATCATATAAAGACATTGTCGATTGAAATAATTGCTGTTGCTTACTATATATTCTGTAATATTGTTAATATTGTAAATACTAAATTATATGCATATGTATTACATAATTTCAGCGACCTCGAGTGAAATCTATATTTGTTTCTTTAAGGTATGGTCTATTCCTGCAAATGGAGAAGCTAGCGAATTGTTCTCTTGGAAACATGGATCTGTAAGGGTTTTAAAACTACTTCCTGCACCATTTCGCATTGGACAACTTAGCGTTGATAATTACGCTTCAAAGCGGCCCCTCATAGCTCTCTGTGATAACAATACTCCTAGTCCTCATTTTTGTTCTCTAAGTTTTCTTTCCTTAAAGACCAGCGAACAGGTATGTAGTTTGAATTATAACAAAATCTTACTGTTCATCTTTATATCTTGCTAGGTTAAAGTAATTAAATTCAAAAATCCAATATTGGAAGTTCATGCCAATCGAAACGCCGTTGTAGTAACATTTTCAGAAAGAATCGCCGTTTTTGATGCGTTTACATTGGAAGATAGATTAACTGTTACCACGTGTTATATAAGCCCTGGTGTTTATTCAAATCCTATAGCGCTAGGAACAAGATGGATGGCTTATGCAGAAAACAAATTGCTAACACAGAAAAGGAGTAGTGGCGGCAATGAAGGAGAAGGAGTACAAGTAAATTTAAATGAGAACATGTTGCATTAGAGTCACAATTTTATTTATTATAGAGTTACACCGCTACGGTAATACATGCTGCAAAATCTTTAGGCCGCGGACTTAGAGAGCTTGGGGAAACCGTAGCTAGTAGTTTAACAGGCAATACTCCTTATAAACCAGGATTGAATACATGCCAGCAAACAACTGGTGAAATTTTACAAAAAGGAATTGTGACAGTACTAGATGTTGAGGTAACTTTGGCTTTAATTAATTATTTTTAATTACGTTTGTTACAAATAAATAATTCTTATAAATATAAAATTTTGGAGAATATTAATTTGAAAGTGAATACTACATTTAAATTATTTAGTCATATTAACTTATTTAACCGTTTACCGTTATAATAATTATAATCTTCGTTTTTGGAAATTCTTTGTATCTAATGCAATAACTTTTATTTGTCTATACATTTATTGTGATGTTAGTGTTAATTATTATATATTCACAACCCATTTTTGTTGATATATAAAAAGGCAGCTTTTTAAAAAAAAAATGTAAGTTGACATGTTATTATTTATTCCAAAGAAAATTGTCTTCCGAACGCGAGTAGTTCAATCGATAGAGCATGAGACTCTGTATTCCATTGGGCTGCAGTAAAATGCACTCAGAGCTTGCAATTGCAGTTTGAAAATTTTGGATCAAGCAGTGTATAACTCCTGCGCGGTGCTATTTTTGGTTACAACTGCCTTTGTTATATTTGTAAACATGCAACTCCCGATAGTAGAAATGTCTTTCAGGTGATGTCGTGTAGTTAATATTTTACTTGACGTTTCGCTGACTATCCTGTCAGCTTATTCAGAAGATTTCTAAAGACTTTAAAGTCTTTAGAATATATAGTCAGCGAAACGTCAAGTAAAATATTAACTACACGACATCACCCGAAAGACATTTCTACTATGGATTACGGTCGTGAAAGCTTACACTCAACTAATGCAACTCCCGAATCTACGGGCTAAATATTACCCTTTAATAAGGAAACAGTTTTTAAAATTTGATGACAATACAATAGATAATAAATAAGTTAATTAATTAGCTTCTTTTACAGACTATAAATCAATCATCCTCAGAAAAATCCGTAGAAATGGACCCAATAGTATGTCACTTCGCTGCTCACAAAGAAGCCGTTGTGTGTATGCGATTCGATCCTAGTGGTCTTCTTTTATTAACAGCGGATAAGAGAGGACACGATTTTCACTTATTTAGAATTCATTCGCATCCTGGCGGACCTTCTCTAGCTGCAGTTCATCACCTTTATGTATTGCATAGAGGCGATACAACCGCACGCGTTCAGGACATGTGCTTCTCTCCAGATTCACGATGGGCTACTGTATCTACGCTACGCGGCACGACTCACGTGTTTCCTATAACTCCATACGGTGGACTTGTCGGCGTTAGAACTCATGCTACACCGCACGTTGTTAACAAAATGTCAAGATTCCATAGATCTGCTGGACTTACAGCCGAAGGACGTTCTAATAGCCCCGTTTCGTTGTTTGAGGCGCCAGTAAATTCTAATTTGCCGTATAACAATCCGCGATTACCTCCATATCCGCACCCTACACTTATCTCGCCTTTAGCACAAATCAGACAACCAGTTTACATTCAAAATTCTACTAATGTGCAGCAACGCCCTCATTCAGGTGAGTTCTAAACAACTACGTCAGACTTTAGAATATAATTCATTTATATTTATAAATCAATCTGATGTTTTATTTTAAGTTACAACTTAAAATATTATTAGATATTTTGACAGCCACTTGCCTTATATCCGCATATTCTGAGCGTGTGAATTGCGGCATTAAACAATGAATTTTGAATATATACAAGAGTTTTAAGGGATTGATAATAATAACAAATAAATACAGTAACCTTAGATTAAATTTGGGGCAAATCCAAAACAATTTTCGAACGGTGGACCACAGTTTCAATTGAATACTAGTTGTCAAGATTAAATTTAAATGATATATGTAGTGGTGCCGATCGGGGAACAAATAACCAAATTTCAAAAATGATCAAGAAGTAACTCATCCAAGCAGCTTACAACTTGAATTTTAAATAAATAAATATCCTGTTCGGCTTTTATTTTGCTAATCGTTTTTAAGTTATGTGCGTTAAAATCGGTATAAAAATCGAAGGATAAAGTTGTCAGAATTCACATTAAACGGCCATTGAATGATACTCGGTGTGAGATCGAATTACGCTCTTAAAAAAAATCTACTCAAAACTTTTGTTGCCTTTAACTACGATGAATAAATCAAATAAAATATTTATTCAACACTACGTAGGCTCACTCTCTTTGTTTGTAAAATATTTAGACCAATGAACTGATTAAATTCATTATTATTTAACGATGAGTATTTTGTACTATAAATCGGAACTTGTGAGTCGACGGTTTTAAAAATGTATCTGCTGCGACCATTTCAGATCTAAGAGCTTTGTTCCTGCTAATATTGGGTAATCGCATAGGACGTGGATGGCAGTCTTTTCGTCAGCCTAGTAGAACCTGTATGCTGTTTCAGGTCTAGATTGTTCTTGTATTGCTTAAGCACCCATCGTAAAATAATTACTTTACAAAAATATGCAGATTATCAAAGTAAAGTAGCACAGGGTCAGTTCGCGTCTTTTATAAAAGATAAAAGTAAAACGTTTATTCGCGACAATAATTCCATGATGTAGACATTTTATTTATTTATTTATTTTTCGTATTAAATCTGTTATTGAAATTATTAGTCAATCTTGTATATTTAGGTCGCCAAAGGCTTGGTTCTTCATCGGAGGACAACATACAGGTTGTCCTTAGGCTTTGTGCATGCTTCGCGCCGCCTAGGGCATGGATAGACAATCTACTTCCGACTAGAGACACTGTGCATAAACCAATGTCTAAAGCAGTCGAAGCGCTATTTATAATGTCTTGTCATGGTTCTCTTATTCAATACGATCTCGATCCTCATCCCATACCAAGCGTACCGAAAGAAAAGGTTTGCGATGATACACAAATTGAATTGGTAGTACGAGCAAACGCACAATGGGTTCTACAGAGGCAACCAAGCAGCAAAGATCTACTACTACCACTTTCTATCGAATCATTAAAACACATTCATCGAGATACTCCAGCAGTTAAAAACGGCAAACCCGATCATAACGATGATAGATGGTTATCACAAGTTGAGATCGTTACTCATGCTGGTCCACATAGGAGGCTCTGGATGGGACCTCAGTTCACTTTTAAAACTTACAGTGCTAATTCTGGGTAAGAAATGAAATTATGTCTTTTTTTTTCGATATTATTTATATTTAAATTATGTGCATTATATTGTAAAAAGTTCCATACAAAAGTTGTAACATGTGAAGGTCAATACTGCTTTCTAAAAAAAGACAAAAAAAAATTAAAATTCATACAACTTAAAATTAACACCTGACGATCTTGATGGTTAAACGGTTAGCATACTTTCCTCTCGATAACGGCAATTCACCCTAATGCCAGGAACTGCTTGCCTGGCCTGGAAATAACCATCGTGGTTTGACTCAATCCCAGCGCTAACACAGTTTATAATTGAAAACTAAGTGACATATAAATTTTTCATTAAAGCTAAATTGTTAATAATGGTCATAACTACATAAGCTACATTCTGATTGGTGGGTGCTCTTTTTTTGGAAAGGAAATTATGTTACATATGTTCCTAAATACATTGAAAAGTATCCACTTTAAATGCGTAGTGAATACTTTTTTTTTGAAGAGCAATTTGATAAAGAAAAAATATATATGGTTGTATTAAGGAAGAAAGTTTTAAAACGTTTTCCATTAAAAAAAAAATTGGTCGTAATTGTCGGAGACGCTGTATAATGTTTTCCAAAAATTCATTCGGTTTCTAATCCTACCCTATACGGTCTGCAATTTTCCAAGAAATAGCAACATAGTTATTTCGTCGAACAAACTTTAAAATTGAATTGGGTATTCAAAAATGTAATACATACAAATTACCTTGATCGGATATATTTTGGTCGACGGAAAAGATTAATCTCGAAGTGAGGTTATGATGTTTATTGTTTCCATGCCGATGAGTGTGGCGACATCCTAGAATGTTCCTTAAATTGCGGGTCTGTAAATCGGGGTACAATCTCTTCTGAAAAATTGTCAGTTTTCTGCAAACTAGCTGCTTCATCGTCAGGTTTTTAGAATTTTCCAATGTATGCTCTTTTATATACCAATCGATGCAATTCCTCGTATATATAACTATAAGTAAGTAGTTAATGACTAATTTCTTCGGTTCTTTTGCATTTAGAATATCTATGAATATATTGGATTCGAAACCGTTGGATGTAGGAAGATCGAAGCCTGTTAACATGCCTGTTTCAAGTACTTATCCGGTGTTAATTGAAGCTGGTTCCGTGAGCAGCTGCGAGCCATCGCCCAAACTATTGGATATATGTCAAAAAAATTTTGACGAAACAAGTGGCGCGGGTGAACTTCAGTTAAAGGAAGACCTTGCTGACGCCATGTTGGAGTCGCCTGGAGTTAGAGAAGCCGGTAAGTTACAGTTTTTCATAATATATAGTTCTTATAATTAAGCGACTTACACCGGAGTCTTTGTATAATCTCATTAATTTTAAGCTAAGTTGTATTTAAAAACTTGCGCAGCTCCACTGTAAACATGTTTTGAAAATTTTATTATATGTAATATACAGCGCTTATTATTTGAATTAGTTTTTATTTGGAATGTCGTTCAATTTTTATTTATTTAATCTAGTTTGTATTAAGAAATTAATTTAGTGTTTTATTTTGTGTTACGATACTATTTGTGTAGAGTTAATTATTTTATTTTTTTAATAGTGTTTATTTGAATAATACGAATCTGTATAGGTAGTTGAATATTGAAAGTATATATACATCATTATCCAAACAATATCAACATCGTATATAATGGTAAACTTAATACAAGCTTTTATATGAACATCTGTTTCTGGGCAGAAGTAGTTTTTGAGATATTGGTTACTACACTGCAAATATTGTTGAGAGAAAAAAAAACATTCGTATACGGAAGTAAGTTTATATGGTCATTGTATGTCGTTTGTTGATCTCAACGTATTGTTGAACCGACATTTATTTTATTCTGTCAATGGTAAGTCCTTTGTTAGCATTGCGGTATTGAGTAATATTAAATACTTTGTTGTGGGGCATGCAATCATAATCTTATGGTTGATAATGTCTAATCTGAATCCAAATGACATTGCTCGCATTTACCAATATCCTTCGTTCCCTTCTAATCGTTTTACACGTACAAGAGAAGTTTGGAAAGTTCTCAACCCAACAAAGGAAAGTTTTTTTTTTCACTTTGCAATTAGATACATTAACACCAACGATGTTCCAACTTTTTAATATTCATTATAATGCGATTTGTCCAACTCGGCAAAATAAGCGGTTGCCTCAACAACAAAGACCTCGTCATATAGAATGGATCCACGTCCAACGAGTCATTCTTCAAATATGAAAAGAATAGTCGTAAAGAGTCAGATCTACCGAGTATGATGAATATGGAACCATTTCGAAGCGTAGATCAGTTACAATAACGTGTAGACACGTTATTGTAACGTTCAGTCCAAATAGCACCCTTCAATTGGTCCAGTAGTGAAGTATAATCTTCTTCGGTTAGTGTGCTACTTTTTTCCAGGTTGTTTATGAATGCCACACAAAAATCCCAGAAAACCGTAGCTATGACTTCTCCTGCAGATGGAACCGTTTTCGCTTACTTTAGCGTCCTTACGCTGCTTCTGCCCACTTTTTGGACTGCTCTTTTTTTTCAAAGAAAATCGGAACGGAATCGGGTTGAAGTATGCCAAAACCTTAGTATTTTTTGGACGCCTGGAGCGCCGAATGGACGTATCTCCACGTTTAAATTCGGCAGTCCACCTTTTTACTATAGAAAACAAAGAAGAAAAATCGTTTAACATGGAATTCAACTCTTTTTTTTATGTCAATTGGAATCAAACTTTTTAAAGCACAGTACTTTATATTAGCTCGAACTTTAAACAGTTTTATCCATTTTTCACAAATTATCAAAGCTGGTTTGCTTTACTAAATCGCCACAAGCAAGCTGCTAAACATGCATATCTGAAATTTATAACAAATTTTCCATTCATGTTATATCCCAAAAACTGCTTTATTTGTGAGAATTAAATCGTCTCTTTCATTTAAATATTTTAAACTGTATTACTAAAAGTTCGGAGGAAAATTAGATATTGAGCTTTCGTTAAGCTAATTATAAAGGCAATTAACATGATACTTTTTAACCCTCTATTACAAGTACTTACTACAAACAAATAATTATCACAAACCGTTTTCTGTGAAGGATCTCTTAAAGTAATTAAATAATAACTGCACTCATCCTAAAGAAATTCAACAATTAATAAATACTGTAATATTACAACTAACGTTTCAGAGGTTAACTGTCATCGGCGCCACCCATACATCACGTTTACTACGACTTCCAGCGGTTGAGAGCTCGACTTCTAGAACAGGATTCCTTTTTCTGGTGTATTATTGTTGGAGCAAGTGAGAATTATTATTATAAGTCAAGTCAACGACGGTAGTGTTGAAACGGAACAACAACTTATTTTGTATTGTTCCATCTTGTTTTCCATAATATTCAGATTAATGTAAAATCTACCTACAGCAAGTTTCAGTATAAGTTTAGACATATCAAAGTGTAAATTCATCGATTAACAGTTCGTGTAATAATCATCTTGGTAAAATTTCACGTTGTACAATTGTACATGGTGTAAAACATCATCAAAGAGCATAGAATCTATGCAACAGTTCCGTTCCTGCATCACTTGCATCATCCTACATCAAAAAAGAATCCGTATGTATTTCGACATCAATGTAATTTTAGATAGGAAAATCATCAAAATTTGCTGTGGAAATAAAACAATCGCCGTCTCGATTAAATGACTTTGAGTCAAAGTGTAATCGAAGCCACTGTGAGTGTATTTCCAATAAGGTGTGAGTCACGTTGACTGTTCAAAAGTCCAGTCAGAAACCGCATTAACATAGTGTTTATGGATTGGAACTTCGCTATATAAGGTTAGTTTTTGTTTCATTTCCTAACACTCTGTTACGTGCAATTTTTGCAGCCACCCTGTATTTTAGTTATCTTGCCAACTCTTCCTTCTGACGCATTTCTAACTTGTTTTATAGCTAGGCAACCCATTTCGCACCGTGCGAATTATCGTTATTAAAATTCTATTTGATCGGATTTTGCAGCATTTTTACTTTTCATTTACTGCTTCGATAATTCTCGGGAAGATTTTACATAAGTGTCTTTGTCTCCATTTATCTTTACTTTTCTAAATTTCTTAAGGAAATTTTTCGTGGTCTATTTTCCCATCTTCGCAATATAGGTCGTACCGTGTTGTATTTTAAGTAATTTATGATAGTTTCTCCTATTGGTCCGTTTGTGTGATGTTTTATCACAAAAATTATTTTATTCTAGAACATCAGATTTAATAATTTTGAAGCTCTCTTTCCGTTAAGTCATCTTACGAGTTGGGCGTGTCCCGAAGTTCTCTCTGGCGTAGAAACTTAATTTTGCCTCCAGGAAGGACATTAGTGTTTAGAGTGGGTGGCGCCTTCCCGATTAGGTGGCTCCTGCCGCAGGAGCCAGAATCTTTTTTTATATCCCGCGACCTACGACCGTCGCCGATTGGGCAAAGCGGCCACGGCCACATACAGTTGCAGAATGCGTTTTGTCTCTCACTGCTCCCCACATGCTCTAGTAGGAGACTCGAATGGAAGGACTTGATACTGGCACCAGTGTTTCGCGCCAGCAAAGTAGATAAGCTCTCTTGCAAGATGGCATTCTTTGGAAAGGAGACTTAAGAGTACAGTGCCCTTATTTTTCAAAATAATTTATAATTTGAAATTCTACCAATGTCAAGATATAATTTCTAGAATAGTTTCTATTCATGTCCTATTTCGCCGACCAGATAAACAAAATGCTTGAAGAATATCTGAATTTTTCACGTAAGTATTAATAATCTTTGATAACTCAAAATACCTGAGGAGTGCCACTAATTAGCTATGTCAATTACAAATACTTTAAGCAGATTAGGTTTTGTGATTCAGCAAATTTGTTTTTAAGATAGGGAGCTGTGATTTCATATTTGAGTATAGCTGTTAATTCTGAACAAGTTTTCTTAATAGCTTTTTCCTCTATTAAAAAAAAAATTATGGTTACTTTGCTCTTGATTGTTTTCGATTTCAAATGCTCATCCGGTATGCAGTAGAAGATAAGTTGCGTTTGATGGATGTCAAGTTGGTTTTAAAATTTACTCAAAGTTTATGCATTACTACAATTTTACAAAAGTCCATAACAGAAAGAACCCCGCGTTTGACACACGTTGTATGTATAATAATAAAACATATTGCTATTGCAGTCTTGCGCATAATGTATTGTGTAAGTAGAAAATAAAATGCTCCGCCAATTCCCATTTTTTTTTTAATAAGATGCTACAGGAAGGATATGCCACAAACCCAACTGCGTTAGACAAAGAGGAACTTATTGCCGCGGTGCTGCTTGATTAATGTATCAATTTATATGAGTAGCACGAAGCTACGGGGATAATCTAAGACGAGGGAGTTATGTATAATAGCACAAACGCAAACTTGGACGATGCGCAGTAAATCTGCACGAAAGTCAGCCTTGTATACACTGCCCTACTGCTTCGTGGCTTGCCAGCCGTTCGAGTATACTTTTGCCCCATCATACATTGCAGTTGTAGAATGAATGTTGCGCATTCATTTCAAAGGCTGCTGCATAAAAAAAAAAAAAATAGGAATTTGGTGTTCTTTTTGTTGTAGCACATAAGCTAACTTGGACCTTTCCAAACAAAAGCAAGAGAAATTGAACATTTATTCCAGTAAAAAATAATCTGATGAAGATAACTAGGTATTCTGTTATAAAATAAACTCAACTTTCATTCCTAAATGCCATGTTCGAATAGCCTTCAGATATTGCCTGGCAATAACCTAGCCTGACATAAATTCATTTCTCACATTGTGTAGCATTCGGGCGTTACAATTTTTGTACGTAGTTTCCTTGAATTATTTGTTCGCTTATGAGGAGTTCTGTAAACTTCCTCTATAATGTATTCCCATAAAAAGAAATCGTTAAGCGATAAATCAGACGATTTGAAAGGCCCACTAATAGTGTAATCCCTGGTTATAATGATTAGACGAGGCGTATATTATAAACAGGACGGCCGCCTTGTAATAAAATTTATTCAAAAGCGACGTCAAGCGAGCGAGCAATAGGAATAATATTGCTTATTAGGTGCAGTAGACAATGTGCAAAGGAATAGCAATAGAATTACTTATAATTCCGGCGCATACATTTAATTTTTGGTGGATACGTAAAGGTGCTGCAAAGTACCTATTTTCTTTGGACCAATACCGCGTTGTTTGCGAATTTGGATCTTCATGTAGAGCAAATCTGGATTCATTCGTAAATAAAGTATTGTTAATGAAATTTTCATTTCTAATTTGTATCTCTACAACTTTTTGGCAAAATTCTGCAGCTGCATCCGTTTCTTTTTAAAACATTCTGCACTGTTTCTCTCCAACTTGTTTCGCAGTGAACGCATTACTTACTACTGTCTCCTTGCTTTAGTTCTCTTCGTTCATATTTGTGAATTACGGTCCCATCGTCTTTTGAATGCAGATATTTTCTGTAATGCAACCGTGCTACTTACAATCACGAACAATATTTAATAGGGTACAGGTCAATTCTCAAAAGTAAGTGTAAATCGCCCAACGATCATACTTCACTAACGGCTGCTTGATCAGTGAACAGCTGATTTTTACTCGTTCCCGCTTTGCTGCCAGCATTACCCTCTCGGCTTGAATATGACAACTGATCTCTCATACACCCTAACTAAATTGTTTCGAATATTGTGTACGTACGTGGCTGTATATGAAACCCAAACGATTTTTGTTCTGTAATTATTTACCATTCAAGTTTGTCTGTGATCCCATATAGAACCTCTATAGAAGATTGTCATGGAATTAAGCATGTCCATCTTTATAAAAATCTAATTATCTAGTTTCTTTTAACATACTGTTCAAACATCCAGTACCTGAACTACTCCTTTTTGCATAACTCGAGCAAATTCAAAACATTGCAAAAGGTAGGTCTAGTGTACCTGCCACTTCGTTAGATAATCACTGCAACAAATATCAAGAACTACCAACTGTGAATCGGCAGAGACACTTCTAAAATAGGAAGATCAAGTATATATTGAGTAATATCTTAATACAAATGATGGCAATATATCGTCATTGTGAATGAATAAATCACGTTTCCAAATAATATCAACAAACGGCACACAGTGAAGTCTAGAATATTATTCATCATATATCATATACTACGTGTTGTTTCACAACATATTGCATTTAACAGCAATGAATTTTCCTTGCGAACAACTGATTTAGTACGATTTTTTCTCCTTGCCCAAATGCGTACAGCCATTTGTAATAGTTAAAGATATATAGAGAATTGCTTCAAAAATGGTGTGGTTTTCTTTGTTTGTGTGAAAATGTGTTTTGATTTCATTCGGTCTTCTCATTTAATTAACCACCCCAAACTCATTACTTTCACCATCATTCAAATACTAATACTACTTTATTTCAATAAACTATTAAATTCTTTTTTTGCTTAATATAATATGTTTTCTTTAATATGGTTGAGGTGATTAGGTCTGTACACAATGTAACTATGTGTTCAGAAATAGTCAAAGGCAGGCAGATTATTCTTTATTTTCTATTCTTAAAATATAATTTGCGCTATTTGTGTGCACCATTCTCTAACACCAAAAAGGTTGCTTGGTATTTTTTCCAATATACTTTAAATTTGTATTTACCTTTTTTTTATTATTTTATGTTGCTGCATGCGCGCATGCTATATTACTTGAATAACTTTTCTGTTTGAGGCATAGGCATATGCGTGATGAAATGATAAGTTAACGACCTTAAGACATGATATTAGTAATACCTGCCATTGGCTCTTTCTGTTCAGGTGGCGGACGTTGTGTAATTGTGTCGCTCAAACATACGACAACCGTCGCAAAGGTTGTCAATCCACTGGGTACCGTCGTCACTGTCCAATCGGATGAAGACGTCGAGCTTGAACCCACAGAAGAAGTAATACACGAAAATTGCGACGAAGCTTTGTTCAGACCAGTGGTAGCCTCAAAAGCAATTATTTTTGCCGAATCAACAAGCGTACAGCCAAAAGATTCTAGGAGCGTAACTCAATGTAATGCTACAACGTCTCAGAAAAAATCCGTTGATAAAGAACCTAAATTTAACAATTTACGTAATGAAGCGCTTACAAGAAAGTGCAATGTGAATAAATGCGATTCTCTGTCTGAAATTGATTCGGGCATCGAAAAAGAACGTAGCGAATCTCCATTATTTTGTGATACTACTGTCCTCAGTCCTCATTCTAAAATTATCCACTCTAGTCAAAAAACCGATTCTCTAGGCAAAACCCAAACTCATTCCAATTATCCTAAGAGTAAATCAATTATATGTGATATTTCAGATACCTTTGCAGACATGCAGTTTGTACCCTTAAGTGAACCCAAAAAGCAACCCTTTAATATAATCACACCGCCACCTTTGGAAAAATTGGACTTTTCTCGTCGGTCACAGTCCCCCGAAGAACATCTTATTTCGCTAAAAACACCCACAGAAAGCAGCGAAATATCTTATGACAAAGATGATGATCAACTGTCGAAACATGCTAAAAAAGAAAGAAGATCAAAATGCGATCGATATCAAGGATTAGAGCAAAAAGATATTGTATCATCATCAGAGGAAAATGTATCTGAAGACAAAACGATTCAAAAGAAACCTAGAAAACCAAAAACTAAGCTTGGCGTTCGTATTACTAATATTAATAAAGAATGTGATGAACAGAAGGACGACATTTCTGTTGATTTTCACATTTCGTTACCTAAAAAGTCATGGAGCAGTATTGCTGCTAGTAAGCCAACAGCAAAAGATAGTCCACAATCATCTCCTAAAACGTCGGATACGGAACAAGCCGCTGCATCAAACATATCACAAACACCACTTATCAACGAGGGCAGCTTTGATTCAGATAGCGCCCAATTTGAAAGATCCGCCGCTTCGGGTATTTTAGAGCCAAAAAAGCTTCTTTATGAAAACAGTATAACAGATGATGTCCAACTATTAAAAGTAGATAAATCATCAGATGAAGAAAAGGTAGAAAGCTCCCAAACAGAAACTACTGAAAGCGATGATTCTAGCAGAATACCGATAGAACAGGTGGCAATGGATACAGAGGAAGATACTTGTCAACTAGAAACTGTGAAATCACCCACCAGCAAGATAAGCAAAAGGAAACCCAAAAAGAAACGTAGATAAGCGTAATTTTCTGTTTGTAAATATTTCTTTTAGACACTAGCTTTAAATCATAACTAAAAGTAGGTATGAAATGTGCAAATTTCGTAACGAGATAGATGTTTTATTTCCATATTTAAAGGAAAATTTGTATAAGTACCGCAGATAATTTTGTTTTAAGAAAACATGTACTTAAACGTAAGTCACTATGATATATAAATGTATCGTAAGTCTGTTGCACTGCATTATTTTTTTAAGGGCGTTTGGGTAATAATAATTACAGTAGAACGTAGATAGTCCGGATTAATTAGAACCGCACCACTTCCGGATTATCAAATTGTCCGGACTTTCAAAATGAACCAATGAAAGGGTCAGCAGACGTCTTCAACGTATAGAAACTTGCTAAAATCGTCATAGTTTACTCTGATAACTATACAATTGGAGCGAATGAAAGGTAGTAAATTATGCATTTTAATTATAAAAAAGAAAATACTGTACTGACGTATGTACAATAGACTCTTTCCTATTTTATACACAGTAAATCTAGGCCTACAACAAAATACAGTACACCAAAGTACAGCAATATATACCACCGGGTATTCATTTGAAAACTTCCCACCCTAAATTTCTGGAAATCTGGAAACAAATTTCATAAAAATTTATAATCGAGGGGGACAAGTTTTTATGCAAAAATTGACTCAGCCACTTTAACCCTCTGTCTCCTGGAGCTAACTGCTTCAAAATCTTAAATAGTAAGGGGTATCAAGTAATATCTCTTTTTGATGGTCTTTTGAAACACTACATTTTGACGTTTAGTTTTTGAAATTGATCGATTCATTTTCGAGCTTTTTAAGAAAATCTTTTTTTTTTTTTTTTTTTTTTTTTAGAATCGAAAAAAAAAACAATATTAAAAACCTTTATAAATTTCTCAAAAACAAGGAGAATAAATAAGCTTACGGTTATTTGTGTTTTAAGTTATGTCTAATGCAAAACATTTGTCATCCTGTTTGCATTTATTTAGTAAATAGAAATGTTTGCATGTTTTAGGTACATTTTTATGACGATTTTGCGTTCGTTGGTTCAATTTTTTTTAAAGAACATTGAAGTAATGGTATAAACGAAAAACAGGAAATAGCATCAAAAGCGGTACATCAGTTTGTATTCCAGTGCTCCTCGTTTGGAAATACATCGTCTGTTGCTTTAGTATAAATTGTTATTTAGTGTTATCAATAGAGATGACAAAGGCAGATGAAATTATTACTTTTTTGCAGCGACTAGACAGAGTCGTGTTTTGTCGACTTTCTGTGAAAACAGTAGGCAACACGAACCCTTTTCTTATGAGACGAATACACCCGAGTCTGTCGCAGCAAAAAAGTAACAATTTCACTTACCATATCTTTCCATTTAAGATTTTTAAGGGGGTAGCTCCCGCGGACAGGGAGTTAAATTAGGTTGCAATTTTTGCATAAAAAGTTGTCCCCCTCGATAATACTTCTTACGTGTTTCAGGAAATGTCCAGATTTCCAGAAATTTAGGGTGGGAAGTTTTCAAATGAACACTCAGTATGTACAAATACTGTGCCTGTAAATCTTTTTTTTTATCGAATCCGGATTACTGACGATCCGGATTTTTCACGTCCGAATTATTGACACTCTACTGTATATTTTAAGCTACGATTTACACAAAATATATTTACGGAAGGAGTTATAAGTAGAGAAAAATAAGGAAAAATAGAAAAATGATTTGTTCCAGTTAGTGTGCTCACTTAAGACCTGCTAAACGGCAAAAAAATAGTTATTTAAATGAAACAAAATGTGCGCGATGTTAAAAAAGAAAAAAGCTTAGAAGATATTAATTTGAAACTTGCAAATTATGCTGTCTATGATACAGTCAAAGTCACCTACGATTTGGTATAAGCCCCAATAACGCTTGACCGGCAAAAATTGACGCTCCCGAGTGACTGAAGTGATCCTATATTTTACTTGTAACTTATTGCATGTGCCCGAGTTAACTTGAAAATTAATTTTGAACTAACATGCACTATTAAGGACATTAAAGAAACTACTTTAAATAATATTTTTTTTTAATTTAATAAATAATAATTTAATAAAAGACTTCATACTGACAGTAAGTAATAAATTAAGCAACTCTCATAAAATGAATCGTAACAACATGATTTACAATTAGTCACGCACAGTGACGCAATATCACAGCTGCTTGCTGTACACCTTATATGTAAAATGTTATAAACAAAAAATGAATTGTCTATAAATCCATGCCATAAAAAATTATTTCTTCAGTAACGAAATTTGTATAAGAATTTTGAAACACATCAGAGCTGTAAAATACGTAATAAATAGAGTACAGTAACAATAATAAAATAAAATAAATAAAAATCAAATCAAAACCTTTTTTTGCTCAATTATATTAACAAAAAATTATGAAAATTTTAATTACAGCTAAAACACCCATAACGTTTAAGACTCGCTTATACATTTTCAACACTAAACATAATCTCAAAATATTCTTTGTAAAAAAAACGACCATTTTGTGGAAAATAAAAGTTATTCCAAATTGCGTAAAAATATCATTGTTATTTGGCGAAAAAAATATAAAAAAGGAAAGCATGTGAGGCATAGTGAAAGTGATTTGTCTAAAAATATAAGGAAATTTGTTTGTAAACGTAATCATTTTAATTTTAATATATTTATGCAGTCTTATACAATATGTGTGTACATATTTTACACTTTACTGCGTTTATTATTCCATTTTAATTTTACGTACCCAATCGCTTTATTAATAATATATATGCTGTAGTATGGTCTTCACTTTACTTATCCGGAATCGCTGCTACTTTTCGGTGTCGGAGAATGAATTGAGTTTTAACTTCTTTCGTTAATAAAATTGTTCCACTGTTTCCTGTCCTTTGCCATTTTTTACATTTCATTTCACCTAATGCCTTGAAATTCGCTTTCACTACTTCCTCATCCCACGTCTTCTTTGGGTCCACCTCTTCCTTTCTTCGTTTTTACATCCTACACTGCCTTCGCCATTCTACTCTCCGGTATTGCGATACGACCCCACCTGTTTACTTGCCTTTCTGCGGTTATATTTTACTTTAAGTCTCTCTTATTTTGCTGTTATTCATTTTATCCATTTTATTCACTCCTAATGTTTTATTAAGAAATCTCATTTCGGATGCCCTCGGCACATTTCTGTCTTTGCGTTAAATTCCAGTTTCATATGTGAATGTAGGCACAAAAACTGCTCTATATCTACTACTCTATCACTTTTGTCTTTAGACTAACTTCTTTTTACAAATAAGGGTCTTTAGCAATCCATTGTATATTTTGTTTTATTATTCATATCTCTATCAATTCCTCCGCCACCTTCTATTATTGGATACAAATATTTAATCCCCCTTGCCATCCCTACATTTTTGGTTCCAAGTTTTATGTAATTCTTTTGCTCTCGTAACCTTATTACCATCACTTCTGATTTATGAGCATATTGTACTTTTTTAGTTCCTCCTACCAATATTCAATGTTTCGTTCCTTCCTTCTCCATTAGGTGTAACTATATTAGAAATGACTTGCAGAATGCTTGTGTTCTTATACCTAATGTACTTGTTCTACGTTTTATCCGATGATTGTAAAACCAGGTAAATACTGACATCGTGCACTGACCTAACTAACACTCTATTTATCGTTTACGAGATTGTAATAGCAAGCACACTTACTGATGAATTTCATGTAATTGAATAACTAAACACGCGAATTGCGTGTTCTCTTCATAACAAGTCTTTGTAGTTAGGGAGCTGATAACAATTTAGGTATATGATTTCATCTACGTTGATAGTAATATGTAGTGTAGTTTACATCTATGAGGTTTAGAAAAATAAATGAGAACCTAGCTTAGATAGCGCTGATTTTTTCTTTTTAATGAATTTTAAAATTAAAAAAAGTAACTGTAAATTATTTCATCGTGTCTGCCATTGATATGTTGTGTTAAGAGCACCGTATATATCACAAATATATGGAAGTCAAGCGTCCAGATCGCCACATTTCTTATAATAAGTACAAACATGAAAAAATAACTATTAAATAGTCGGTTTTCTTGACATTTTTACCTTCAGTAGAGTCGCTAGAAAAATATAAAAAGGAGAGATTTATTAAATTAAAGATTTTCTATTCATTTATTACACTTACTATTTCATTTTCTCCCTCACCTTCATCTTCACTAACATCTGTAGTTCCATCCGTAATACAATGAAACAGCCAATAGTGCAATATACTATTCACATCTATGCGATAGGGTCTGCATATCTACATGATAGTGCCATTCCCGTTCCATTGAAAATATTTTTCAATAGTTGGACTGGACTGGCAAATAGGACACTCTACGTTCTGTGTTGGGTAATAAATTTATTGCCGTGCTGAAAAACGCCTGCTTTCCAAAAATTAGCATAGAAATTGTCTGCCTTTTCTATGTTTGTGCTTATTATTATTAAAACTATTACGCTTAAAAGCAAAAAAAATATTGCAGCTTTTTAATGCGAACACTCTCTAGATGGCAGAAGTAACGTTTGATGCTTTTCATAATACAATTTTAATAATCAACGACGGTGAAATATTTTTTTTATATGCCATAATAACTAGACAAAATCAATTAGTCTTAAACTCAGCAATAACAACGTCTGCCACTTGCATTTACATTTTTTTAAAATTCTAATTGATTACAATGTTTACGGCACCTTCGAGCTCACATTTGATATTGCAATAGTAAATTAAAGAAATGGCTCATATCGTATAAACATATGCATATTGTATATTTCCTATGCAACAGAAATGCGAGGATCGTTCAAGTCCTTAGGAATAGATAGAAAAACAAAGTATTTTCTGTAGATTTTTATTTGTTTTTCAACATAATCTCTCCATTTAACTCTACGCACTTTTTCAAGCGTTTCTTCAACTTTTTTAATTCCTCCAAAAAGTAGGATCTCGGAAGGTCCTCAAAAGAGGCATCTGCTTCGGTGACCACTTCCTCGTTCGACGTGAACCGTTGTCCGCCGAACCATTTTTCAAATTTGGAAGTAAAAAGAAATCACGAGGGGTCAAATCCGGTGAATATGGTGGATGTTATACTAATTCTAACTTTAATTCCATAATTTTGGCCACCGAAACTGCACATGTGTGCATTGTCTTGATGGAAGAGGATCTCTTTCTTTTTCAAATGAGGACGCTTTTTCTCGATCACTTCAGTCAGTCGGTCCAATAACGACGCATAATATTTTTACAGTTATTGTCCTTTTCCCAAGTAATAGATGTATATGATTCCGCGTGCATCCCAAAAAACCAAAGCCCTGCCAACCGATTTCATCGTCTTCGCCTTTTTCGGAGCCCGTTCGCCTTCAAAAACCCACTCTTTTGACTGTTCCTTTGTGTCCGGAGTGTAGTAGTGTATCCATGTTTCGTCCATATTATGTAAAGATGAAGAAAGTCGTCGGCATTGCAACGGAACACACTCAGAATCTACCATATGATCGCGTTTATACTCCACCGAAAGCCAACGCGGCAGCCATCCTGTCGAGATCTTTTCATGCCCAATTTTTCAGGCAAAAATGAAAACACTATAGCTAACGATATGCCTATGGCCTCAACTATTTCGCACACTTTGATTAGTCGATCATTCAAAATCATATCGTGGATTTTGTTTAATCATTTCTGGGATAGTCACTTCCACTCGACATTCAGAACGATGTTCCTCTTTTCTGGACGTACGGCAACGTTTAAACTCATTTACCCAATTCTGTAAACAGTTGCTAAAACAAGAGCAGACGTGCCATGAACCTCATCCAACTCGGCTTTGATCTCTTTCGGTGTTAAACCTTTTAAATATAAGTGTTTAATCACCGCTCGAAACTCACCTTTTTTCATTTTTCTACATAAACAAAAATTCTTTGCTTAAATCGGCAATAAAAATGAAACCGAGTGATGTATATAAAGACTTTTTGAGCCATCCTCGTACACGAGAAAATCGAAGTGTTGTAATTGCCCTTTTATGTCACCACCAGCCGCCACTGGATGAAGTCATTTAAAAATTACTACCACCAGCTCCTTAACTATTATTCTTATCTCTTCTAAGAGTAACACATATGGTTTTGTGTAAAACACTTACGATACATTAAAACTTACTTATACAATTATACAAAACGTATTAATTGAAGATTGAAGTCACAGTGCAGTATACAAGATCTTGAAAGTACTATGTAATATGTACAAATAAGCCTTGCTATAATAGTAATTATTACAGTATCATAACAAAGACCAAAATAAAGATATATAGCATTGTTCTCACTGCTTCGTATTCAATCAATTGCGAACATTGTTAAAAGAGCACCGCGGAATGTTACATACATGAAAATCGACAGATCTTGTATATTCCATAAAGATGTTTTGTAAATTTGAGAGAAACCTACGTTATTATAAATATATTTCAATTTTATTATTTTTATTTAGGTCAAAATCGAAAAATGAAGTTCAATCGAAATAGACAATTTATATAAAATAATATAATTGGGAAATATTGATTTCTGATTTGCTTTAAGCCGCAGGAAAAAAAAAACAGGAAATTGATTTAAACGTGATACTTATAAATAACAACATAGATGAATGGGATTGTTTGATAATTCAAGTAAGATTCAAAAAAATATACTGATGCAGTGAAAACTTACAACATTACAAAATGAACGATGCAAAAATGTGCATACGAAATTAATGGCAGCTGCTCAAGAGCAACTACTCCTGTCATGTAATGCATGTACAAATTTAATTTGAGCCATGTAGTAAAAAATTTAGTTAAGGATACAAAAATTGTGCTTTAGTAAACATGTTATACTTTTTTTTCGACATCCTTATGTTTCCCACTATTTAAACATAACAGAGAAAGGGGAATATATAAATCAATTTCATTTAGACAATTTGCAAGTAATGTTTTCAGAATCTAAATTAGCTTACGATACTATCTTTTTATTATAATTGTTGCAATAAACATTTTGTTCATTATGTAAATATACCAAAATTATTTTATATTGTATATATTAATCTCCATGCAGTTCTAGAATTTCTTATATGTAGTAAATTAATTTTAATGTAATTGTTTTACTCATAATAAAAATGATAGGGAACATAAATAAAGGATAATATGCGAAACAAGTAGTTACTTATTTTTTAAATGAAAATTTACCTCAGCCACATGAGCTCTACCTACGTGAACGTAACTAACCAAACATAATTACTTCCTACAACATTTTCATCTTATTATCAAACAATGAGTTACATAGTTTAAATCACGGCTGCAATCACTTTATAACATTATTGCTGATACCCGATTCGTGCGAAATGCTTATAGGGACGGGCCTCACCAGTTATAGTTAACCCTGCAGAAACGAGTTGCGATTCACGATATTAGCAGAGACTAGACAGACTCGTCTTTTTTCGTCTCATGAGAATGAATTGTTGTTGTCTACTGGTTTCCCCGATAATCGACAAAACACGAGTCTGTCTAGTCTGCGCTAATTTCGTGAAACGCACGGAAAGTATATTCGTTTCTGCAGGCTTAGTTATAACGCAATGTACTCGTCTAGTGCGTGCACGATACAAGTTTGGTCTTTTAAATGAAACAATACTACGTTTTTAGATGCTTCTTTTTTATGCAAGTCAACACTCTTCAACGTTCCCTATATCTATCTAGTTCAATTTTGGAGATAATTAGGAATTTTTGCGACGTCATTAAGTATCATCATGTTAATATCATTTTTTTTAACCAACAAGATTCTGAAAGTTTGCCATTGATATCGTTGTCAGGTAATACTTTTTCAGAATCTAATAGAAAAACCTTTCCAGAAAATTAATATAAACACTTTCTTATACCTAAAGTACGTCGTTACTAGGAAATTAAATATGAAATGTTATGACGAAAAGCTGTAAGCTTTTGTTTCTCTAAAGGTATAATATAAACTGCAGTGCGATTCCAGAGTTGGAGATTTATTTGGGGAATAACATATTGTACTGTATTACTTCAAGTCATTGTGTTCACTATATACTTGAAATTATAATATAAACTTTATTCGTCCCCAGATTCCCCTTCTAAAGATTACACTTGCTCACACGGAGCTCTGTAGGCGCTTTCGTCCAAGTCTGCAAAATAAGCATTCGCCGCTGCGACAATTTTCAGATCAGATCCATATCTTTTTCCCAGCAAACCATTTTTCAAGGTTAGGACGAGCCTGCAGTAGTCCAGGGTGTTGATATTAGGCGAATAATGGAACGCTCTTTGCTTGCTCTTGCCTATCTGTCCACTGTTTTGATTGTTGTTTGGTTTCCGCCGTATAACAGTGGAACGGGATCTCATTCGCAACAATAAATCGCCGGAAAAAGAAAGTCTGTTGGGTTGAACTCGTACAGAACCGATACGGTCGCGCGTTATAGTTTTTGGTCCAGCGTTAGCAAACGCTGCACTCACCTTACTGACAATTTTCTCGTTTCCTAGGATATGCCAACATTCTCTGCTGCCTCCGATCTGCGATCGTTCATAATGTTTCTGTGGACTTATTTGATGACCACGGTTGCATTTGGCAACCCACGTTTTCACGGTGATACAGGAAAGAGCAGATTCCCCCAATACTGCGTCTGTCTGCGCCTTAATCTCCGTAGGAGGTGGATATTTGATAAGAGAATATTTTATCACTGTTCGCACCTCAACAAAACTTCAAAACTCTAGTAACTTTTCATTCGAAATTAGAAAAATCCAGCTCAATCATTGGTTCGAATAACGTCTGCGCGAGGCACTCTCGTAATACCAAATTAAACTATAAAACTCGGGTCGTTTATTACTAGCCATTGCATCAAATAATGTACATACATCAAACTATACCATAATTTTAATAATCATCTGATAAAATTTAGTTCACATAAAAGATTTCGCAATTCTTACAGTCATCAGAGGTCATTAGAGGTGATAATTCTCTATCAACACGCCGCCCGCTTTTCGTCATCTCTACTACTATTCGGCAAGCAACAACTCCGCGTCTCGCAACTCTGCCCAATATAAGCATTCCTAATATTTAAAAAAACAACTCCAACTAATATAGGACCTCAAGTTATATCAATTACTTTAAAAACTGAGCTAGACACTGGTAGGGAATGCTGAAGAAAATTGACAGCATGCGTCATTAAAAAATTAAATTTGTGCATGTGCAGCGAAAACTAAATATCCCGTATACTTTATATTGTGCAGGACTTGTCTCCTAATAATTTTTATTTGAAAACATTTTTCTCAAACTTATTGTGACAAGCAGTGGTAAAATAACATGCCAGATACTTATAAGTACAATAGTACCTCGGTTTATGGAATTCATTGGTTTCAAAAAGCATTTCGTAAAATGAAATTTCATGGAGGGGCAATGCTCCTCGCCCCCCCCCCCCTAAATCTCTTAAATGATTTCACTTTAGTTTCTTATTGGCAGTCCTACAAAAGTCTCCAAAAATGTTGACTCTAATTGCCCCCCCTCCTTAGTTAACTACTATATTGCATATCGCACTTCTTCATTTCAATTTCGTGTTTGTTATAGGTGATCTGCCTACCTAGTGTTTCATACAGAATACTTATAAAAAGCTTTCAGCGTCAACATATTACATATTTTTTGTTTCTGAAAGCAAAAAATATACAACATATGGATATATTTTAAACTCATATAAAAAATAGTTTCAGGTGGTGAACAATCCACAGAATGTATTTACCGTGATGCAGAAGACTTTAGTTCCGCAAGTAGTTTCAGTTCAGCTAGCAGAGCGTCACCTACGCCTTCGTATAGTGGAGATAATTTATTGCATTTCCCTGGAGATTCTAGTAGCTCCTTGTAGTTAGATAATAAACATGTATTTGTGGTTAATAATACTCTGCATGATAGCACATCTATTAGTTACAGGAATATTACGTTCCTGCATTGCTAGTGAAAATATTAGGCCAAAGTACAAATTACGTTAACCAGCTTAACCACACAACAAGTCTAATCTTTTGTGAATTCAGTAAATTTACTCATTTGTGCCGAAATTTGAATATTTAACACACGTAGAAGCATGTATTATTCGTTACTATTTTCAAAATTTTCAAAACAGGCGCTAATATTAAATCTTTAGCAATGCATTGAAGTAGATTGATGTGCTGTAAAATCTTGCATTTAATTATGTGCTTATAACAATTTTTTAATATTAACTTAATATTTATAATTACACTTGTAATTAGGTAATTCTACAAAGATAAGTTAATTAGTTAATTTTCTTCTAATTTAAAAGTGCAAGAATTGTGATAAAAGAATAGGTTCGTTAGCATTAAGTTTATTTTAATTATTATATCGGATGGTGATAAAAAAGACAGGAAACGCATGGTTATGCTTTTAGAATAAAAAATAATTTTCATTTTTCTTAGATAAATCATTTAGACGTGCATGATATAATGTCAAGAATACCCCTCATTCCTTTTTTTATGAAATTGACTGAAATTAATATACGCTACTTTTGAAGTAACTTTAGAAGCATATCAACCTTTGTATTAAGGAAAAATGAGAACTTCAGAATTTAGCTTCAAAGTTAAGATCAAATTTTGCTAAACTTACTGAATGACTTTGTGATTGGTACAAATAATTTTTTGTAATTTATATTTTTTATATAATAGCAATTTATTTCAATACATGTTATATGAAAGTATTAGATATTTTGTACTGCAAATATAAGAAATACATAACAAAACAAATCGAAGTTTTTTTCTATTTGTAATTTGTATATTTATTTATTTATTTATTTATTTAAGATCTCAGAGCTTTATTTCTCGGACAATATAGGTATGAAACAAGTCAAAGAGAACGAGAAAAAATTATAAACATGGAAACAAAAGTGGGAATATCAAAATACAATTTTTTTTTTTTGTTAATATGCATGACTATAAGTCCAGTAGCGCGAGCAGCTAAGGTACAAGAAGTGTACACAGTGTATATAGTTATATATATATATAAGAAAATTACCTTTCATTGAAGAACTCTTCTAGCGAGTAGAAGCATTCGGTTAATAGCCAGGACTTCAATAATTTCTTGAATTTTTTATTACTAAGCATTTTCCAATCATTCGGAAGTTTATTGTAAATTTTAATACCTGCAATATATGTACAGTCTGCTGATAGTTGTAAATTATGCTTTATAATATGTATTTTGGGATCACGTATCATATAAGTATGTTGGCTACTGTTTTTTGCACTTATTTTTTTATCTTTTTCATTATGGATGTAACAACTGTCTTCTAATATGTACAGCTCAAATAGTGTTAACATTTTTAGATTCGTCAAGTATCTTCGGCAAGATGTTAGTTGATTAACACCAGCATTCGTTCTGAATACAGGATGCGCAAAAACAATCAAAACAAACTTTTTCGACAGCAGTACCGAAAGCACCGAATTCAACGTAACAGACACAAACAGCGAAAGTAAAGAATAGGTGCATCAACGAAGTTTTACATGTCTAGTAAACGTGAGGAACAATAAATCTAAAATATATGGTTTCTCTGTAGGAAATAAAAATTCTTTTAAACTTTTAAACTCCGAAGGGATAAGCAACTTGTTCAAATGTTATACATGGATTACTCTACTGTAAACAAATAGCATCAAATTTATCTGTAATTAAGTCATTTTCCTGAAATTAGCTGTCAAAGTCAAGTTGACTGTTAATTAGTAGCACTTTTGAAAAAAAGAGTTGCTTTGTCTATTACCGATCAATTTCAGTCTACAGCATTCACTTGGAATGAAACGACGGACTGCAGGTGGTAATTTACTGCATTAGGGCGAAGCATAGTTTACGTCATTGTTGGTGTTTTGTATACAAATCATCAACAAACAGAGCCATATTTAATAGCCAGCAAAATAATAGAACGGACAAATGCTGATACAATAACGGAAGTACTTGTCAGCACTATCGACAAACTTTTCGAAGAAGTGAGGAAACGGGGGAAAACTTGCTGTTTGTGAGTGAATATGCTTAAAGCTGGAAAATTGCTTAAAGACATCTTCAAACTATGCTGCATATTACATGCACTGCCCACGCCCTCCATAGAGTTGCGAAATTTATTAGAGAGTAATTTCCGAATGTTAACGAATGCATTAATCACACCAAACAAGTTTCCTTGGAAGCACCACATGAGTTGCTTTATATACGACAAATGGCCGGCACTTTCCTTACCCCCGTCTCCAGTCGTAACAAGACGGGAGACGTGGTTAGAAACCCTTTCACTTTACGCAGACAATTTGGGGAATATTGCCGACGTAATAAACAATTGAAATGAGGATACACAAACCATAAGCAAATGTAAAACTCTGTAAACACGATCCATCTTTACAAACTAACATTTTCGTGATGCACCCGAAAAAGTAAAATACTTTAAATTACAAAGAATACGGAATTAAAACATTACATGTTATAATAAACAAATTAAAGAATATTTCTGGTGATTTTAGTGGCTCTATATGTAAAACAATCGATGCCATTTTTACCCGCAACCGGAATTTGTCAATATTAAAACTGTTGTGCAACGAAAGTAACGAAACCGTCAGTAAACACAACGTTTGTAGGTCGTATTTTCACTACGGTATTCACATGATTAGAGCGCAACATTCTGGCTTGCCTTCCAGTGGTGCTTAACCGCGAATAGTTATAGGGGATACAGAGCTGCTTCGTTACATGTCGGCACTTCACAACCTATGTTGTCTACTATGTTTAATACATATCACAGTGCCAAGTTGATAAGTGTCGGAATTGAACGGAAAGCATTAAAAACGTTGAAAATGCGTAGATATGCATCAACTTGTCTGTTTGCTAAAAGGGTAAACACGAATTTATGGCAATTTCCAGACTTAATATATAATGGTAAAGAAATCAGGTGTCTAGTTTGCGATAAAAGTTTATTATGTTGGAAACCATATGATACCATATGGACAATCGTCAGTTTTGGAATAAATACAGTCCAATATGGAACTACCAAGTCCGCAGACGCTATGTAGGTATTTGCCGTAAATGCGCGAGAAGATTCAGAATTTTGTAAAAACCGCAGTAAAAAATAAACGGTTGTGGCTTACTATTTCGCCAAAGCAAGTGTTAATGAGGGTTACCGATGCTGCCGCGGTTATGCTTCGGACAGGTCAATCATTTAAAGCTGTTCAACCGAATTTGCTGTACATAACATCTCTGCTTCATACTTTATACCTTGTAACAGACACTATACGAAAATGTTATCCCGATGCGAATCAACTAATAGCGCAGGCGAAAGCGGTGTTTCTTAAATCACCGAAACGTACTGGGCTATTTCGTTTACAGTGTAAAAAGTAGTAATTTTACAACTGGACGCCAAAGAAGCAGCTGCAATAAATCTAAGTCAGATGCAATTCCAAAATCCTCAGGTTGCGGCAAATTTAAAAACTATTAGTTCCAGTAGCCGACGCAATAAAAAAAATTGCAAAACACTTCGTTGTCCTTACGGGATTCGTGCGAAATTGGTGACCACGTACAAACAATGCTACATATTTTAGATGACGAAAAAAGAAGACAAATTTAATACTATATTACGTAAAAATATCGATTTTTCTAGATTGCGCCATCTTTTTAACAATAGTGTTGCGGAAAATCCGTTATACAAATTCAAAGACCCCTTTAAGTACGCGAATATTACATCGCTAGATGTAGAACAATCTTTTCCCGCGCACTTCCGGATTTCTTTTCAGCCATCTAAGCATATTCGGTAAGTTGTTTACCGCATTATGTTTGCGTTTTCATAAATTCTCTTATTGTTTTTTGTTCTAAATAACGCCCACGTTTATTTCCGTTAACCCAGCGCAGTGACGCCACTGCTAGGCAATCGACTTGTTGCACTCTAGTTATGTTGTGGAAAGGGCATATTTGCACACATTATGGTAAAGAAATTGGCAAATATGTCCGTTATTACTGGAACTACCAATTTAAATTTTCCGCGAAATTTTAAAAATACTCTGCGCGTTACCATACGTCCAACTACTTTTAAGAAATTCTTATTGATACTTTACAAATTAAAATACTTTGTAACCACCATAATTCAACCAATTCAAAACACAGAACCTCGAACTATTTTACAAATATACGTAATAAATATAAATTAAAACCATGCCCTCATATTTACCACCTCATTTTTTCATTGACTTTGACTGTACACATTTCCAGAATGCTCCAAGTCGCTTATGGAACAATGTTGATTGGTTACCATTACTGCGGAATACTTGTATAGATTCTGTCAAATTGATAGGTGCTCGTGTGAAACGTGCCTGCTCCACAGTTGCATTTAAATATCGATTGAGGTTACACCGACACTAATTCTGATTCGATCAACCGCAAGACACAACCTTAATTCGAGAAATTTGTGGAAAATTTTTAAAGCACGCGCTTAGTATACGCGAAGAGGGTTATTAGAAAAACGGACACTAAATAGAAATTAAATTGAACGAAATTCAATCCCTCGGAATTTTCGAGAACAGTAATCATGGCAGAGAATAAGTCGATAGATATTTCTCCCAAACACGACTCAGGTGTACTAAAGGAAATCATCAAAGAAGGTGAAGGAACCGAATTACCACCACCTGGTTCAAAAGTGAAGGTCCATTATGTGGGTACACTTCTTGATGGCACACAATTCGATTCTAGTAGGGATCGATCTCAACCGTTCGAATTTGATTTAGGAAAAGGTAATCTTTGTTACTTCATTTGTTCTTACAAATTTAACGATACTTCTCTGTGCAGGTAGTGTAATAAAAGCATGGGATATTGGAGTGGCTACTATGAAAAAGGGTGAAGTCGCTATGTTAACATGTGCTCCTGAGTATGCGTATGGAAAGCAGGGCAGTGCACCAACCATTCCACCTGATTCTACTCTGAAATTCGAGGTGAGTAAAAGATAAGAGTACCTGTCGGAAAATTTTGTTTTATATAATCTAGGTAGAAGTAATCAGTTGGAAAGGTGAAGATTTAAGTCCCGGAAAAGATGGTGATATTGAACGATTACAAATTACTCTTGGAGATGGCTTTTCAACGCCAAATGATGGAGCGATGGTTGAAGGTAATTCTTTTATGTTAAGAAATCGCAGATAATTCACTTCATTTCATGCAAGTTAAACTAAAGATCAATGCATGTAAATGCATACACATTAACATTTTTTACATTTAATATGTACATTATTTTAATTAGCAGAGAGTAAAATAATTTTTAAGAAATAGTAAGATTTTGTTCTAGAAATAATGAGAGAAAAATGTTAAAAGATGCCTTTTATTAAGAATTATAGAAAACTGAAATTAACACGTACAGGCTTAGTATTTACAAATCATTAATATCCATCTTCTACAATTTTTGAAAGAAATTTGAATAAAAAATATGGTTCCATTAGATTTTTCGTACTACATTCTGTAAATTTCTAATGGACAATGTTATCTGGAGAAGTATATTTCAGCGCTACAAAGTATACAGTCACGTTATACAACGCAAAGTATTATTGCTACTTGATTTAATTTTGGTAAAGTTTTATTTTTAGAGTGAGTACAGGTGTTTCAAAAACAAAACATATCGAAGTAACATTTTTTTAACGGAACATCCTGTATATTATTTCATTTTCGGTTTCTAGAATCGAAATAAAAGCCAGTTTCATTAAGGTATACCTCAAAAATTATGAATAATAAATTTTAAATCTTAAACATCAGTGACTTGTTTCATTTCAATGGAACACCTGCGTTTTATGTCAGCAAAACATGTAGAATTTAATTGTCTATCGATTATTATGCTCTCCTATAGCTAATTCCTAATTTCAAAATGTGGACTGCTTTAATAACAAATGCTAATATTTATTAAGCCACCTATGGTATTTTTGACAAGTTGTATCATTATATGTTTGTAAAACTGTTTCTTAGCAAATTGTCCTTTAGTAGTAGCGCTAGTTGGTGGTTTCTGTTCTCTTTATTGTGATATGAAAAATGATACGAAATCAATATGATTTTTATTGTTGGAGAATGTCTGCAACATTGCTTACTAGCGTATCTGTAACGGAAAATCCCCATATAAGTCAAAATTAAATTGCGCATAATAAAATTAGCCAAGCAAGCAAGAAAGAAGTGTTTTTAAAACCTTTATTTAGTTGATAATTCAAAAACAGACAGAAATTCAAAAAATAATCGAATTCACCGTGGGAGTTAGGTTATACTTTTACCTATCAATAGTTCATAGTATCTAACTAGTGCGGGTGCGGAAGATAATTCCTTTTCCGAGCAATTTAGAGAAACGATTTTTGAATAAAAAATATTTCGAGATAAGTTGTGCGCAATATAAAATTTTATTGAAGTATACAGTGTGTTCAGTTTCCGCAGCGCAGGATACAAGCTTGTTTTTTTGAATGGACTTACGTGTATATCATTACATTTTTGAATGCTTCTCGTTAGTTCATGTCAACTGTTATCCATATTCCTTAAATCTTTGCGTATACCTGCCGTGATTTTTGAGATAATCATTCAAAATCATTGCGAAATGCCGCTATTTTTTTGTAATGGCCGATATCTTAAACAACTTACATGCTAGAATGTTTATTCGGTTGAGTATTTCTTGCAGCCTTCGGCAATTCATCGAAAACTTCCTTATATCAATTAGCTTTTACAAGATGGCAATTGAAATCGTCATGATTTATTCTCGTTACTTGATTTTTTTATGGAATATTCGGTATATTTTTCCACAACGTGATAGATTAACTACTCTAGAATTTTTTTATAAAGATTTTTCTGTATCTGAAATATATCATTCTTTTTATTGTCCTTTAGATTCTGGAAAAATATACAGCGCGTTCAATTAAAAAAAAAATGAAATAGACAACGATCATATAATTTAATATAGGTCAACCATTATCCCCAAAACTTTTCATCAAAACGAACACATCTAATTTTTCAATTATTATCAAATATTTTGGTCGAAATGTGTTTTTGTTTGGCGAATAGTGTCATTCGTTCAAGATTTTTTTCCAAAACTTGAAACAGTTTATACGCGTGCACGCGTGCGTAAAATATTGAAAACTTGCGGTAAACGTGTTGCTATATCTTCAACACGAAAAATCGTTCTCTTAATTATTTGCTCTATCATGGTGTTGAATGTTATGTATTTCAATTTTTCTTTAAATCATGCTGTTGTCTCAAATTTTATTAATCTCGAAAAAGGAATGAACAACACTTATTTTTTAAGTGAACTGAGGGGAAGAAAACCACTTTTCTAAATTCCGCTATTTTGTTCGATAAATTATATTAAATAAATTGGTAAACAGGAAGAGAGATATCAGGTCGCTATCGTAACGAAAACATCAAAATGATTACTCTGTATACGTAGCAATTACAGCAAATAATATTATGGCAAGGAATATGTAAGTGGACAAAACTAATTTTAGATCTTATAATCTGTTTTACTGTCGACGGATTAAATAAATAACAAATGTGAAAAAATGTCTTCCAAATTCAAAATTATGGGAAGTATTTTAGAGGAGTAATATTTTTTAAATATTTTTCATTCATATATTCAAGATGTTTATACGATTTCGTATTACATTTGAAGCAAGGAATTTAAGAACAATTTACGTTTCTATTAATTGGCTCTAGTTTTTGAGATAATGTATAACAACTAAGTTTTCATTTTATTCTAGTTAGAACCGCATTTTTTCAGTTGTTGCGTCGTTTCCGACAATTGTAATTTTATATCCCGATAAACGAGGGTTTGCCGCTTTTTCCGACATGTCACAGCATGTTTTCTTTTGATTTAAAGACGGGGAATTTTTTGCTTGGACAGCAAAGTGGATACACGAAGTACCCTTGTTTTATCTGTAGGTGGGATAGGAGAGCAACCCAAGATCACTGGAGACTGGGTCCCTTAGAGAAGAATTAACTGTAAATGCAGCAAACATTATAAACGAGTCTTTGCTAGATAGGGATAAAATCATTTTGCCTCCACTTCACATAAAACTGGAGCTCATAAAACAATTTGTTAAAGCCTTACATAAAGAAGGGGAATCCTTTAAAAATATTTGACGCAAGCTCATTAACGACTTAGATTTCCCAGCCATGGACTGATGTTGAACCTTTTGCTTGATTCTCTTTTGTTACTATGCTTAAGAACTTCTCGGGTAACAATAAGGCAGAACATTATGAAGAACTCGTACGAGATATGGTGGTTAATTTTAAGACAATATGAGCATTAAATCATACTTTCGGCATCAGATTTCCGGAAAACCTCGGTGAATTTAGTCAAGAGCAAGGCGAGCAATTTCATCAAGACATAAAATCCACGGAGCAAAGGTATCAAGGAACGTGATACACACACGATAGCGGACTATTGTTCGAACCTGCAATGTGATTGTTTTCAAGTCCAACACAATAGAAAATCATATAGACGGCATTTCACGTAGTATTTGTAGTTATTTTTAGTTTTATACATACTTTTTAGTTTTATATCCATTTTATTTTGTATAATTAAAATTTGAGGTATTTTTCCCCTGTCTGTCAATAAATTTTTTATTCTACTTTTTTTGTTTATTTTTTCATGCCTTTGCAAAAGAAAGCATTATCATAAAAACTAGAGCCAATATAATGTAATTGTTAGTAAATATGGAATCAACAACATTAAGTTAACCTGAAACTTCTTTAGTAACTAAAGCAATAAAATCACTGTTGGCCAGTGTTATTTTTACGCTTTAATTCAAATACTCTAAAATTACTGCTTCTCAATTATATTTGTGGTTTATTTTCAGTTAAACTCGTCGGTGAATACGACAATAGGATATTTGATGAAAGAGAAGTTTCATTTTCACTGGGCGAAGGTTCAGATATAAATATTATCGAGGGAGTAGAAAGAGCTTTAGAGAAATTCAAGAAGGGTGAGACTTCTCGGCTAACAATAAAGCCTAAATACGCGTTTGGAATCAACGGTTATGCAGAATTTGGCATTCCACCTAATGCAACTGTGCAGTATACAGTTACCCTCAAGTCTTTTGAAAAGGTATAATTATTTTTTTATGAAAAAAAGAACATAGAAGCAATGTTGTTTGTGCACAAACAGGCAAAGGAGAGCTGGTCCTTAGATTCAGAGGAAAAGGTTCAACAAGGAAAACTATTCAAAGAAAAAGGAACAAATTACTTTAAAGGAGGAAAATTGCAACTCGCTGTAAAAATGTATAAGAAAGTGTTATCATTCCTAGATTTTGAAAAAGGTTAGTATACTTTGCAATTATCCATTTTTCCATTAAGAAATGATAATTACAACTCAAGATAGTATTGATAAACCATAAGACTAATCCGGTTTCATAACTGAAAAGTGACCGTTTCATATAATCACCTTTCAGTTAACACAACGTGGAAATAATGCTAGACTTAACAAACTATTAATTCAAATTCTATTTTGTTAATTTTCCGTTGCGGTATTAAGAACTAGTGTTCGGGAATAGTGCTCTACAATGTAAGCGCAGTTTTGAGAATTTTTTTGCGCCTTTGTTCTTTGTCTTGTCTTTATTCTTGCCTCACAAAAGTGGTTCAATCATAGTACGATTTTTCTTTGCATTGTAGCGTTTCTATTTGATGCAACAATGGTGCGAACCGTCCGGTGCAAGCTTCTTTTTAGAACGAGTCTTGCGCTAAGCCCATTCTTTTTTGAAATTCAAACTTATTCTTTCCAAACTCAATTTTTTTAAAATTTAATAGTGTATAAGTTAAGTTACAGCACGGCTTCAAGCGTTCGTAGTTTGTTGCCTAGCGAATTCACGGGACGAAATTAGAGGCAGGTTAACTAGCATAGGATTTCATATATATGGTAGTATATATTACTGTATGTGTCTTATCGAACTCGGAATTCTGTCATCACAACGATCCCTTGTTATTATCTGAGAGAGGTTTATTACATGTATGATACTATGTCAAACAACACATAAATATCGCCAACTTTCACACCACACAAGTTTAAATAATTACACAATAATTAATCCGGAGCTGCCGTTTCGAGGACACGAATGATCCTCATCATCAACCGGCGACCGAATGCGGAGGTTGCCGATACTTATGTATTGTTTATCATACTACGCCACAGTCCATCCAATATGAATATAAATGAAAAAATATACAATGGATTTGGTTTTATTATACACGGTACTGTATATTATGTAAGTGCATACGACATCTTGTGCTAATTAGCCGCCCTCCAATTTTCTACCTTCAATACGGTAGGCAACATATTATACATGACCAAAGCTGAACAGTTCGCATTTAATTCTTAACATACTGTGCACACATACATAACTTCATACCGAAATATAATACGAAAAAAATAAAATATAATTCATATGCTTAAGAGCAAATACTTCACATTAGTTGCTACAGAAGATGATTGTATCACAATTGATTCTGGATAATTTACTATCCAGATATCTGAATCTTTGGATTCGTTATGTGAAATCTTGAATCCACATCCGTCATCCAAAACCTCAGATCTGGACCTGTTATTCGACAACTCGGATCCAGATCCGAAAATCGGATAACGGATCTAGATCCTAAAGTCCGAGTAGTTGTGGATCCAGATATCTTTAGTTTGTCCTGTAATAGGTTTTGCCGTTGGACAATAAAATTATTATTATCTCAATTTTATCGGATAAAAACAGCACTCTATTAATTTAGTACTCAATACATGCAAAATAATTGGACAGTTTTGTTTGGTGCACATTACTCGCCAACTGGCACAAGTTAAACTATTTCATATATCTATTATTTCACATGCGTAGCTTTCCAATGTTCTTCAAAATGAACTTGGCTTTTTCAGTAATCAATCCTTAAATATGAGTGACATCTAACGAGGGAAATAGAATGTTAGAGTACTTATTAAAAAACTGTAAATGATGTGACCTAAATAGCTAAAGAATTGTACAAACTACTACAAAATATTAAACTGTTTGTGAAAGCTGAAAATCATAATATGATATTGTAATGTTATATAAAATAACAAGAACAAGGTTAGCTGTCATCAGCCCCAAATTCATTTCTTTTCTTAGCGTGTCTAAGGGTCCATCTGGTGGTAGGAAGCCCGATACCTAGAAAAGACGTTTAGCCAAATACCTATAGGGCGTAAAGATAAGAAAATTCATATAAATCCAGCCAACGACAAGCGTGGGGAAGACTTATATTAACTACATTCTGTTATTTTCAAAAGGGGTTTCCACAGCAAGTTCTAGTCTATACGTTAGTCGTATAGAATTTGTCTTTGTCAATTACATGTCTTTCGGTCGGTATTATCTAAATTCGCAGTGTAATTTAACGTTGTAGTGTTGCATGTGGGCAGAAGTGTCATCAAAGAACACAGAATCCCATCCTCAGTTGCATCCCTGTATCGCGCTACAGCAGAAATCGTTTCTTTCGGCGCATACTTAAATAGTATATTATCAAGGGTTAAAAAGTATCATGGGGATCTTTGGAATAAAACAATTGCCAACGTATTTGACAATGGTGAAAAACAATGGGAATTTTATTTGTGTCTTTCTGTCTAGCTGTCGTTTAGGCAAGTTATGCGAAGCATTTTTTCTAACTTAAAGAGTTCAGAGTAAATATTTCAGTTTAGAATTTATTAATAGGTGTGTTAAATAGTTTATTTGAGAAGAAAAGAGGTTGCAGAAGGACATAAACCTAGTGTTTATGTATTAGAATGCGTTAAGATTTAAGGTTAGTGGTTATTTTTAATTTATACGTTACAAACGTCTATTTTCATCCGGCAAAAGAGTGTCTAAGGACATCGATTCACGACCCACAATTTATAAAGGAAATTTCTAATTCCGACAAATTCCTTAAAATTTACCAAATTTCACCAAAGACAAACATTACAAAATATATAATTGGAGTGCAGAAGTATAAATTTTTAAATTACGAATTACTGCCGCTAACTGGATTTACACTACCGTTCATTTATTGCAAAAATTATTGAAAGCACTTATCTAAAAGTGAATTTTTTATTCATATACATACCGGGTGTTGACGGCCAAGTGCGAACAGAGGCATTTAATATGGTAGTTAGGCATGTTAAATGCCTCAAAAACATTGCTTAACCAGGCGCAAACGATAATTCAAATAAATCATAATTTTATTTTATTTTAGAAGAAGGTCCACATTCCGAAGATAGGAGAGCGTTACTACTCAGTTCTAATCTAAATCTTGCGCTATGCTATTTAAAACTGAATGAGCCATTTGAAGCGAAAAATTCTGCAACATCTGTGTTAGAAATAGATCCGACAAACGAAAAAGCCCTATTTCGACGAGGTCAAGCGTATTTAGCAATTGGGGAACCACAATTAGCCGCCGATGATTTTAAAGCTCTCCTTACCGTCGAACCAAATAATTCCGCAGCGAAAGCACAATTGGCGTTGTGCAACAAAACACTTAAAGAGCAACTACAAAAGGAGAAACAGATCTACGCTAATATGTTCGATAAGTTCGCAAAAATGGATACACAGGTGAAGACATAAACCACTTTTCTATCTTGTAACAATTTTCCTAACAATTCGTGATACTTATTGTAATAGCATTTTCCATGTTTTCCACTTAAAAAAACGTTGTAACAGAAATACATCTGTGTTTTATTATGTATTAATGAACGATTGTAGAGGGAAGAGGAAGAAAAGAAAAAGGCCCCGGACGTAATGTCCTCTTTAGGAGAATGGGGCAAGGAAGATAGAGAAAGAGAACCCAGTGAATTTGAAAAGGAAAATCCTAATATTTTGTTGCTTAATGGAAGTGGTGAATTTCAGGATATGTAAACTATTTTGTATTTTTCTTTACTCATTACAATTATTACTTAAAATAAATACGTCATTAACTGCAATATAAACTTATGTATCTACATTCGTTCATACAACATGATAAAACAATAATTGTTTATATATGTTCCATGGTGAATTGAATATTTCGATGTATACGTGTAATTTGTTGTCTGCGCACAGACACCCTCAATTCTAGAATAAAGTCAATTTAAAGATTAATTTGCAATTATATTTTACCCTAATACAAAAGATTTTCATGTTATCATCAAACAGACTCTATATAAGATTCGAAGTGAAGCTTAGAAACCATTTTATTGCATACTGCCAACAATGAAAGTATGGACACACTTCGCATTACACTACAATTTAATAAATCCGGAACATATATTTCGGAAAATCCAAGGATACCATAAAGCTGATGTATGTCCTCTATTTAGTAAAAACATGTTTATCTATTCTTTAAAATTAATATGATTGTAGTTACATTCAGTTTGAAAGCAATATCTTTTTAATAATTACCTAAGCTTTGACATGTTCACGTTTTGACGTAGTACAAACAATCGTCTTTGATAATTACCGTCAAATTTTTACATTTTTTTTTGTCGTTAGGTTGAGTCACTGTCAAGTTAAGACAAGTAAGTACGAAAAAATGTTTGTAGTAGTAAACCAACATTATTATTTAAATCGGCATGATCTCTTGATAAATAATTGTGCGTCGCGTAGAACAGTCATAGAAGTTAGGTTTATTCGGGCCTGTAGCTCTGAGCAATTCTAGAACTAGTGCACTGTTCCAACCATAACACATCAGAAAATGCCTAGAAACGATAACCAAAAAATATAATGCTAAGACAGCTCAGCTTCCTCGTGGTATTGATGGACTAATTCACGGCAAACACAACAAAAGGAGAGAAAAAAAATACACTAATAATGCTAACCTTTCTTGTGCTCTTACTGCTTTTTTCAGTACGGTATTCTGCTTTTGTTACCAATTTTATTTAATAATTGCTCAAAATTAGGTGTCATCGTTGTGAAATTATTGTAATGTCCTCTTACAGCTTAAAACTTGAATTCACTTGCGAAATTGTCATCATTTTCAGCATTTGTTTGTGTGTATAAATATATGTGCCACCATCTTGATTTTCTTCGCGGCTAAGGAATATAAATATGCGCAGGTGCAACTTTCATAGATGTTTGGAGGAAACTGGGAACAGCGCAAACCCGTTCCGTCCCGCGAAACTAATGTCCATTCTTCTGGTTGATAATCGACTCATTGTTCTCGCTTGTCGTTGGGAACAATGTTCAGGTCTACAAAGCTATTACAAATTCTAATTCCTCTGTTCGCTGTTCCAACCCTGCACAATTCATGATCCAAATATGTCCACTATTACCGGAGCTATCAACTTAAATTGTTTGTGAAATTTTAAAAATATTACTGGGTTACTTTCCACAACTGTTGTATGTATAACATTTGTAGGAACTTGAAAATAATACAACGCTAATAAATTCAATACACATTTAATATTTTATAGTGTTCCTAATACTTTACAGATTTACAACTTAAGTACTAGTGACTAGACGTGACTCCATGCTATAGGGTGACCGCGTACCCTATAGGAAAAATGTTTAATTAATAATAAATAAATAAAATGGTTTACAACTAGTTAACATTTGCTATACTTAACAAATTCAAATTTGCGCATTTTTTCTGGAAAAATACCATTGTAACATATAAACACATAATCGTATGTAGTGATATTGATTATTGTATTGCAATTTTAATCTCTTAAAGTGAAGTATTGCATGAACGTTTTGTTCTTTTCTAAATCAAATACACTATATACGAGTATATATTGGAAATTTCCTTATAGTATTTTTTTTAAGTTGGAGAGATCGTAGCTAAATTAAAAATAAAATTATCACATAAAGAAAGAACCAAGTAAAGAGTGAATTATGTAACGCACGTTTATAGTAAATATAGGAAGCATGAGATATAAGACGAGAACTTCATTTATTAGTTAAATATAGATTCACTAACTTTTTTCACATAAACTTACATAAAGAATTTAACTTAGCTCAGGTATAGTATTCTGAATTATTCTCGACGTTTTATATCTGACAATGTGGTACCGATCTTAACGTTACCAACTTGAGCTGATGATCGCTTTGTTAACTACAAAGATGCACCATAAAAGTAAGATAAAACAAACTACAACTGCTCATTTATAAACTAAGAAATTCTTTGTGGTCTTTGTTGTATCTTATCTCTTTCTCTTCTACAAAGTCTATGGCGTTTGTGGAATTGAGTCGTCTAGAATTGGTATTTTACAAATTTCTCTCCGTAACTTTCTATCTTTCGTGCATTGTTGTATTTTCTCCCATTTCCTCTTCCGACCGCTAGTGCCCTTACTTCCTCGTCTAGCTACTCTGGCTTCTAGCATCCTTCTCGCATATCCATGTCACCTCAATTGTGTTTCTTTTATTCTTCTTTCTAAGCGTTGTATTTCTGATCTTATCGTTTTTATTTGGGATTTTTCTCAAAAATCTCATTTCTATGGCCGATATTTTACTATTCCATTTTTTCCCTGACTTATTTCCTCTTCGCGTATTTTGTACTTCATGTTTGGGTCTGCAATTTCTACTGTTTTTTAGGAGTTATGTCTCCCCATTGTTCCGTAATTTTCTCTTCCCCTCCTATGAAATTTCCTTCTTTACCTTCGATATTTACTATTGTTTCAATCCTCGTTTGTCTCATGTTCTTCATCGTTCCAAGGAGTAGTTTCTGATTATTTGCGTAGACATTTTTCATTTTATTTTATATCCGTCATAATACTACTCCCTTGTTTTGTTTGATATTTCTTCTATTTTTCCTTTTCATCTTACAACAGCTGTTTTTACTTTTTTTGTCCACCAACTCCTTTTCTTAACATCTCTATTTACTATTTTTGTTACATAGCTACATACACTTTCTGCTGCCCTTAGAATTATATATTTTTTAAATTCCTGCCATTTTACCGTATTGGTTTTGCTATAAGCAAAGATTACAAGACATACTTACATAAAAAACGTAGCTGTTTCGTCTTCGGTACAATAACAAATTAAAACAAAATACTACAAGGAATTTCACTCTACATGATGATGTAGTTGTGTAATTTATCTAAGTATACATAATACACCTAATATAAGTAGTTATTATTAGGTCAAATTTATATAATTTTCTTTGGTAGTAGCTGCATGTCACGTTAATAATACCATTATTAACATGAATTAATGTTAAATAAAATAATCAACAAAATGAACACCCATGATATGTTTAAATGAAACCACTCAACTTTAGGTAACAACACGCATTTCACAAAGAATGTCAGCGACGGAACGGAAAAACTAGTAATCAATAAATTAATTGTATCTTATTCAATTATATATAGTTATAGTTATCTAAAGCTACAACATATTAATTTCTATAGATAAATAATTTTTCTATATAAGTATTATATAAATATTGTCTGCCAAGTATGCACTATCGTCTAAACGCGTAGGTGTATATTACTTACATATAGGTACATATATATTATTATTATTATTATTATTATTACTGTCCATCACATCGCCCCAATACACTTCATAACATACTTGTAGAAATCTGCATCATTTATTGGTTCGAATTATCTAGCATTCGGGTAATGTGAGTTGATTTTATTGTGCTACAGAGAAGAACGCTCTTGAAAATATTACCAGAAATAATAATCCTTATATTTTTCAATTCAATATTTGTATATATCGTTTTGTACATGTTTACCTGCTTCAACATAAATATGAATATGTATGTCGGTAAGAAAAAATAACCTAAACAAATATTATCAGTTGCGAAGAAATTTAACCAGGTGACTACTTATGTTAGATAAACAATAAAACAACTATAACTTAAGAAAAAATTCAAGCAGATGATTTTTTTATTTTCTCTAAGAAATAATATTCGATAGACAATTTTAAAGCAAAGACATTTTATTATCTCCTTTAATTATATAAACTTCTTAAAATTATCGACGAATCGTGTTCTAATTTCCTTGGGCGGAATTACGCCATAATTATAATTTTTATTGTGTTAACTGTGTTAAATCACAGGAAGAGTGCATGTAATCTATTATATATGTGCCCAAAACTCTGTAGGATTGTTCGATATAGTTCTGAATTCTAGAACTACTGCACGTGTGTATTACGAGTGAAGAATGCAGTGATTGTAAATTCTGAGAATTGTTAGTTCGCTGTTTGAACCGCACAGATCTTGTAATCCAAATTCCGTTCCTAACGGATCTAGCATTTTTTCTCGAAAAAGAAGGTTAACGACATTTTTTTTTCGAAATCGGATAGAATATCATCAGGGGAATTACTGTTATTAATTACTGGAGCCGTTGATTGAATATTTTCAAAGATAATGAACAAAATGTACGTAAAAAGTGTATCACTCTTCAAACAATGTTAACATAAATTGACAAACACAACGAACATGTATCCTCTATTTCACAATAATAGCGACCAAACTTTGAGCTATTAATTTTGCTGATGTTGGTGCTGCTGCTGCTGTAGCTCATCGAATGTTCTATATATTTTTGTGAAAAGTAGGTCTGGCAGATATTACCTGTCGGTGCCACTACTATTACTAAACTCTCTGCTAGAAAAATTGCATTCCTAGATTTAGGCTGCAGCAATTAAATTATGGATAAATCTTTACTCATAAAAAAAATAAAATTGGGAAAACGACTGGAGCTCAGACATTTGCGAAATTGATTGTCTTGTTACAAACAAATCCGTTTATACTTCTTTGCCAACAGAAATATTTCTATTTTTATTTATCTCTCTGATTTACTTCCAATTTCATCGGTGTAGCTCAATTCTTCCATACACAATTAATAAACACGATAGTTTCGACAAGTGGCTTAGAATAACATTTCTTGCTGTCTTACATATGTTTATAAGCATTTTCATATACACCGATAACAGTAGCAACACGTCACGATTCGACACCGACAGCAATAAGACATAATTCACATTTACCTAATCATTGTTTGATTTTTGTATTTTATTTCTATTATTTTCATTGGTCTTATCCCGAAACACGCTAATTCTATTTAAATAACATCATACTTAATCGCAATAATTTTTAATGCTATAGCAGATGATCTGCTCGAGTTCGTGAGGTGAAATAATGGACAAGATTAGAGACGACACCGACGTGAGGACTGATACCAACCCGATCAGACACGTCGGTAAGAGAGAAGAGATTCCCTTTATATACATGACAATTGATGTTCACCGGTATCGCTGTCGATGTCGTGCTGCTATCATGTCGGTACAAATGTGAAAACGTACTGTACTGTACTTTTGGTACTTTTTTTAGTGCATTGGTTTGCTGCTATTCTATTCACTATGACTCAAATGATGTAATTATAATTTTTGTTATGTCTTCTTACAATTAGTGGGCATATGGTCTGTTCTTTATTGTCATTGGATTTTTTTTAATGTTAAATATTTTAATAGATTTTCTTTAAAATAATCCATAAAATTATTATTAAATCTACATAAATATACAATACATCAAATATATTCATTTTTCGTGTGTCGTATATACTATCGATCATCTTTGTATATTATTTTAAAAACTGTCTTTCTAGAAGTGTAGTTTTGCACATCGTAGGCGTTCTTTGGCAATGAAGCGGGTTTGTAGACCATCTCAAACCAGGTTCGATCAAAACTTCAAGGTTTGAAAAACACCAAAAATCAAAATCATCAATGCTTTAAATTCGCATTTCTCCCCTCTACATTACCGTTCTTCGAATCTATTTCAAAACGTCCTCTGTAGATTGGTTTGAAAACCTGTTAATTCGTTTGAAACCGCTACGATTCTCACAACGCCAAAATGTAATGGTTTAGTAGGTAGCGACCCAGGTGCAAACCAATGTATTGCCAAAAAATGCCTCATAATAGGAACACATTTTTCAAACCAACACAAAAAGCTTAGTTTAAATAAAATAAACAAAAATGTGCAAACCCAAGAAGTACAATTGAAAAAGAGCGGAAAATCTCAATATTGCATCCTCTGGTAATATTTTCAAATAACGTAATTTATCTTCTTTTCTTTATATTTTAATAATATTTATAATATATTCCCAGAATTCTTTGTATGATTTACATTCTATACATTTCTATTTGCTTTATTCCAAGCTCTTTATGTGCATAAAAGCTATATATTTATCTACCTTTACTTACATATCACACACTGGAATTAATGAGAATAATGGAAGAAAATCATGAACGATAACTTTTCTTCTCTACAAAATCATATGTATCTTTATATCACATAAATACATATTTATAGCCGATGAATGAAATCTGCTAGAAGATATTTAACATTAAATGTGCCTACCTATGTTTTGGCTTATTTTTACTTATTTAGTCTTATAGATATCTTTAAACGTTTGTATGTAAGAGACGATTTGCTTAATCACTATCGGAACTGCTGGCTTCGATTACTGGTTCTGGTGGAGGTGCCGGTTTCGTCATGTAAGTTGCTACCTCGTAAGCAGCGGGACCTGTTCCTTCTGTACGTTCTATACCGACTCTTCAAATTAACAAAAATATAAGATGATTGTTAAAATTATTGTTATGTCCTAATAATTTATTAATAAAAGTTATTTATTTAATAGGAGCTTTCAAAACAACATATTTTGGATTGACCGGGTCTAAGAGCATAAAAACACGTGTTAGACAATCAGTACAAATGCGAAAAGGTTTTAAAATTACAAACTAAACGGAAGTAGTGCTACGATAATAAGCAGTAAACTGTTAGCAAAAGAGTGTAATAAAAGAGAAAAAAGAAATTACTTAACAGAATAAAATGTTTTAAATAAGGAAAACTTCTAGAAAGACGTAAGAAGAGAAATCAAAGGATACAGCAGGAACATATCCTTCATATAGAAAGATGGAACGGACACTTTTCAAAAGCGATGAGAAGGACACCTATCAGATGACGTAAAGAATTGGAAGGGGCCAGAGAGGAATGAACAAGCGTTACAAATGGCACATAATCGGCTAGGCTCCTGTACATTTAATTTCTTAAAATTTTAAAACACCGATGTTGTGTGCCAATTGTGCAATCGTGGCCAACTTCACGCTGCCCTCTCTATTTCGCTTTTCAAACATTTGGCCACGCTATCGTTCTGTGCCCATTTTTTGCCGATTTGTGCTATAAAGATTTTATTTTGTGGTTATTTTCGTTTCAGGCTCTTCAAGAAACAAAAAGACCGCTCGGAGTCTGCCACCGCATCAATTTTTCGTTTTTTAAAAATCTCATACTAGCAAGGTTTTATGCTAATTTGTTCCGTAAAATTGTTTTATGTTCGGGGCGTTTTCGAGATATTGAAGATTTAGGGTTGATGCGCTTATTTTGGGCTTATTTGTGCCGTAAAAAACTTCGTTTTCTACTCGTACCGTTTTCTCGAGATATTTTTTTTTTTAAGTTTTATCTTGGATATTAAGGAAGATACCACTGTACAACCTACTCATACCAATTTGAAATATTTGATTTATTTTTTTCTTTAAACAACAACAGATAAAATTTGCAAACATTTCAAATATAAATCTCTTGAAAATAGAGTGGACACAAAATAATATGTTTATGGCACAAATCAGCTCAAAATGTGGGCGTTTACAAATTTGAAAATATCCAAAATGCGGTGGCCAACTTTATATACCCAACAAAATCTTGAGGGGAAATTGCGAGGAAAAATAGAAGCAACACAGATCAGGAAAATAATAGACTAATTAAAAGACTATCCAATCAGCTTCTTGAACAAAATCCATCGATTTCATTAGTTAGGAAAGGTTGAGAAATTCCATAAGAACCAACCAACAAAGTACTAGTATAAGATGTTAAAGGAAGAACAAAGGAAATTAAACCTAAGCAACGTTAGGTAGAAGCAATAAAGGAAGATCAGACAAAACACCAAGGAGTATGACGTTTGGAACTAAATCAGTGCTCAAAGCTCCTAACATGTACATAGTTACATTTTTATGTACACGAATTTGGCTCATTCACTTATGACCCTGACGAAGCTTTGAAAATTAAAGCGAGGTATTGGTGAAATTTAAACTTATATTTAGGTTTTATATATTTTTTTAACTCTGCTCGTTATCTCGACAGTTTTAACCGTGAGATCTCAAGACAATTAACATCGGAAAATGGGAAAAACTGTCAGGAAAACATCGGTTTTAATGACCTGCAGAACTATATACATAGAGCAACAATAGATAGGTATTGCCAATGTGAAGTATCCTTGGGCTATTCAGAACGTAAGCCGTTAAATTTAATAAAACATTTTCTGTTTTGCGCTATGTAAACACGTATAGTTTAAAAATTAACTTACTTGTATTCGTGCCTTGCTAAATATCTGACGTACTTTTCAGGAGGTTCATCGCTATCTGAATTTTGTAAGCTGACACTCCGTACGGTTGTATGACTAGCTTGAGTAGCAGGCATTGTAAATTCAACGTAGCAATACTCAGCTAATTGCTCAGGCATTTGGTCGTAACTTGTTAATGCAAGCCGACATATCATATTATGCGTCGTGTAGGCTCCTGGAATGGGAATAGTTTATTATTACACCGCTCCTCCAGCATAAAAAAGAAACAAAAAGAGTCATTCCATTACAGCGGCGGTGAGTGATAACCAGGGCCGCGGACAGCGATTCGATTCCCGCGCGTATTTCGCTTGCATATTCTGCACATTATGGTATGCAACGGAAATCCACGAGGAAATCGAGTCGTCCCGCACGTCCGCTGCTCAATTACATTTAAAATGGACGGGAATATGTAATCATTTGTCATTTAAATGAAGTGGCGGGAGAAAGACGACTCTAGTGTCCCACCGTATGAAATAAATATAAAATATTAAGCGTTTAATGCTGAATAAAACCCATTTACGTTTTATTTAAAGCAGTAAACGATGTGAATAAAATAATAGATTTAAAGATATGTTACTTGTGTTATTTTATCTTCGTTGCAATTTTTTGGGAAGTTTCGTAGATTACTTTCGCTATTTAATTTCAAGACTGTAAAGGCAATTCCAATTTGTTATAAAGGCATGAAGTAAAGTATTGCAATTTTAAATGGGATTAATAATAATTCGCCGAACTAAATTTTATCTTACCTTGCCCCTCTTTTGGTAAGCGTGGACATCTCCAAACGATTGCTCTATGCTGATGCTCGTATTTAGCTTGACCAGAAGTAACTTCAATGAGACTTTCTTGTAGATTATCCATGGTGCCTAGTATTCTTTCTATTCCTTTAATTTTGCCAGTTCTAAATTCAAAGTATTGAAAATTAATTATTCTGTAAATGCCTTGGCTTATATTTGGAACTTCCAAAGAAAAAGCTGATTTATTAAATTAAAATGTAAGGTAATGTTTAAACTATGAAATATAACCTACATATATTGACAATTGAATAGTATTTAGCATCTTACCGTCTATGAGCAGATTTTACTGAACCATAACGAAAATGCTTCTCAACTCTGAATAAATAGATCCAACATTCAGGAATAGGAAAACGAATCATAACATCTTCACATGGAACTTGACCTAACTTTCGGGAAGCAAACCCTGGTACCAAAACATCTGCCCGCAGTTCAATCTAATAAAATACGCAATTAACTGATATATTAATTCGAATTGAAGTAACATACTCGATTGCCGGATATACATATCGTGGGCTTTAGTTGAAGGGGCAATTCTCTATTTTTCGGTGGTCGTATTCGAAATCGCATTAATTCAATGTAACAAGCATCCGGCGGCTTAAACCTGCAAAAATCATTTAATAATCTAACACTTTTGAAGTTGTTGATATGGCGTAGCAAACGTCAAAGAATGTAGGTTTTCACGGCCAGTGTCATGTAACAAAGATTCTTCCGGGTATTTAGCTGTGGTTGTTGGGAATTTCTTTCGAACGTTTCGTTTACAGTTGCGTTAAACATCATCAGCGTCGAGGTCGTGGAAGTCGAGGAAGTGTTCGTTTCGGTAACTCGGCATCGAATAATTTAAAAAAAGGATCCCAGAGACCCTCTAACATCAATCAGAGCATACAAGATGCCATGTTCCTGCGGGCTAGTATACATCGGCACTACAAAACGCAGCATCAACACCAAGCTGAAAGAACATAAGCGAAATTGCCGTCTAGGTCGAACGAAGAAATCAACGGTGGCTGAGTACGCTCTCCAGGGCGGCAATTACATTATTAATTTCGCAAGCATATAATCATACCCGCTTACAACGAGAAGCGATTGAGAAACTTCAACCGAAAAGAAGAGAATCTTGCCATCAACAAGATCTGGTATCCGGTTTTGCGAAGCGCGCCAACTACATGTACCACGGTCAGAACGACAGACACTGAGAACAAATTGCCTACCCACTAACGAAGCGCATATAACAGCCGCCGAATTATTAAACGCCGAGTTACCGAAACGAACACTTCGACCTCGCCGCTGATGATGTTTACAACAACTGCGAACGAAACGTTAGGAAGAAATTCCTGCCGACCACGGCTAAATAGCTCGGAAAAATCTTTGTTAAGTAAATTTTAGTTGAATATAATTAGTAAATAATGAAATCTACAACGAAGATATGAACGTACCGAATAATATGACACTTCTCATATTCATCTTGTTGAACGCAAGAATGAAACTCTACATCCTCTAATCTTATCCATTCCTCCGTTACTACCGGTATAATGTCATGTCGGCCAACAACTTCTTTTCCTTGTCTTCTCAAATCATTGATTCCTAGTTCAACATCTGGCATCCCTGTCAAGAAACCGAGAAAGAACATTCGTACCCTCGCAATTTGTTTATCCACGTGTCCTAAAATGAAATTCGTGTAAATTTCATTATTGCCTACTTCGCTAGATTCCATACCTTCCATATCCTGTTCAACGTACAATTCGTCAACAACAGTAATTTGCACTTCCTCCATTTTGTAATGCAGAGCTCTGTCTCGATGAGCTTGCAATTTAAATAACGCTTCCTCTATACAAACGGAAAACTGCTTTAGATCCTCGTAATTCAATGAGCCCAGCTTCATTAATTGAGAAACTTGCGGCGCATGTTCAACCGGTAAACCCAATTTCCTCAAATCGCTTCCGAATTCTTTAACACCTTGATAATCACCTTGAATTGCGTATGCGGCAAATTGGCTGAGTTTATTTGTTATACGTTCTGCTTTTTTAACTTGTCCTGGTCGTACACCAGGCCTTTCCTTATAAAAAATATACTGCAACTTTACAGTGAAAATTTTTCCAAAGTTATCGTATTGCTGAGCTCCTATATCAGATACAGAATAACATGGCTGCAACGGAAGTTCTTGAAAAGGATCTTTATCAGTCTGTTGATTAAATAATTGCAGTAAAGTGCAATCCGCTTGTACAATAATTCGCACAAAAATTTTCTTCCAGAATCTAACAAATTAGTACGCTAAATGGTATGCACATTCCCTTATTATGTTATATTACCTCTGACCAGTTATTTTCTTTTTATTTGGTTGTCTTAAATGCATTTCCCAACCATCTTCAACATAACTAATCCTAGGGAATGGTTCCAGCGGTTGAGATACGTCTTCATCAAAGAGAGGAGTTGGGGGAGTTTCTTGGGAGTCGGTCCTCTGAATTTTTGCTTCATCTGGTTAATAATAATTTTATTATGATTAAGAAGCTGAACAAGTCACAAAGGTTTATATTTACCAAATTGTAAAACTGCTTCGTCATGAATAGTTGGTACAGTTTCTGTTTGATCAAACGGATTAAATCTAGGTGAAGTATCATTGAATGCACTTTGCGTAGTTGTTGGTGGGGGTGCTATCATAGGTAGTACATCATCAGTTTTTTCGTTCGCTGCTTTAGGTCTAAATATTAACATAGTTCATAAAATTAGTTCCGGAATCAATTTTAATATAATAATGTACACTCTACAAATACTGTAACATTGAGTTCAATGATGCAGAAGAGAACCAGTGTTCAAATTAACTGAATGAATGACCCTGACAATCAAACAATCAAATAATGTCCAGAGAGGCTTATGATTAGCGTAAATATTTAATTTGTAGAGTGCGTTGAAGTCTCTCGAATAAATTAAACCTATCCAAAACAACTTACCTTATTATCACTGAAAAATCTTTATCTTCGTCAGAATCCATGGAACCAGCTGCTATAAAACGATTGGACGAATTCTTTGATTCTGCAGGCGGCTTTTGCATAGCCAAAAATGCGTCGAAAGATTCGTCGGGTCCAAAACCAGAATCTGGTTCATTAAAGTCATTTGTTTTATCATCTCCCCACGTATCTGTAGTCGTATTGTTAGTATTGAAAGCAGTAAATGCTCCTCCGTTCTTGTTTTCATCTTGTGCTGCAGATTCAAATTTCATTGCAAATGCATCGAAAGAGTCCTCTTGCCTAACATTTGAGATGCGTGGGAGTGTCTCTGAATGCGTAGTTTGTGATGAATCGAATATATCAGCTGGAAGCTTATCTTGAAATACATTTTCAACAGTTTCTGATCCTTCAAACATATCATTTTGTTTGCCAGGACTTATGCTAGTATCCTCCGCAATCGCAAACGGATTAAAAGTAACGCTCGATACGGACCCTTTGCTTTGGCTGTCGCTAGTATCCATCTGTAAGTCCGACTGTGACGGCTCTGGAGATACAAAATTGTCCTGTATGATAGGCTGAGGAGTGGGGGTACTTTCCGTGGTTGGTAATGCTGTATTTACGTTTGTATCCAACTCAAATGCATTGTTAATTAATACATCATTTTTAAGGGAATTATCCATCATAGATTGTGTTGTATCCATAGCACTTTCACTAGTATCACACAGTAAATCGGTGGCTTGCGTAACGGCAGTAGTGTTATAAAGATTCATTATATCTGTTGTGGATGCGACAGTCTTTGATATCTGCTGTGTTTCTTCCGTACCTAACATATCTATCATCTCACTAATCTGGTTTACACTTTGGGGTTTATTGGGAAGAGATGGTGGTGGCGGTGGCTTTTGTGGAGGTACGTCGTTCAACATTTGAGTGTTTGTCTGAGCAAATACAGGTGGAGAAGGTTTTGGTGGTGGTAAGTTTGGTCTCGGTGGCCGAGCTGGAGGACCAGGTCTCTGAGGAGGAACTTTGCTAGGTTTTTCAACTGCAGGATTTTCATTAATATCGTTTTTCTGATCTAGCGACATAAGAAGATCTTCCGTCTGGGTCAGAACTGTGTCGGACTGAGAAACAGCAGTATTTGGTTTGGTGTCGCTAACATCCAATAAATCACCAAAAGGTTCCGGTGTAGGACTCGGCGAATGCAAATCCCTCATAGAAACGGGACTGGGGGTTCTTGTCGGAGGAATTCTATCTAAGAGATGTGAACTAGTTGCATCCATGGCTCCCATAACAGACATCAATAAATCTTGTGTTTCTTTTGATGGTGGCGGTCGCGGTGGTACCGCCATTTGAGTGTCAGATTGATTAGAAATTTCCGTATCAAGTGCTGCAAAACTTTCATTGTTGGTCGTGGACGTTGTATATTTTAAATCTAAATCAGTAGGTTTCTGCGGAATAGCTGCGAGTGAGGAATCATCCGTTAAGAAATCTTGTACGGGAGATGAAAATAAATCTTCGGATGTACTTTTTGCCGATGCATCTATAAAAGTATTACCCATGAAGGTCGTTTGATCATCAGTAACTTCAGCTGATTGTGCTTCCATCGGTCCGAAATCCATGGGGTCGAAAGCGAATGGATTTGTTGAAGTATTATTAGATACAATTGTGGTGGCATTTTGAGAAAGAAAGGGATTATCGTTTGTAGCGGATACATCCTCTGCAAAATCATCATTTCCAAGAAGAAATGGATTGGAATTTATTGAGTTGGGAGAAACATAATCGTCCTCCGTAAACAAAAATGGATTTGCCCTTTTCACATCCATTTTAAATTAATTCCGATTCCAATATTTTTAATTCAGTCTTGCCTAAGCCTATATTACTTGCAATACTCGTGTCGAATGGGTCAATATCGTTATCAATATCGGAATTCAGTTCCAGCTTGGGTTCCAAAATTGGAGATAACGGCTTTGTATTAATATCAGAGTGATCTTCTTCTTCGAATATTTTTTTTTCAACCGACTGCACCTTTAGTACAGTATCTAAGTTAGCAACTTCTGGTGTAACTGAAGTTGTACTTATTAACTCACTTTCTAATAGTTTTAATTCGGTTTTTCCTGGCAAGATATTACTTGCTATAGAAGTGTCAAACGGATCGATATAATCTTCGAATAGGGATTTTTCTGTAGCAGGTGTTAACACTTTCGCTTGCACATCATTATCTGCAACCAGTAGATCTACAGTTTCTAAAGGTAATTCTATTGCTTTCGTAGTTTTTATAGTAGGATTTGTAATTTCTTGGATAGTTTGAACAACCTTGGCCACAGCAACTTGCTTATCATCTCTCGGATTAAAATCTGAATGTAAAACTGTATCTGAATTTTTCTGAAATAGCTCACTCTCTATTAACTTTAATTCGGCTTTTCCGGGCGCAACTTCGGAGACAAACGATGTATCAAAGGGATCAACAGCTTCCTCTATTTCTGGTATCGAATTCTCACGTATGTAATATGGGGTTAGCGGCTTAGAAATTTTTGTGTTTACCTCCAATAAATTTTGATGTTGATCTAAAGGTAAGTCAAAAGAAACTTTTCTGTTTTGTTGCTTTTCTGACGATTCCTCGGCCCTTGGATTAAAATCATTATCATTTGTCAGCGGCTCTTTTTGTTCACCTAGTAGTTCTCTCTCTAAGAATTTTAATTCTGTTTGACCTGGTAATGTTGCTGTTTCAACGATAGAGGTATCGAATGGATCGCAATATTCAATGTAATCTTTATCTACGGTTTCGTTCGGCTGTAAAGGCTGATCACCTAATTTAGATAAGTCCGTGCTACTTCCTCCCAGCAAGTCTCTGTGGTATGGCTGAATCAAATTCAACTCTTGCTCTAAACAAGAATAAATAAATAATACATTACAATATTTACAAATAACAATTCTTATACGATGAACAATTGAAGGTACTTTGCTAATAGCTACAACTTTATCTTCTTCAAATGGTAAATTTTAGTAATTCTAAAAGAAGTCAGCAATTCCTTAATGACATATCAAAGTAATTGTGACCATCAATTTGATCTGAAAATTGTCTATGCAGACAGAATATTCTTCCGACGAATATCGAAGTGTTATTTAAAACAAAAAAATCACCACAGGCAAGTTTTGATAGAAGTTTGAACTCGTTCAACTAGTTTGATATTTGGGAATTTAGAATTAAATTTTCTCAAGTAATGTTCTGCATTAATGGTTCAATAATTCAGTGACTACCTTTGGGACTGCGCCTTTCTTTAAAGCTTCATTAATAATATAATTTATTCCAAAAATTGAGATATTTCAATATATGATAATAGTAGAAAGATGTCAATCTTAAATAATAATTCCAAAATAAAACTGGCTTATTCAATAGAAAGATAATTGTATAAGTAAAACATTATACAACACAAGTTGATAAAAAAAGGATAAACTAGCTGCATGTGTACATAATTAACCCGTTGCACTCGTTTCGATTCAAAATGTTGTAAGCCCTTATGTGATAAAAATTAAAGGTGATTATTATGACGAAAATTGTGAAATATGTGATGTAGAAGATGAACTTGATTTTGTTTTGCACGGAGACGATTCAAGTGAAGTATTAGTTGATAATATTGGAAATAATTCAGGAATAGACAGTGACATAATAATAGTGCAAAAAAACGAAGGATTCAAAATATTAAATTTGATTCTGAAGATGAAGTTGCACCTGTAGATAACAATGCATGTACAGGAAGTGAAATTCCCTTGCAGAATATAAACTTTTCAACAGGGCCGCAAATTTCCAATATCGACGAATCAATACAATTTTTCAAATTGTACTTCACCGATGAGCTCGTAGACGAATCGGAATTACCAGTTAGCACTAGAATTCCTTTGGATTTATACATTACATTACATTAGTATTCGGCAAAAAAAATGATGAAAAAATGTTATTTAACGGTTATATTGAAAATCAATAGAAAAAATATACCTGATTCGAGAAAGAAACCAAAACCGTCAAAAAATAAATCGGTTGCTTATAAAAGAGGACAGACGATGTTATTATTCTGGAAAGACAAAAGAGTAATTACGCTATTGAGCATTAGTGATAGCGCTGGATTTGTAACAAAAATATTAAGAAAATTTGGAAAAGGAGTTGAACAAAATGTAGAAAAACCAAGGGTTGTCATTAATTACGCTACTTCAATAGGCGATGTTGATCGACACTGCAAGTTACTTTTTTTTAAGAAAATCTCTCAAGTGGTTGAAAAAAATGTTTTTTTGGGATATGCAGGTGTGTGCGATAAATTCATATACCGTATAAAAGCGTGAAACAGAACAGAAATGAAACATTTGAAGTGATCAATGAGTAGGTGACTTCTGAGAAGACCGATCAAGACCTTCAATTTCAGCACCTGAGACCACATACTTGATATGACGCTGCATTTAATGCGAAAGGGAAAGAAACGAGATTGTGTTGTATGCTCTATCGGACAGGAAAAAGGAAAAGGACGTGAAACTAGTGAATTTTCTGATAGTTGCCTAGGAAGCCCCCACATGCGTATGGATGACTAGAAATATCATACTATGACAAATTACAAAACATAAAATTCACATTTTGTTGAAAATTTATAAACTTCAACTTGTTTTATATAATGTAGCTAAGGAATAAATATTTAATTTTTGTAACTAATATAGTGCTAGAGTTGTTGGTGTAACATGAGTCACTAGGCAAAAGGTTAAAAATCTGTACAAGGGCAGCCATGGCAAATAAAAACAAATAAACTAACATGAGTAATAAGAACATTTAAATAAATAAAATTTAGAACATGGGTACTATAAACAATAGGGATCATCTACATTAAAAATAAACAACATAAAATACGAGCCCCTTCACAATATACTAAAATCTTGAATGTGCAATTTGTGATTTTATTTTAAAATTTTGTTTACTTGTTGTTTTTAAACGCGTGACATGAAGTGTTCGTTCTATACTCTCCTGGCAAACTATTACAAAATTGAATTTGGAATAGTTTGCTAGCGTCTATTTTAGAATTATTGGTTGTTCTTGTTAAACTGTTTTTTTCTTTTTCTCAGCTCGCAAATCACAAGCGTAAGTTTGTTTATATCATTCTCGCCGTGACAATCCTACCATTTTCATTATGCATTTCTGTTGTGTGAAAATTCTTTTTCATACCAACAGTCTGACGCCAGTGAATTATACACATCTGAGAACAGACTACACGGATGCAAAATCACACATTTTAAAATACGAGGACGGTTCAACAAGTCCTTAGAAATTCTAGGAGATGGCGCTCGTAGTATAGAAAATGGTTTGTTTCTAGTAAGGATCAATAATTACTAGGCACATGTGCTCCTGTGTTAACAACTGTTTACAATTTGATAAATGAGTTTAAACATGGCCGTACATCCAAAAAAGATAAACACCGTTCTAGACGTCCAACGGAAGTGACTACTTCCGAAGTGATTGACAAAATCCACGATATGGTTTTGAATGATCGACGAGTCAAAGTGCGCGAAACAGTTGAGGCTACAGGCATATCGCAAGGTACAGTTTTCAATTATGCACGAAAAATTGTGTGTGAAAAATATCTCGGCAAAATGGGTGCCGCGTTTGCTCTTAGTGGAGAATAAACACAATCGTGTGGTCGACTCTGAGGCTGTTTTGTCGCGTGTTGAACAAAAGAAAAAAGTGAACATTCCAATAAAATGGGCGCATGTATCAGAATATAATTACGTTAGTAATAGTTCTGATATCTCGTGCTGCAGCATTTATGAATAATGTTTTTGGAAAAGAACATAAACGAGGATTATTGTTGTTAAAAAATATGTCCGCGGTATGTTAGTTCTATACCATATTATATCAAATCATGATTAGAAAAGATACTTATATGCCCGTTTTTTGTTGACGGCGAGTGTATTATCATTATCAAGCAATGAATGCAGCCCTACTGTACTTCAACGAATTTTATTGTTATAAGAATCATGAAAGAATCACAAGATATTTGTTTTGTCCCATTAATCGTACACACATCCAAATAATGATCCTAAACAGCTAACCTGATACCCTATCTGCAGTTACTGTTGATTCTTGCTGTCCTGTTGGATTGATAACCTGAATGCTAACTTTCAGTATATTATTACCGCCCTGAGAACTTTTAGAACGGGGATCGAAGTCGTCTTCTACCGCGTTTAAGATCTCATTTTCTATTATTTTCAATTCCGCTTTCCCAGGTAGAATATTTTCGGCAAATGTTGTATCGAAGGGATCATCTTCTTCATTTCCCGATTCTTCGGCGGCGTCGTCTTGTTTATCAGGTTTTCTACACAACAAATGATTTATTTTTACTGCAGTAATCTGGACAAGTTGAAATTTGTTTTACAACTATATAATATTAGTATGTAGTACTTATTGGGCCAAACTTTTAACGAAAAATAGTAAAGTAACTTACTCTTCAACGAATGCGCTCCACAATTCCTTATCTGTTTCGAGAACAGCTGCGGTTGCTCTGCTCACTACAGGAACAGTACTAACTGCCTTTCTAGTCAAACTTTCAGCAGCTAACAACGCAAATTCGTCATCATATTCATCATAATCAACAGGTTTCTTCGCAACATCATCACATTCTTGAAAAAAATCAACTTGACCGCCAATTCCTTCCTGTTCTTTATTTACCGGAGTGGTTGCAAGTTGTATATGAAGATTTTGACTTAAGTCAATAGGAGTATTCAATAATTCAGAGGGTGCATCGTCATCCAATAATGTCGGTTTAATTTTTGAAGGTTGGTTATCTAATAAGAAACAAAATTTGGTAAAGTTACATGCTTACATTAAATATTATTAATCTTAATATTAACTTGTTTTATCTGTCATATAGGATCAAATTATTGGAAAGTAGGACTGTATTTTAGAACTAAAAAATCTAAAGATATTCAAATGTTTCCCTAGCGCGATGTTGATTTCTTTACCAGGTATTTAAATTTTCTAACAAACAATTATTGCTCTTAATTTTAATTTATTATTTAGTACTACGGTTGAAATTCTATTCCGACATTATTATATGCATTTCTTACAGAACTCATCTGAAATAAAATTATGAATTTTGCTATTTCTAATTTGGGAAATGCTGTTCGAAAATTATCAAAGCTTGAGAATCTTTCTCCGAAAACAACAAACATGAAGTCTACATCACTGATTCTCAACGCTGTGCATACAGCGTCTTTCGCGCCCACAACATCTTGCTTAGGAGCCAGAAGAAAAACATAATTTGTTGGGCAACGGCCTCTGGGTACGCCACAAAAATTCAATTTGTTATACTTTGGGAGAGTATCGTATCATTCGCTTGAAGAGGAAATCATTGCTGTTAAGTAAGTTAAGTTTCATGGGCGTAGCCAGAGAGTAGCAGGGAGGAGCGTACTGATACACAACTCCAATTCAACGATCTGGTAGAAATGATTATACCAAATTAGGTAGGGTGTATACCGTTGAATTTCAAATTCAAGAACTTGAACTTGCAAGAATCTCGCATTGAACTGCAGAGTTCAGACAATTGAGACTAAATACAAATCAAATAAGCTGAATTTTTGGATATGCAGTGAAATTGCTAATAAATTTCCACCGCCTTGGGACAAGGTGAAATTGTTTTTTTTTTATTGCACTTCTTACTTCACATCCAGTGAAATCGGGTTTTAGTTGAGTTGATTTATTATCGAAAACACATAATCGAAAACAAAGGTGTTCTTCGATTAATACTCCAATCAAACACAAGAATCTCATTAAATGAAATTGGCATCATGTTGAATACTATTATTATTATTCCTGCCAGAAAACTAATATGCGATAAATGTTTTGTTTTAATTATACTAATTTTCATTTGCTCAGGAGAAGCAAATATTTTGTATTTTGAAGTTAGTTTAATTTTATTTAAATTGTTTAACTTCAGTGATGTAATTAACTCAGTATAACAATAAAATATACAGTGAAAAGAAATACCAACCTTTATTTTTAGTCGTATTATTAGAATTTTCGTCGAAACTTTCTAAAAGTAAATTTCTCTCTTTTTCAATCTGTCGTCTGGCGGTAGGTCTTTTAATAGGTACACATGTTGGAGCCTGTACGCGACCTGTTAAAATTTCTACAGCAGATCCAATTGGCACTAGCTTTTTTCCTCTTTTGTCTACGCTAGGACCTAAAATAGCCCTTTCGGCGATTGAAGTATCAAATGGGTCGTCTCCTTCTGGTTCCTCTTTGGGTGAATCTATTATTAGGCAAACAAAAATAATAAGTAAATAACCATCGCAATCTACATTCATTTCTTATAGTTAGTAGTTAGCATCGTAAACAGAGATTGGAACAACTGTGACTTAACTTTCAATAAAAGTTTGCGGCATGGGAACATGCCTAATAGGAAATTGTAACTCCAGAACATCGCAAAATACCGATGATATATCTGCACAACTTAATTGGGGTATCAAAGGAATTATACGAATTTCATTTTTCGTCGTTAGGCATCGAGAATTGTTGAAAACCTTATAAATAATCTCTTCATAGTAATTGTTGATTTTGGCGTGCTACAAACCCAAAGTAATGGAACCTTTAATTAACTAAATTTAGTATTCTCATGTTATTTATTGTTTCAAAATGTAAACTGACACGTAGAAGAATGCAGAACAACTTTAGAATGGATCTTCCGAAATTGATACACTGTAAAGGTAAGAATTTTGGCGACGTATTCATTAAAAGTTAATGATATTAAGCAAATATTATTCTCTCTTTAAAACATTGCTTTTTTTCTAATATCAACATTATGAATCAATTTACCAAAAACCCGTAGATTTTTTAACATATTCATGTTTGGTGATTTGCATTTCCATTTATTGTGTCGATAATGCAGGGATCATCGGTAAATAAGTGAAAATTTGAAGTTTTTCAATAATATTTAGTTTAAATATATTTTTTTAAGTATTAACATCATTAACGGATGATTATAACTTTGATTACCGTTAACTTAACACAATTTTTCAATAATAATCGCTCAGTGACTGCCTTAGTTTCAATTTTACAACCATAATGTATATTATATTTTTCAATTATAATCTCTAGTTAAAAAAAAATCATTTGTCAATTATTTCAAAACCCGACTTTCAATTGTCTACTCGATGATGTTATTGATATATGTACCAAGAATAGTTCGCTAATGCAACCGATTCCACGCCTCAAAACGAATAGTAATATTAATTAATTTTAAGACACTCATATATTAGCTCATGAAGTGATATTTTTGACGACGGATTTGATATTTGAGTTCTTTGAGCTATTTACGTTGTTTGCGGGATTAATATGATCATATAATTTGGCAGTGTATTTACTACCATATTCAGGCCAATCCTGAAGAGTTCTCCTTTTACTAGTTGTGTCGGTATTCGAAAAAATATCCGGATCCCAAACCATCTGGAACCCAAACCATCCGGATCCACTATCTGATTCTCGGATCCGGATTCACTATAGGATTTTTGAATCTCAGAATTCTTAGATCCGGATTCGTAATTATTTTACAATATAGGAAGTAAATGATCGATTTTGAGAAAGTGTTTAATAAAGAAGAACATCGAATTTGTGTTACATCGAGGAAAAGTGCAATAGTTTTTAAAATCCGTGCAGAATAGTAGTGAGTATCCATGCGTGCAATTGAATGTTACTTTACATTATGTTCAATAAATCTGGTGGTTATTGTTTGATAATTACTCGATCTTTTGCAAGTATTTGCTTGAAAAGGTTGCAAGAGAGCAAGGCTGGATCCATACTATTGGGTAACGGATTCGATTAAATAAAGACTCCAAATTCCAGACTTCCAAGTTATGAACTAAGTTTATTGATTCAAAATCCTCATGTAATCAGTTTGGCGCTGATAGTATTCCATTTACAAGTATTCAGTTTCGGTGCAATTGCCAAGATACTGAACAAATTTCGACCATAATCATTTATTTTGTTGGTTAAATACGTTGTGGTTACGTAATAAGAAGTAATATATGTTCCAATGTGTTCCTTTTCAATATCTAATCACATTAATTTCAGTTGAGCTGGTTTACTTTCTAATCACTACCAAATTGAGCAAGGATCTCGACTTTATTAATTATTAACAGTCAATGATATCAGTTGATCGACAAACGTCAACTACCTCCTTTGGGTAGTAGCATATTCCTTATGAAGCGATAAACTTGTCTTTCTGTCTTTGTTATCGTGGCTGGTCATACGTTCTTTACCTCTATATGACAGAGATAGGAACTAAAAAGATAAGAAAGAAGGATGACGAAGTATAACAGAAATGCTCAACAAATGGATATCCCGAGAAGACGTTGTCAGGAACGGCGAACAGAATAATAATAATAATGGTATATATTTGCCCAACAGATAGAATTCCATTTGAAGGACAAACTACAAAGATAAAAGACAATACAATAGTGACAAGCAGTTTACGATACCACAATAGTAAGACATTAGAAACAAATATCACGATACACCAAGTTAGCATTACACCGAAAAGAAAACACCAACCGACAAATCACAAGGATAGACAACAAATACAACATCAGGACGACTAAACATAACCAAACCGAAGAAAACCAGCAAACGAAGAACTACGTATATCTTACGAACGCGGTCGACCATATATACGAGAAGCAGACCTCTACAAGTGAGGATCAAAGAACATAGGAAGTTAGTAAGCAAAGGGGAAACGAAAAAACTATGCATGGCAAAACATGCTTCGAATGAAGACCACCATATCAAATAAGACAATACGACGAACCTTGTGAAGCAAGTGCACAACACAAAGAGAAAACTAAAAAACCATAGAGTAATATTTGTACTAACTACTTAGAACATTCGAGGTACCTTAACATGGGTGCGGTAGTGATTACCTGGAATATGGACTAATTTTACTTCCCCTGAAGCGATAACGTCAAGGTATGTGGTATCAAAGATATCATCTTCGTCATCGTTTTCACTCTCAGATTCTGAAACTGGAACAATCGCAGCTTCTGGAATAGATACCGGCTTCGGTTCTTCTAATTTTTGGTTTGATTCTACTTTTTGAATACGTTCCTCTTCTTTTTTTTTAACTTCACTGGGAGGTGGGATGCGTTGAAAAAATGAAGTGCTTTTTATTCGATCTAGGTCACCTGCAAACAAATCTCGTAAATTATTACATACGGTGCAGAAAAGTATCTTGCCAAAACTTCAATTCCCAACAAAAAAAACTGAATTATTCAAACAATCATTTCTCCAATTCTACATTAAAATTATATTTTTCTTTTGATAGACGCTATCTGGTATTCTAAGCATTCTAATAAATATTTTCTTTCCCCAAATAACTAGCTTACTCTATATAATTTCCGAAACATTCTTGACTTCGACAGTAATTTGTGGATAGATTTGTATATATATGTTCCATGCAATGCAGAGTCTTGTTTGGATATGAAAAAAAAATAGAATGTTAATTATATTATTCTTCCCCATTTTTTATTATTCTAAAACTCGTTGGTATGCTGCATAAACGTATTAAAACAACTTATTTTCCTAACTGAAACACATTAATTAATCGAAATATTTTATATAAATTGGACGCAACGCAACCAGTGTAAAAATTGTTGTATAGTTAACTGATGTTTGTGTCGCCAAAACGCGATAATGTAGCGGTCGGGAATAAAATATAAGTTTCGCGTCAAAGTCTGCAGCCTTGGCCAATAAAAGGCAGCACGTATAGACTTTTGCCAATGTATAAAAAGTACTAGCTTCGATACCAGCGAAAAAATGAAATGTTATTCTGCGAGTTACTCTAAAATGACAAACAGGTGTTCATCTGTGAAACCAAATATGCTTGAAACACAAACAATTCTAAGAGTCAAAATCGGTTATACAAACGTTTTACTTCAGAGATTAGTAGTATTCAAAGATTGGGTTCACGAAGGTAGATTCCATCTTCTGGACTGGCCTGCCCAATCTTGAGCCCTAAATCTAGCCAAGCATTTGTGGCACTTTGCAAAAACTTAACTAAGAAGTCACAAACAATCTTCTTCCGACGCTACATGAAGTCAAAATAAAAGAAGCGTGAAAAAATATTCCACCAGTGCATTGCGAAGAATTGGTGGTACAATGCCTAAACGTATACAGGCAGGCATTAAAGTCCAATGCCCGAGGAGGTTATACACGACATTAATTTACATATAGAATTTTATAATATAGCCGCTACTGTAAACAAATTTCAATAAAGTCTTAAGTTTGACAAAATTTAAGATGGTCCGCTTTATTGGCCAAGGCTGTGCATAGATAAATTTTCATGATCATTGTTCATTGTACATACTTCTAAATTTCTCTGCTTATACTTACATTACAATGAGCTTTTCAACTTCATTTGCTTCACTGGTCATACATAATTCCGTAAAGTGTAGTTTTAATTATATTTTTCGAAGATATAATTTCTATTTCAGTTTTATAAAAGTACCGCTCGAACGACAAAAAATACATACATACATCTAATTTCAATTATTGAGGAATTTTTTTCAAAATTGTTCCAGTGTTGGGATGTTTCTTATTTACACAAATACTTCACGAGTTACAAATTACTCTATATTTTTAATGATAAGCTACTAGAAAAAGCTTGTTTCATTTTTTTTAGTTAATCGTGATCAATTTTGTCCTGCCGAAATGCTTCTAATAATAGCACTATTGTTGGAAAAGAAATTATCTGCATATAAGTCCTGCAGTTAGGACGTAGAAGTCTTGTTCGCAGTACACCTTAGGATTCTGGATTGTTTCTTTTAAACGTCTTTTTTTAGTGTCAGTCTGATAGTATCCCGTATGCTTTGAATATTAGATTGCATTTTTAGTAGAATACAAACAACCTATTAACTAAAGAAAAAAGTTATTTCCATTTTATTCTTGATGTTGCTCTATCTTGCACAATAATGCGTCCTTGTTGTGTTAATCATATTTGTTACCCTGTGCACTACAGACATATTTAGCAGTTAACAAAAAAAGATTAGGAAAATACGCCAAACTTCGTAATTTATATAGATAGCAAGGACTGTGGCGTAGTATGGTAAACAACACATATATAAGTATCGGCAATCTCCGCACCGCACAAGTTTAATAAATTATATAATAATTAATCCAGGATGGTCGTTTCGAGGACACGAATAGTCCTCATTATCAACCGGCAACCATTCGTGTCCTCGAAACGGCCGTCCCGGATTAATTATTATATAATTAATTAAATTTGTGCGGTGTAGTAAGTGCAACACTCACGTGTTGTTTCGTAATTTATAAATGCATTACTATCTTCTTAAGCCGAACGCAATTCCCAATTTTTCTATCTTTTATTACAATAGTTCTCCAACAAATTCATAATTCATACCGCACACTGCCGACCTTTCTGTTGATCGACAATTTAATCGAATTGAATGAAGGAAACGATTTTAAATCAAGTAAATAGTTTAATTGCAATGAGGGATATCTTTTAAGTTTTTACAAAAACAATAAGAGAAAAAAAAGTTTGTAGTATAAATTGTTGTATTTCATTCCGAATCCAATGAAAGTTATTTGTTCATGAGGCTCTTCCAAGAAATGATTGCTCGTTTCTTTCGTTGTGTTGGACATGTTGCAGGCATTACTTTGGAATATCGAAAAACAGTTAATACTTAATAGTATAGAACAATTTGTTTACCAGAAGTAAGCGATAAAATCAGGAAAAACAATCATTTTTCATCATGACCAGTGACAGTTCTCACACAGCATGTCAAAAGACTTTTTGTTTCCGAATGTCAAACAAAAAATGCATGGACAGCTATTTTTATCACCTCGAGGAACTGTTGTAAAACCATGTTCTGAAGATACCACCTACAGAATGGACTATGGTTTAATGACAATTACTTTGAAAAAGGATTTGTATAATTTTTTTTGTTTTTGTAGAAACAAAAAAAAGTTATCCCGCATAACAGGGCACCCTAGTTCTTACGTAATATTTCCAATATTTCTGGTGCTTACGTTTCTCAAAAAAGCTTAAATATATTTGATTTGATAATGTTCACTTGTTCGTGGAGACATGTCACCTCTAAAAGCCTTTTTTTTGTCAATAACATTTTTGTGTCCTACTGTATAATAAAATTTGTTTTTTTGCACGACTTTTCACGACGCGACGATCCCGAGCATGTCAGATCGATTTAGTCTACAACGGACCTATTCAGGCCCTATACAGCTTCTTCGTTGCCCATAGGGTCGCTTGTAGTAGTCGATAATATTCGGATATGGAAGGAGGAGCGCGTTAGGGTATCATCGGCTGATTATAGGGTGCTCGAACATACCGTGTGTTTATACAGAGTGAATCCAAAAGAATAGGAGATATTTTGCAGGAATCGAAATATTTAAAAACCCCATAAGTTAAAGTTCGACTATCAACCACGCTTGACATAAAAACAAGTCATATTTTGTGAATAAAAATGTTATTTCATTGTTGAGGAGGGGAATTAGAAAGTGCAGATAATTAAAGAACGTTTTGAACAATTCTTTCGCTTGGAAAAACATCAGTCTCCTGAACTCTAGCAAAAAATACTGGAAATAGCTTTCTGTTGGGAACTCTTCGATTTAGAAAACGCTGTCGTTAAATGTTGGACCTACTCTTCCATTGCATAAACCAGTAACAAAAATCATATTTGCATATTCCTTTTCATGAATATTCAATACATTTTTGTTTTAGTAACAAAAGAATGCGAAAGTTTAATCAAACGGATTAATGTCAAATTAACTAACAAGCAAATCAATCTATCAAAATTAATTTTTCAAAAACAAAAACGCTTGATTTTTAATAACTTTGTTACAAAAAATTTCGCTATTCCAAGAATGGCTGACAATTGGACTTGTGATCGGACTATAACTTAAGGATTTATATTTCTTGATTGATTTTTTATCAAAATATACGAGTCCAATAGTAAGAGCAAAAATTGAGTCTTGGTTTTTTTATATTAATTCATAGCAGTATCATCTAATAACACCAGGGCTCAATAAGTAGTTTAAAGATTGTTGTGTTTTTCAATTTTAAAAGGAACTCAATATTGAATTGTAATGAATCTACGTAAAACCTCATTTTATCGATGAGGAAGAACTTTTCTTTATATGAAAAACAAACAATTCCGCACTTTTCAAATTCATCCCTTAGCTACACTATAAAAAATGTATTAGTCCATAATAATATCATAATTAAACAGATGTTCATACTTGCGATTCTTAAACATTTTGTTTAGTTTGTTGTGCAAACACATTTTGCAATTTTTGTTGAAATAATAGAATTGAGGGGAGTCTCAATAAATATTATTATTAAATACGTATAGTTGAATCCAAACTAACAATCCCATCCTTCTCAAAATGCCGCTATAGAATATCGAAATAATTTCAAATGTTCAATTTGAAATGAAGCATTAGCTTTAAAACATACAAGGTTTGTTCGCTTGGACTACACTTTCTACTCGTTGTAGGGTAAAGTGATAGTCGATGCAAGTACGTCTACGGTCGTGTAGCTTACATCAAGCAGATGTAAACGAACGACTTCCTGTCACTTTTTATCACAGTATTTACTGCACAAGTGGCTAGATTTATTGTAGTGGTTCCATTTACTTTCCATTTTTGGCTCCACTATCACGGTGTTACCTTTAAAATACGTGTATTTGTTGTCGAAGATTATATTCACTTACTCTTACTCTAGGCTGCGCGGGTCCCAACGAACACATATTTTTACACTGGTTTACTCGGAGTAACTAATGTAGACCGAGCGAACAAACCTATATTAACATACGCAGACTTATTCGTACTAAACAGTAGACTTTGGTCTAATATCAAGGATCTCTAACTTAAAATTGTGACATTTTAATAAATGTTAATCGTAGAGAAATTAAAATCTAATTTATCGAACCAAAGTACAAACCTCGAAAACGAATCTCACTACACTCAAATGGTTTCACTCACTTGTAATTTTTTATGAACAAACAACAATATTATAAACTAAAAAAATTATTCATAGTTGTATTTTTTAATATGCAAATTTAAAAACCTAACTATAAACTATGTACAAAATAAATTAAAGTTTTACTAACATGTTCAGTTCAACAAAATAACGGATTATTTGTCAATTTTTTGTACGAGGGTGGTTCTAGAAATCCTCAGAAAATCTAAAAGATGGCGCTCATAGTATCGTTTGTTTCTAGTAAGGATCATTAGTCACTAAACAACTGTCAAAGTCTCAGTCAAATCCATCGCACGGTTTTATTTTTATTATCGATTTAAGTAAAGAATTTTTATTTATGTAGAAAAATGGAACACCGAAAGAGATCAATGCTGAGTTGGATGAAGTTCATCGCACATCTGCTCCTGTTTTAGCAACTGTTTACATAATTGGGTAAACGAGTTTAAACGTGGCTGTACATGAACATCGTTTTGGACGTCCAGTGGAAGCGGCTACCCCCGAAACGATTTATAAAATCCACGAGATGGTTTCGAATGATCGACGAATCAAAGTTCGCGAAATAGTTGAGGCCACAGGCATATCGCAAGGTACAATTTTGCACGAAAAATGGGTTTGAAAAATGTCTAGGCAAGATAGGTGCTGCGTTTGCTCTCAGTGGAGAATGAACGCAATCGTGTGATCGACTCTGAGGCTGTTTTGACGCTTTTCTGTCGCAATCCTAACGAGTTTCTCCATCGAAACATAACTATAAACAAAATATGGATACACTCCAGAGACAAAGGAACAGTCAAAACAGTGGGTTTTTGAAGGCGAACAGTCTCCAAAGAAGGCGAAGACGGTGAAATCGCCTGGGAAGGTGATGGCCTCAGTTTTTCGGAATGCACGCGGAATGATTACTTTAAAAAGGAGAAACAATAACTGGAAAGAATTATGCGTTGTTATTGGAGCGGTTGAGCGAAGAAAAAAACGTCTTCATTTGAAGAAGAAAAAGATCTTCCACCCGTGCATACCTGTGCAGTTTCGAAGGCCAAAATTATGGAATTATAGTTCGAACATCCACCGTAGTTACCGGATTTGGTCTCCAGTGACTTCTTTTTATTTCCAAATTTGAAAAATTGCTCGGCAACTAACGATTCACGTCGAACGAGGAAGTCAACGCCCAAACAGATGCCTATTTTGAGGATTTTCCGAAATCTTACCTTTTCGAGAGGTTAAAAAAGCTGGAGAAACTCTTGGAAAAGAGTCTGGAGTTAAATGGAAATTATATTCAAAAATAAATAAAAATCTACAGAAAATCCTTTGTTTTTCTATCTTATTATTGAACGACCTTCGTATCTTATGACATATTCCAATTCAAAGTAAATGTAAATCCCAGAATTTATTCATAGTTTTAATTGAAAATGCAAATTATTATATGTTTATAAATAATGTAATACATACTACCAATTTTCAAAATCCCAATGACTAATTAATGGTAGTCACTTTCAAAGTGAAAGGTTTCCAAATCTTTTACTTTTCAAAGTTAGACAAAGTAGGTCAAAGAAAATTGAAAATAATCCTTATTTTCCATAGGAAAATCATTATGTACCTTGAGTTTTCTTTAAAATAGTATCGATTCCAGCAGTAAGAGCGTTAAATTTTTTCCATTCTTCGTTTTCTGTTGATGCTGATGGATCTTCACCGGATTCTGAAATTTGCTGATGTTCTCTTCTATAAGCTTCTAGTTCCTCAGGCTTGAAAAGTTCTTCTTCTTTGTGCTTTGATTTTTTACCTTTTTTCTTCTTCTTCAATCCTTTGGTTATTTTGTGCATTATCTATTTTAAGTCTCATTGAGGCTACTATAATTTTATATCGTTAATACAAGTGAAATATAGCACAAAATTAAAATGTTTATTAATTATTAGGTTTTTTTAACATTTTCTTGAAATTCTATCACCAAGACTTTAATACACATAGTTGCTGAGTGTGTAGATTTTAATAAACGCGAATGACTCTCTGACCGATAGATAATACTGACTAGTAAGCATAGAAATTGGTATGAAGCGTCGAGACGCACAGCGCCGATTAGATATTGATCGAGCTGAACGCCTACGTAACTGTAGGTGTGAGTAGATTTTTAGTACAATATATTAAAAAAGGTATACTTGTCCAAATGGAATGCGTCGTGTTAAAAATTTCCTTTTTATTTTTTTAACATAGCAATTAATTAACAATATATCTTCGATATATAAAAATCACAATCTTCCTAAATTACTATTATTTACACATGCATTACTGAAAATGTTAAAACTATTACACTTAACTAAAAATATATTAACATGCAAATATACACATTTTGGACTTACATATTTTGCCTCGGCATTATTTAAAACTTTCAATTTATGACATTTTACAGATAAATTAAACAAAATTTATAAAAATATTTAACGTTAACTCCACCAAGAGCAATGAGAGTATCTTTGTGTCTTGAACTACATGTATTATTGATTATGCGCAAAAAATCTGCCCAGAAGCTTTATATCTTCGCATCGATATTAAAACATTTTTAGACCTTTTAAAAGTAGGTAATACGCAAAGTACTACGTATTATTTAAACAAGACGATGGTTATAAGAATGTAGAGCGGAATTCTATTATGTATCATAAAATAAAAATTCTATTAAACTTTAAATTCAAACGTACGCAGGTCTACCACAACAACAGCACCATTAAAAAGAAATATTCCCAAATAATATTATACAAACGTCAGCCATATTGACTACAGCGTCGCTATTAAGTTTATATTTTTTGCGGCATGTGTATATGAATAGCAAAGTAGGTTTCATTTTGAATGTTATCTTTTTAATTTTGTGCTAGACCTATTGCTTACTTTTTATATTACTTTTAATTAGTTGCAGTTCACTGCTTTATTAGATACTGTATGCCAATGGCAACGTACAGCAATTTCTCACAAAACTCTTCATCTCGGGACGAATCTCGAATTTCAAGACGTGAAGAGTCATCGACCAAATGCAGTCCTACATCTGCTGCGACAGAATCTAGTTGGCAAAGTCAACAAAACAGCCACTACTCTCAACCTCTACAAACTTCATACCAGCATTTACAAGGCAGTATGTATAATGATGTAAGTAATATGCTAATCTGACAGGAACAATGTAAATCTTTTTTGCATTAAAAGTATATCCGTGCATTTACAACAGGCAAAATTTTACAGCCAAGCCAGTATTCAACCCAAACCTACCCATATTCAGGTTACCAAAACTATACCAGCACTACTTATCCTGGTTATGAAGGCTACGGACAATCTCAAAGCGGCAACTATCTGCCAAGTGGGGTAAGAACTGCGCATATTATTCTTTATTATTTTCTGTGAAGGCTTATTTCACCAGAAGCAAATTTTACAGAAACCAATTCATCTGATGTTATTTAAATAACAATTTAATCTAAATTTATTTACAATGTGAAGGAATGGTTAAAGGTAATCGGAGGTCTAGTTTGTGAACAGTGTTGTTATAGCATAATTCTAAATATAATTCTTATTTAGACATTACAACCTCGTCCCCCTGGTGATGATTATCCACAAGGAAATTGGGCTCCAGTAGACAGATATAATAAAACTGGGAATCAGAGCAATACCAAACCGGATGGTAAGACGTTAAAGAAAGCATTTGTATTTTATTGTTTTACTATATGTAAAAGAACTTATTTCAGAACAATAATCAATCATAAAATACAAATCACTTCGTGTACCATTCCAATTTAATTTTGTCGGAAACAGTTTTAGTTTTATTTAGTTCGTAATCATAAACTAATATCTAACAATTGCAATTTAATTGGTATGGTAACGATTCAATTTTAGTTATTATTCAGATATTGTGGCTTAGCACTACACAGTAAACTAAAATGTTTATATTTCAAAAAGGAATGTGCATTTCTAAGTAAAACGTTCCATATTATTTATAATTATAATTAATTAGGTGTTGCGCAAGAAATGAAGCATCAAAAAGCAGAGCTTATGAAGCAGCGTGAAGAATATGAAAGACGCGTCTCAGTATTAAGAAGAGAACTGGATTTGCTTCGTAGGCAGAAGCATGAACTCCTACAAAATCATTCTTCTGATAGAGACAGAGACCACATACTTCGCGAGAATAGTAAATTACAAGTAAGTAAACTAAATCAAAAGTAAGCTTTATTTGTCCACACTTACGTCTTTCTTTTAAAAAAACACACTGGCACAGTATAAGGGCAATATTTAACCATTTTAAAAAGTAATATTGGGTCATGTTGATTAATTTTCTTTGTTTCACTTCAAATTAGGTTTTTACTTGTTGAATTCGGTTCAGAATCGAAGAATTAAAGAAAAACAAGATTTTGTATATGTACAGGGAAATTTTTAAAAATGTCTTTTGGGTCACCATGCCTTTAGACATAAATTTCCATCATGTCTCTACCCTAATACACAATTTGTTAATTAATTTTTACTATTCAATACTCGTACTCTGCAATTCAATATGTATTCATATATTCTGTGTACGAATCAAATCGATATTTTTTAGTGAAATTACACTGGAACTTCATAATGCAATGTACACAAATAATTATAAAAAATTGTTAATGAATGTCGAAATAAATAAAATTTAATTCTCGGCAAATTTGTATGTATCTTAGGTAATTAAATTAATAAAATTCGCTTAATTAAACAGTGATATTAAATAACTTTTCTGATCATAAAATAAATTTTTATACAAAAGTATGTACCATAAGTATTTGATGCAACCGTAAGTTGCGCATTTCTTGTTCTCTATTAAAAATGTATACTTTGTTCAATGTTAGATATTTGAAATATCAACAGTCTTGTTTATATATTTTATTCAAAATTAAGTATATTACGAATACAAAGTACAATAAATATGGACGGTGAATGTATTCTACTCACAAATAGAGACGGGCAAAGTAGGGGAAGTGATTACTTTTTCACAGTGACTAGACAGATTCGTGTTTTGTCAACTCGGGAAGCCAGTAGGCAACACCAACCCCTTCTCCTGAGATGAATAAACACGAGTATAACAAAAAGCTACGAAAAAGTAATCCTTCCTCTATCTTTTCCATCTCTACTCACAGACGATGCATTCATTGCAAATATAGCCGACATTGTACGTTTTACATCGCCCATTGCCTAAATTGAATTAAAATTGTGAACACAGAAATAAATTATTGCAACAAACCCGCAATTATCTATCGTTTTGTTGTCAAGGCGACTATTCATGATTTTTAAGAACCGTCTAGGAACGGATTTGTAGAATAAACGTCAGATACAGAGTTATACGCACCTACAATGATTTTATGACAATTCAAGAGAAAACAGTTATATATCTATTTTTATAAGTTAGACAGAATTCCAAGAGGCGGTACATATTTCAATCCTAGTGCTGCGCCTGGGCTAGGTTGTGATAGCGTGGTGATAGTAACGTTGTTACGGCATAGAACGCTACGGGAAGTTTATAGTGTGGGAATCGGTGCCTCGATTCACTGCATGCATTTGGAGACATCTCGTCCATAGATCAAAGTCTACAAATTTTTCGCATTTAACAAAATACTTACCATATCCCAGACAACAGCCGTTCATTAAGTGTCCTCACTCGATATTGTCTAGAAATTTAATGTATATTTATACAGCGACAAATGGGATATCTCGGGAACGAATGAAGATGTTAAAATTCTGAAAACTTTGTTTTGATTAAATGTACGGTATGGACGTATATTTTGTAATACATATTTTATTAATTAAATGTGTTACTGCTAGGTAGCGGTACCTAACTTAATTTTTTTTTAATAGAATGCCCTACTCTTTATCCAATTTTTCCGCAATACATTTGTGATAACTTTCCTTATAACTGCTACTATCGTATCTCTTGTAGATTTTGGAAAAATAATAATTTTTATAAAGTTAATGAGGATGTAGGATATTGCATTTTGTAGAAATAATAACCAAAGGTTAATTTTAATAAAACTAAATTAAATGACCCCAAGAAGAGGTAGTCTATGATACATCGGGAGAACAAACTTACAGGACCATTAGGGCTTGTCCATCATCTTGAAAATACCCTTCTTAGATTGTTGCTTACTATATCACTGTTATGAGCCGGAGCGCCATCTTGTTGAAAGTACATTACCCGCGGCAAATTTAAATTCACATTGTCAAGCAAAGGAGGTAACTAACATATCAGAAAATTCAAGTATTGTGGTTCTATTAAGGCGGCGTTAAAAAATGCGAACCAATCAATTGGTCTTCTAATATTCCATACCAGACATTATGCTATGCCTTCTTTGTATATTAGCTTCTCTCATCTGGTGTGAATTTTCGGATGACCAATAGTGTGAGTGAATTATGGCGGTCGACTACTCCATTAGTTGGAACATTAAAGCAACTGTTCAAATCACAAAATACGAGCTAGAAAATTTTGAATTTGTAAATAAAATTGCGCAAAACCTCCCGCGATAAAATTAAGATTACAAATTTCATCGCCATTCTAAAGCCTTTGCGCCAAATGAATTTGAAATGGTATAATTTTATTGGATTTTAATATTTGATGAACTAAACCAACTGATATAGCACAATCTTCAGTAATAGATGTGTGTACATTTTTAGCGACACTTGTGCTAATACGCCTACTCTGGTGGCTTCATTTATCTTCAAGAAGATTGACCAGTATTTCTTAACGTATTAAGCACACGAATAAATGTATTTTTTTGCCATGGATGGCGTGGAGGAGGAAATCTAGTAACATACACTGCTTAAGCAGCTGTCGCACTCTCCATAAATTAATATCGTATCGTAACACTCTTCATTTGAATAAATATGATGTAGACAATCGCGGCATGAAAGCACTAATGACTTTCAGACTTAAACTTGCTTTAATGTGTTTTGTTTTCATGGATAATCGAATAAAAAGTAAGGTGTTGAATTTGAAAAAATTAAATTAGGTAGCCCTATCTAACGGTGGCGCAAATAATTTAAACAAATTTACCATGAAACATGTGACCCTAACGGGTAATCATAACGAAGTTTTCAGAATTTTAAAATCCTCGCTTAACACGCTGTGTATGATTCCTACTACTTATTGATAATACATCTTAAAAAAAAGCAACTTCCAAAGAAACAAACAAATTTATTATTAAATAATTTTTATAGTAATTTTTATTAATAATACAAAATGACACTACACTACACTACACTAACTACTAACTACACTACGAAATAAATAAATATATCAAACTGGAGATTTTACATTTCTACAAATTCTCTATAACAGCACCTATTGTATTTTTAGTTTCATAACCGTTGTACGCTATTCACGGCTGGTACAAGATATTTGTATTCGGTAAAAAGTCTTTTACTGTTATTGATGCAAATATGCCTGTATTTTGTTTTATTTATTTTTTATTTCAAGTGTTGTGCTTTTTTTTTGTTTTATGTTTTATAATTCACGTCTTGATTGTTACAATAATACCACGTTGCTGATATTTTTGTTTATGTGTCATCCTGTTATTTTACATTTTTTATTTTGTAGAATATAACAATATAATATAAAATTTCTAGTAAACAACGAATTGGCACACAACACAAAATTATCGCCACATTCCGCACCACACAAGTTTAATTAACTAATCCGGGACAGCTGTTTTGAGGATGCGTCGATCCTCATTCTTAACCGTGGACCGATCACTACCCCACAGTTCTTGCGATCACTATTAAACAACGAATTAAATGTTGTCTACCAAGAAACCATAGTTATGGTTACGCTTAAGCGCATTAAAAATTACACGGGGAATTCTGTGAGAAGTAACCATTTATCGAGGTATACTGTCAATGGAAAATTAATTATTAATGAAGATGCCTAGTGCTCACATAATAAAGAATATGCTGCAGGTGTTTTATCGTTCATTGCCATTTTTAGCCCTCCCCCCAACGTAAACAATTGAAATGTGCGGCTGTTTTGTTCATGTTCGAGTAATATGTTCTTAGAATGGATGCTATAGTAATAACCAATACTGTACATACACAAACGTTTAATATATATGGATTTTGATGTCTAAAAAAATTTTCTTTAATAACTACCCGTGCCATCAGTAATTCATTAAAAAGCACTAGCTGGTTAAATTGTAAAACTAAATTCGTTGTACTGTCTGCAGAGTTGCTTGATCCTCTACCGAATGCCTTCCAAAATAATTTAGTTTAGAAGTTTTGCTTTGGGAAATTACATCTGCTAATTTCTTAATGACCGCTACTAGCGATACAAAAAATATTGATATTGAAGTGAAATGTATATCTCATTATTGTTTGATTGCTCTTATACTCTGCTTTGAATGACCTGAGTGTGAAATCGTTGTAATTTTATAGCGAGTAAGGTAAGAAATAATAGTTTGGTAGACAAGTTTTAATTTCACAGCGTGGGGCCCTGGAGTAACCGGTGCTTAAAGAATGGGTATCACAGCTTACATCAGATTTTAAACATTTTATCCTTTATATATAAAAAAATTTATGCGTCTAGAAGAGTGTCTCCGTTCAGTATGTATCTTGTTAACGATTTCTTGCGTATTGTACTTTTTCTGTACTTATGTTTCTTCTTCAGGTTGAAATACAAAATAAGTTGAAGGACGCTTTCAACGTTATAGAAATACTGTCGGGCATCATCGGCGACAACTCCAAAGTTAGTGAGACCGACGAATCGCCAAAGCGAGCACGGAGCCATTCAGTGTCTGATGCTAAGGATGTCAAATATAACTATATACACTATGATCCAGAGTTGCATTGGTGTCGCATGTGTGACGTATTTCCGAAAACAGCCAAAGATTTGCTAATACATTTACATACTGCGGAACACCGCAATATGATGCAAGACGATGAAATACCATGGCACAAATTGCCTTCAGAACCTGAATTTCCGTTTGTTGATGGTGCTGCAAAGAAGAGATTACCAATCAAAGGTAATAATGAATAACACTAATGAACTTTTATGTTCAATCGCCATGTTATGCACTCTAAATTAAATTACATGTATATTGTAGATAAATGTGGAGTGATATGGAATGTATATTGTAATTTATAACATTGCGGTATTCTCCTATACTACGTAAGAATAAACTGTAAATGCATTGTAAGTTTTGTTTTTTAAGCATATTTATGTGAAATATGCATTTAAAACAAAATAATAAGGAATATGTTATAGCATAATTATATAATATTTAAGCAATACACAACACACTGTTTCATATACACTTACCAGTGTTATTGTAAGGTCGAGACGTTTCTTGTAAAAGTACAAAGGTAATGCTGTGGTTAATATTTATTTCCTAAGAGTTGACGATAGCTTAAGTCTAAATTACACTATTTTGACTTTTAGGTCTCCAGTTTTTCGTCTCCGCTACTGCGTGGTACTGTCGGCTATGCGATGTTTGGGTAGGCGATCTTCATTGTGCTTCAAGCCATCTGCGATCTATCCGGCATTCACAAAATTACACCGTAAGTATAATCTAAGAATATTGTGCAAGTATAAAAAAAAAGAACAACTTTATTAGCATATATTCGTCCACAGGAGAAAACCGACTCAAAAATATGCGCATTATAGAAACGCATATTGTAATATACACTGCATTTGTTAATGTATGTTCTCTGTAGAAATCTTATACCAAAAACTTTTATATATAAATAAATTCAAATGTATTTGATGTTACCGTTGTGGAAAGTCAAGGGCTTCTAAACTTTTCACTAAGATACGTTTCTACTGGTTTTTAGTATGTTTTCTCAAAAAAAAAATGGTTATCGAACAAATGTTTATATCTAACAGAATCTCTAAAATAACTTCATTATATATTCTTTTATGCTACAGCAAATTTTTGATACAATGCTTACATCTTCGTGTACATGTAAAAATTTATCAGATTAGAACCTGTCATAAATGTGATGGTCATTCACATGTATTTCTGGCTGTCTGTAGGTATTTTAGTTTTGATTTTGGTAGGATGTAAGAAATGCGTATTGGCATTGCAATCCGTCCATATTTCATGTTTATCTTTGCTTCACAATGCGAATGTCTAATCCCTATTTTTAGTGATCGTATTTACGTATTTTGTCCGGGCTTAGTTCCAATAAAGCGGCCTTACTCAACGCTGCTAGCGATGTCATCAACCGCATAAAAGTATCAAATGCCGTTCTGATAATAGTGAATCCAAACACCCAGCGCAGTCTCAATTCGATCGCGCACCGTTTCTCCAGCATATTATCGATAAGCAGCATGTGATGGTTTAATTTAATAAGGCTGCGATGTCAAAAATAAAAGGGAATACATTATTTTTCGTCGTTCCATATATATATATTTTGTAGACATTTACGTTGTGTATTTTCTTTTGACAGTCTATTTCTTTTTGGCGTTAAAATATCTGTAAATATAGACGATCGTGCAACTTCCGTACAACTTTTAGAGGACGATGGTGAAAATATTCTTTAAATTCATCGAATTTTTCTTGAGCATTTATCATTATCTACTTTGTTGTTGACTTTTGAAGAAGCGCAAGGTCTGGATTTTTCCAAATTCGTTTGGATCTGTATTTAAGTCATTAAACGCTGGATTAATTTATTTTCAGCGTTCCTGATTGATCCAGACTAAAGTAATATTTTGTGTTTCAATGAATGTAATGTAATCTGGCAAATCTCAAAAAATACATTTTTACATTCTTCAAAACTAATAAAAAGATATTTCAATAAATAATTGATACTATATGCTGAATAATAAGAAGAAAATAAAATCGCGCTAGAACAAGATACGTAATGCACAACCAGTAGCTAGGACGGTATTAAGCGAATAATAGCATTCGCAAATAGAATTGTGTAAGCAATACGTACACCTGTAAGGTATTTCTAACATCTTTTGCTAGCGATAGTACCTAACAAACAATAAAAATGTAATAAATATAACATTGTCTCAAAGGAAAGTTTTTTTTTAATTTAGTATGCCAAAATTAATTTTCTGTCTACAGGTACCAACAACTAAACCTCAATTCTCTTTTTTTTATGCATGATGAACCTACACGCAAATAACAAAGAAAGAAAGCATATATTACAAATTCTGAACACGCAGAGTTATTATGCACGGTGGGGATCACATTTCTACTATAACAGTCATTCTTAATTATTTGGCATTACATCACACGAAACGCAACCTACATTTTTTTTAACGGAATGTATATTTTTTGGGCCTTTATTGAAAGTCATTTGGAATACATTTTACGTTTTACACTAAATTCTAATGTAGAAGTTTAAAATTTGAATACTTTTATTCCCGTCGATTAAAGTATGCTATTTGGCCTACACAATTTTTACGCAAAATATTGCGCTACACCACCAAATTTAGATAAAGGAAACCCTCATAACGATACAGTGAAATACAGTGCCTGAGCTGCATGCAACCATACACGCTTGGTAGAGTACCATGCCTATATGTCTCATCTAATTACTAAAGTACGGCACTTCCCGAAATTAACAGCGACTAGACAGACTCACGTTTTGTCGATCTCTGAGAAACCAGTAGGCAACACAAACCCATTCCCATGAGACGAATAAACACGAGTCTATCCAGTCTCCGCTAATTTTGTGAACCTTACTAATTATCCCTGCTGATAATGACAATTCCTTTTATTAATCCTTTAAACGAAGAGAATAAACTAATAATAACAAACGGATACACAGAAACAGCTAAACAACATTCGGACGTATTTAACATATAGGTTGTATTTATCAAAATACGAACAAGGTGACAAGTAGTAGCAAATTTATCTGTGCTACTTGTTCGCGAACGCGAACACGTGGCAGAAAGCGTTCATTCGGTGAGGTAGGAACAAGGCATATTTATGCAACTCCCAACGCTCAGAAGTACCTGACGAACGCGAATCGATGAACGAGACTATTCGGCATGGCGTTCACTAGGGATAGGAAAAAGATCTATAATTCCTACATAGCGTTCATGCAGTCACGCATTCATAGACGGCCAGGCGAAGTACGAAAGTTTTTTAAAATTTCCATTCGTTTGAAAATCTTAACGTGTTTAATATAATTTAAATCCAACAAGCTATTCATATGGTTTATTCAAGCATGATTTATGATTTATTGAATATTACTTTAGTGGACAACATATATAACAAGAAATAACGAGTTATACAATATACACAAAAGATAATAGTTTTGAAGCATGTGCTGCAAGAAAATATCTTATTGCTTTTGAAATTACTTATTTTTTTACCTATTATGTATTATACTAAATAATATCTTTTTTTAAGACTTTTAATAATATGACTCAAGTTATAATGTAGATTTATTGCAAAATACGTATAATGTTAAACATATTGTTATGAAAACCATCTATTATTGCCAAACTAGATAATTTTGAATTCCTGGTTTCGTATATTCATTCCTCCATTTGCGTTTTTCTGTAAATGAACGCGGACGGGAGAATCAGTGCACGCGTACAAAGAATGCTATGTTTACTATAACTGATACAACGCCGATAGATAAACCGCGAACACGGTAGTAAAGAACGCATCGTACAAACCTCGTTCACTCAATTTTTCGATGCGTTCACCAAACTGCATTCAAACCTAGGCCTAAAATTAAAAAATAGAAACAAATTTTATTTGGTGATTGTTGGGCTGAACATTTATAAGTTAACGTTAAGAACATAAGAAAATAAATATTAAACTTAACTTCTAGTAACATCAACTAAATATAAATTAATATTTTGTGTGTCCCTTCTATTTAATTCCAACACAATTTATTTGAAAATATCTCTGTACGATCGTAATGCTGTTTCTTAGCCATTTTAGTTCCACAAGTTCCGAATTGTAATATCTGTTCTTAGTCAGATTATTTCTTTCTATATTTGAACCTGCCTAATATAGTAAATTCATAACTCTTCGTTATAAACTACCTTATTTTTCTTTTTGACAATTTTGCAAATATTATCAATAAAGAAAATTACATATTACAAAAAGCATGTATAGCATTTCTACAATAGCAGACGAGGCACGTCAATACTTAAAACGCGATAACGACACGACAAAGTTGCCAATTTCCCGTTGTCAAAATGGAAACAAACTATTAGGTTATGTAACTGTCAAGCATTATTATTATTGATATTCGGTGAGTAAACAGACCCTTAATTCACCTAATTCACATTTACTCTTCATATTGATGATGATTATCTTTCAAAAGCTATTAATATTACCCGGAGTTGAAAGGCAACAAAAACCAACAATAAATATTTAATCGAGATCATTATTGCTTTAAGTAAGTGTATAGAACACAATCGTAATCACTATTGGAATTATTATCGCTAACAGTATTTACAGTAATTATCGATTTGAGAACTTTTCTTTCGGAAGCATGATTTAAACACATTTATAATACTACGAGTGAAAAACAAAAAAAAAAAACAAAAAACAGAAAGTATACAACCTACTATCGAAATCATTGTTGCTTACGGTATTTGCAGTAATTATTAATTCCGAAACTTCTCTGTCGAAACGAATCTCTCTGTCCCGCCACATTTGAATTTTATTTTTAGTGTATTTTATATTATTACACAAGATTTCCCAACTAATTTGGTTCAATGCTTTTTTTCCATAGTTGTAAGCGTCCTTCCTGCGACCTGCCATATTTACCAATAGGATTAGCATAGTATGTTTTCGTTGTGCCCCATAGTAGTTCAATTGGATTAAATATGCAATGATATGCAGGAAGACAGAGAACTGTATGCCCGTACATTTCAGCTAGTTCGTCAGCCCCATATACTAGTTGCGGTTTGTGCTGTTCAACTCGATCTAGTAGCTGTCATAATTAGAGATAACAAAGGCAAGTGAATTATTACTTTTTTGCAGCGACTAGACACACTCGTGTTTTGTCGACTCTCGAGGAAACCAGTAGGCAACACATACCCCCTCTCATGAGACGAATAAACACGAGTCTGTCTAGTCGCTGCAAAAAAGTAATAATTGCACCTGCCTTGGTCATCTCTAGTCATAATCAATATTACTGTTGGTAAGCCAATGCTGAATTTCAAGTTTTGTCGATGAAGCTGTTGGTACTTTATTTTAGATTGTACTATGGTAACTAGCGTTATCCATTACAGTGACAGAAGGGTTTTCTACATTTTGAAGGAGTTGTGTCTCGAACCACTTTAAGAAATGTTCACCATTCATATCACCATGGTAAACTAAGTTTTTACTCTTGGATGAAAGTACTAGTTCTGCCCCTTCTATAAATCCATCACTATTTCCAGCATGTAAAACTAAATATATATCTTTTTCCACCGACTTTTGATTCTTTGACGGTTTTTTTACTTTCGACTTGCCAAGATATGGTACCATCTTGAAAGATCTAGATTTTGTCAAGAAAAAGAAACTGCCATAAATTCTCCTTTTCGATGCGCATGTGTTGTATGAATGTGATCCCTTTCATTGCAATATGTGGGACCTCCATTAAGGCCCGTTTTGGATCGTCTTTTTTGTAATGAAAACCTATATTATTAAATACCTTTCACAACTATGTACTGCAACCACAAAAAACTATTTAAGAACACTATTGTGATTAAAGTGATATGTTGCTCAGAAAAATATGTTACATGTGAAAACTACTTCTGTAAATAATATTTGTATTCATTCACTGTTTTTATACATGTCCTAAATTGTATTTCTGATAGCACATTGGGTAAAATCATCAATTTGCACAACAGCTTTATCTTGTACGCGTTTTCGTTTTGGACTAGTGGGTGCAATTCCTTGATGACATTGACGAAATTTTCGTAATAGTTGAAACATGAATGTTTAGAGCACTCGCTACTCTCTAAAAACGAAGTATTATTAATATAAAAACATGGAAATATTTGGCACATATACCTCTCACACAGAAGATAACGGCAATAATGGTCCGTTGTTGTCGCGTTCAGCTTCAAAATACGCGAGTAGTGAAACTATTAACTCCTTTGACTGTTTGCACAATTGTTTCAATTTTATTGACAGTGAATACCAACATTGTATATTTAATCGAATTAGAAAAAGTTATTTGGTTATTTTAATTGTTTGCCATAAATTGAAAGTTATATTTTGTTATTCGTCAAGTACGTTTTCGATACGATTTAACTATGATATATTTTTCTAAATTGTTCGTTATAATTTAGTTTCGTTGGCCAGTACTGCCGTCCTTCTCTGTCTATCTCCTACGTGGCGAGTTACGCACATGCGAGAGTCTGCCACCGAACGTAACGCCAATGACAAACTGCACGCAACGTCGTCATTCTAGTAATGACGTACCTCGTCTGCTATCCTGAATACCCTATATATTTAATGTTGAAAATGTATGTTTAACAGTTAATCTCTATTCAACTAAAAGTGTTCCAAAATACACGAAAATATCACAGCTTGTAATTTTTAAATAATTAAATGCAGTACCAAATACATTAAAATAATGCACAAACGCAACATAACTACAAAATTAATTGTACGTTCACCTGGGGGCTTATTATGACGTCACCCTGCGTCTTTAACGAATATCTTATAAATAAATTCAATGTACGGGTATTTCAAGTACAGTCTGTGCTCCCGTTACTATTTGCATATTTTCGTCAAGCGAATTTCGTACCTACATAAGGACGGCTTACTTGCCGATATATTCAATATTTTCGTTTGAAACAGCAGGTAGACAGTATAGAGAGGCAAGGGATACTTGTAATTCGACAATACGAATCACCTAAGTAAACAATCGAAACGTATCAGATAACAAGCGCTAGAGACATACCGCAGTCTGGTTAAATAGATATTACGTATAGTTATAGACTTTTGTTATCGACAGTGTTTCGTATCTTAATTTAAAGATTATTTTGGCTTTTATCAATTTTGATCGCTTTACACATTTGCATCTTACAAGATATTCTCCTACTCAGCGTTCGTCTCGTTTACCCGGAAGAAGATATTGTTGTGGCCCATGGTTTGTGAATTTGTGCAATTGTGGTTGATTCAATGACACATAGATTGAATGAATGCTTACGTAACAATGGTTATTACACAAAATATTAATTATTATTAAATGTTCTAGCTAATCTGAATTTTTTTTGTTACCTTATTAAAAATAAAAAAGCAGTGAAACGTAGACTGAAATCCATTGCGAATTATCAGTAAACAATTAAAAGACATATTAAGCAAGTTATGACCCATTTCACTTAAACATTACCATACATTAAAACACGTGCTACCGCAAAATCGACGAAGAATCGCCCACACCATCAGATCGCATCAAGTATTATTACAATATACACTGCCTTACTCTTAATATTGGCTACGGCCATTTGCCTGCTACAATTTCTATCCATACTACTTTTGCTTCAGGGATAATATACTTGATCATAATTTAGCAGTACAATTTCTACTTGTTTTTTTTTAACTACCTATTTATTTATTATAAAACCCAAGAAAATGTGAGGTCGAAAATGTGCTAAGAATCCGTAATAACGTATTCAATATAATTTGGGTTTTCGGTTGACTAGGTTGTAAAATAAACAGTAGATTGTAAATATAAACGTAAGACGCATATATAGTAAAAAATTACTTTAAGTCCGTAATTGCCTTTAATAACAAAAATAAAACATATCCAAAATATAGTTTAAAGGTAATACAAAAGGCAAAGGGAAAACCTGAAAGAAGTATCCGTAAAACTTCTAAAATCAAATGAAAGAACGGATTTTACAATTGTATATATTATGTGACACAATGGAAGATTCTGACAACAGTATAAAGTGAACATATCATTTTTTTTTAATTTATTGATTTCTAATATTTGCGCGACGCTACATAATATACAACTAAAACAAACAGAAAAACGCTCATATTAATCCAAAAAACTCTAAATGAAAATACAAAAGTCTATCGAAAACAAATGTCTATAACTAAACGTAACATCTATAAAACAAAAACTAATAATAGCAGTATTCATAAAAATAGGTAAGCATAGAAAAAAAAAACGGAGAAGTTCGTCTCTAGCGCTCCTTATCTGATACGTGATTCGTATTGCGTAATTAGAAAAATCTCTTGCCTCTCCATACTATCTACCTGCTGTTCCAAAAGAGAATATTGAATATATCGGCAAGTAGGGTGTCGTTATGTAAGTACGAAATTCGCTTGACGAAATTATGAAAATTGTATCAGGAGCACAAGCTGTACTTGAAACACCCGAACATTTCCAAAGTCCCCGATGATCCATGTTGCATATAAAACGCAAATTTTAACTTGATTCAGCAGCAACTGCATAATCTATGTTCTTCTTTTTTTACAGAATTTTGTTGAACAAAATCCACATTGGGAGCTAGAATGGTTAAAAGACAGAGAACGTGCCCTCGAAAGAGTAAAACGGGGTAACAGGAGTTCCGATTCAGAGGACAACAGAGATAAAAAGAAGAAGAAACGTAAAGAGAAATATTCACCGACAAGTAGCGGAACTAAAGATAAGAAGAAAAAGAAACGATCAAAGAAAAGAAGGAAAGACTCTAGCGATTCCAGCAGCAGTTCCAGTTCATCCGCGTCTAGTTCAGATGAAGAGGAGGGTGATAAGAAAGATCCATCAAAAAGCATACACGTTGCAATGCGAAATAAGATGAAGCTGCAAGCTCAAATGATAATGAATGAAGGATTGACCGGCAAGTGGGAAGCTATCGGTCGATTAGTTGAAGAGCATAAGAAAAAGGAATCATTAACTCATGAAATAAAAGAAACAGAGAACAGTGAAGATAATTTGATAAATCAATGGATGACTGTAAAGCAACCTCAAGATAAAGATAAAGTGTTGTTAGAAAATCTAAAGGATAGACTAAAACAAAAGCAAGAAGCTGAAAAAATTAGACAAGCCGAATTAGAGAAAAAGCGCAAAGAGAAAGAAAGAGAAGAGCAAGAAAGAAAAGAAAAAGAAGAAAGAGAAGCTAGAGAAATGGAAGAAGCAAAGCGCAAAGAGCGCGAAGAAATGGAGCGATTGAAAGATATCCGAGAGCAAATTAAATTTAAAACCAAAGAAAAGTACAGGAGAAGACGATCGCATTCCCGTAGTCCAGAACGTTCTGAACGCTCTGAACGCAAGCATTCACGTAGTCCTAATTATGATCACAGAAGGAAAACTCCTGACAAATATAGACGTCATTGTGAAGATAGTCCTAGAGGTAAACGTAAATATGACAGAGAAGATTCAAAATCGGATAGGAAACCACCTCCTCCGCCATCTTATAAGAAACTACCTTTTATTGGCCGTATGCCGCTATTTAAAAATAAAAAACCAGACGAAAGGCCCGAAAAAGAAATTAAAAAAGAAGATTACGATATACCGAGGCAGACAAGATTTCAACCTGGAAACCTAGCTCGAGCATTTATCCCAGAACCAGAAGTTGTTTGTTTCCCTAAATTATCTAGTTATCCTGAAATAACGGCTCCAATGCCACCTGCACCAAAAATTATTGCAGAGCCACCGGCACCGCCAAAAATTACATCATCTGTGCCTAAAGCACCCCCACCACCTAAAATTAATGAAGATGACAAAAAGAAGAAAAAAGCTGAACTGGAAGCCGAAAGAGAAGAAGGCAATATGAATGAGAATGAAAATGATAAAGCAGACAAGGAAATGGAAATATCATCTGAAGATTTAATTATGTTGGACGATAATCCGTTGAATGATTATCACGAACCGTTTGGGTTTGACAATTCGTACGTCTACGGAAATTCCATGGATTATAATATGATGTACCCACCTCATCCTCCTATGTTTGATTTTACACAGGACGTGAATGTCGATAACGGTGATAAATCGTCTCGTTCTGTTCCTTTATCTCATACCATGCCTTTACAGCCCCCTCCGTTACCACCGGATGATCCCAACGATGATTTAGCCTTGTTAGGTATGACTTCTGATGATTTAGCTGCACAAACGGTGAAGTAAAGTATTTCATCTTTCATTTCATTTTTTCCTCCTCGATCTTTCGAAGTAAGGTTTTGTAAAAATGTTTTCTAATATTATAAAAGTTAGTTTTCTTTTATTCAATAAATTTAAATATTTAATTTGATGTGGTAGAATTTTATTTATTCAGTTAATACGTATAAATATATACCCAGGATATATACGGGTGTACGAGATACAATCGGTTTGTTTGTTTTTTTTTTCCAATATCTAACATTAAGTTAAAATGTACTTTTCAACTTTAAAAAACATGGCTATCAGGTACGCACTTGCCGCGTGGTAGTAGAGAATGTAATAAAAATGACTTCCAAGTTCACACGCGTAATTAGGTTAGTAGTTCGACGCATAATTGTGTGTACTTTGTATCTTTGAATGCTCTATCTACATCATATTTAGTGTGTTACGATATACACTGAGAGTACTGAGGACCTATGAGGTATTACAGTACGTTTTCAAAACTGTTCTGAAATTGTTAATGGCGCTGGTAATACTGGAACTACAGAACATTTTACATTCGTACACAAATATCGCTGACAGGGACAGGAAGATTAATTTATATAATCGTTATTTTTGTGACATCTTTATCGCATAGTGTAGGTAAATATATCCGAAAGCATCGTGTGTATCATCTGTAGTAATAATAATAATGCTGTAAATATTCTAATAACAAGCTGCTGCGGAATTTTTAGGAAGTTCAAATGGTGAACTTATTAAGGGTAATAATTCGATTCGATTTAGTAAAAAACAACAGAATTTAAAATTATATAACAAATTTGGCGCATTTTTATTCTGATTTTCAATTCAAGCTATTTTATGTTAGTATTTTTAGTTTCAATCAACTGCATAAGAGGCAAAGTACACAGAAAACCAGAATTTTGAAGAGAAATTAAGAATTTTTAAGGCAGTCGAAGAAGCATCAAGAAAAAAAAAGTAAGTGAAGACTGCAAGAGAACAGATTGGTGGAATATAGACGTAAAAAAAGAAAATAAAACGGAAGAAAGAAGCATGGAAGAAGTTCCAAATCAAAAGAGATGAAAGATCCAGAATAGATTATGCCGAGAAATGGAACATAGTCAAAAGTGCTCTTAGAGAAGCAAAAAAGAAAAGTTGGAAAAATTTGGGGAAGAACTTAATGAACATTAAAGAATCGATAATAGGAGATTCTGGAATAGAATTAGAGCACACAGAAAGATGGGGGAGTATATGTAATTAAAGATAAAAGTAATAATATCCACATAGAGCCGACAGACAAATTCATGGATATAATGCTGAAACACATTGCGCACAATCGGAAGTGCAAACACTGGAGATAATACACGAAGCCATATCAATTGAGGAAGTATATGAAGCAATTATAACTATTAAATTAGGCCGCAGGTGAAGACCCCGAAATGCTAAGATGGATGGGAGATAAAGGGAAGAGGTTGTTGGAGATTTGTATGAAAGCGTGGAATAGCGAAAGTATACCAAAAAACTGGAAAAAGAATCTAATCGTACCAATATATGAAAAAGAGGAACAGAGTAGTCTTGATAACTACAGACCAATATACCTTTCCTCAGAGATAACCTGAGCCCATTACTGTTTATATTAACAATGGACCTATTGCTTAAAAATACAAGGAAACAAGCATGCGGAAGGCAAACAATTGCATACAATCATCTAGCCCCGATAAAATTAGACTCCTTACTGCATGCTGATGATATTATGCCGAATTAGCAAATGTCATGAGGAGATAAACAAGCTGCAAATGAGGATCAGTATAGACAAAACCAAGTACATGGTTGTAAATTAGAAAGAAGAAAAAACATAATTCAGTAAAAAGAATTAAACCTAAATTTCGAATTACGAGAGACATGTTCTGTACGTCAAATGAGGCCAAATTCAGATTGCAGCATACGTAAGTGATGAATGGTACGAACTCATATAGGTTATCGAAAATTCCAAATTTTTGTCTGAAGGAGCCAAGTCGGTGACGCATTTTATTTTTAATGTCGAATTAAAAGTGTTAAAATAAGAAAGAGCTGATTATGTTAAATGATTTTAAAAAGATACAAACAGTACTCCAAATTTGGTGTCTAAAAGTTTCATAGAATTGTATAAAATTTTAGCAGCATTCTCATCTCCTGGCGAAATAGAGAAAACAAGTAGGTGAGGTAAGTATTATTTTGAAAACAACACTGAGAAGCTAGTTTTTTTATCAAATAAACATGCTTACGTCTTACTAGTAAATTAGACCTTAGATGCGGTAAGGTAAAGTAAACTACGTAAAAATTTAAATGCGAAAAAACGTGTACACTGCGTTGGCTATCGTATCCAAGGTACGAAATTGTAGGTCGGCTAACTAGCATACGATTTCATATGAATGGTCGTTAATAATCATAGCAAGGACTGTGGCGTAGTATGGTAAACAACACATAAGTATTAATTATTATATAATAAATTAAACTTGTGTGGTGCGGAGGTTGCCGATACTTATGTGTTGTTTACCATGAATGGTGGTATTTTGAATTACTCTTCAAACTCGTACATCAGTTATCACAACGATCCCTTTTTACCTAAGAGAGGTGTGTTAGTAGAGTGTAACATTCTTGCTCGTGTTCCAGTGGTGTCTAATCGCTACATATCGACACTTCTCGGCGTTCTGTGCTATGTGCCAAGTGTAATATGTATCGCAATGCGAAGTTGATAAGTCTCGGAATTGAACGGAAAGCATTAAAAACGTTGAAAATGCGTAGATATGCATCAACTTGTCTGTTTGCTGACAGGGTGAACACGTATTTATAGCTATTTCCAGACTTAATATATAATGGCAAAGAAATCAGGGGTTTACTTTGCGATAAAAGTTTATTATATTGGAAACCATATGTGTGTAGGAACCATGTAAATAGCGCAACACATGAATTAAAAAAAAACCGAAAGGACACCGTTTAAAGAATTTTTATGTGATTTAACTATGATGTTAAGTGCGTGCAATATACCATTTGCAACAATCAGACAGACAGTGTTTCGTCAGTTTTGGAAGAAATACAATCCAATGTGGGACTACCAAGTCCGCAGACGCTACGTAGGTATTTGTCGTCAGTGCGGGAGAAGAATTAAGAATTATGTGAAAACCGCAGTGAATATGAGCGGTTGTGGCTAACTATACATGAAACTACAGACATTGAAAAAAAATCCGTAGTATTGATTGGAACACGGGCAATGACCTTAAAAGAACCGTTACACCATTATTTGCCAGCCCGTAAGAGACAACTTTGAAATGTCATCAAAGCAAGTGTTAATGATGATTACTGATGCTGTCGCGGTTATACTTGGCACGGGTCAATTATTCAAAGCTGTTCAACGGAATTTGCTGCACATAACATGTCTGCTTCATGCTTTATACCTTGTAGCGGACACTATACGAAAATGTTATCTCGATGTGGATCAACTTATGACACAGACCAAAGCGGTTTTTCTTTAATCACCGAAACGTATTCGGCTATTTCGTTCACAGTCTCCTGACATACTGGAACCGCTGCTATTATTTTAAACCGTTGAAGATTAAACATTCTTGTTTAGTGTACTTTCGAGACATTTATTTAGTTTACTATGTTTAAATTTCGCGCGTTTTCTATTACAACAGTTAGTAACACAGTTGTTGCATCTAGTTAGTCGTAAGGTTATTATTGTAGAACTTTTATCTGTACAATCCAAAATAAATTCGTTTATAATTTATAAATCTATAATTTATAAAGTATCAATATTTATTACAAAACAACATAAACATTTTGGAAAGATCAAGTTAGGGATTTTACAACTGGACGCTAAAGAATCAGCTGCAATACAGCTAAGTCAAACGCAATTCCAAAATCCTCAAGTTGCAGCAGATTTAAAAACTATAAACGACAATTACGTTCCAGTAGCCGACGCATTAAAAAAATTGCAAAACAATTCGTTGTCCTCACGGGATTCGTGTGAAATTGTTGTCCACGTGCAAACAGTGCTACATATTTTAGATGACGAGAAAAGTGTTTCAATCAGAGAAAAAATTAATACTATATTACGTAAAAATGTCGATTTTTCTAGATTACGCCGTCTTTTTAACAATAGTGTTGCGGAAGATCTGTTATACAAATTGTGGGAAATTGTGTTGAATGCCTCACTTCCGGATTTCTTTTTAACCCTCTAAACATATTTGGTAAGTTGTTTATTTATTATGTTTGCGTTTTCATAAATTCTCTTATTGTTTTTCGTTTTAAATAACGGGTACGTTTATTTCGGTTAACCCAGCGCAGTGACGCTACTGCTGGGCAATCGAGTGGTTAGGCTCTATTAATTACTAACGTAATACCCACCAACGGAGATACCTATTTGAACCTAAATACCGTATAATAAAAATTATATAAAAAACGGATCAACTACAAGAATTAGCTTAATTAAAATCAATCTTGTAAAAGTAGTGCATTGTAATATCGAGCAATCAATAATTTACAGTAATGTATAGGTAATAATAACGCTAAATACATACGTACGTACTGTACATAATGCACGTTACAATAATCTAATGTCCATGATGATAATGATAATGGAACATTAAAGTCATGCTGCTATTGAGAAAATATTCTAAACACTTGGATATTTCAATTAGATTGCCCATCTATAAATCTACTCTTATCTATATAATGAAGTGTCCTTTATATACCTGTGAGCACATATTTTGTTGATAATCTCAAATTCTTTCTTAATTACAAAATAAATAATTAATATAAAATTAATTATCGGCTTGCTATAGGTCTCAAAATAAGGTGTTAGACGGATAGTGATTTTAAAATCAGACAAAACTAAGCAGTTAACATCTCCATCAAGTAAGTGTTATAAATTAAATAAGCATAAATAATTTTTAGCAGTAGCAAGTTTAAATATCATCCCTATTTGTTCGTTTTGTTAGGAAAAAGACTACACACACTCTGCATTAAAGTTTTGTAGAGCTCGTCAGTATGGTGTTTAGATACCAAACAACATTAACACGGAACGTATAATACTAAATACTACTTTTAAACGTCGTTTGGCACGGTATATGATTTTGTACAAAATCATGTATGTATGTACAGTTGTCTATTTTTACTTTTTACCGACGTCATAGATTTTTGTCTATATGAAACAAATTAATACATCTACGTTAAATTAAAAACCATATAAACAATTAACTTAAAAATAAATTGATGTTATTGTAACACAAATTACTTTTACTTTAATTTGTTAATGTCTGACAACATCTATTTAATTGAGAAGGACCTCTGAATCGGGCTTAATTTTACGATAATATATCCGAAAATCTAAAAAATTATGTATTTTTAAATTGTAAAATCAATTTCAAAAAACGGAACGCCAAAATGTACTGTTTCAAGAGACCATTAAAATGAGGTATTACTCGATACCCCTTTCCATTTAAGATTTTTAGGGGGGTAGCTCCCGGGAGCAGGGGCTTAAAGTGGGTGGGTCAATTTTTGCATAAAAAGTTGTCCCCTTCGATAACACTTCTTACCTATTTTAGGAAATTTTTCATAAATTTCCAGATTTCCAGAAATTTAGGGTGGGAGGAAATGACCGCTCAGTATAATATGATCCGCATTGGTAGCATGGCATTGGCATGATTTGAAGTAATTTTTAGTAACTATTAAGCTTGTGTGGAAAATTTTCTTCAAATTGGATTTTAATTTTGTAAGTAGTAAATAAATTCCTCAACTTTTGAAACATCCTATATGTTTGACTTTGAAGAAATCCTTCCAGATAACTTAAAGAAGCAATTGGTTGCGGGCTTTCTTAGTATGTAGTCGATCCTCATAATAAGCACGCGCTGTGTCTTTGTAGGTATTAAAAAGAAAACGCAACATTTTAACCGAATTGTAGATAATAAACTACATTGTGTGGCTATTACTTTCAGTGATATTGTAAGTTATTTTATTTTGTTTGATTAGAGTAAAATGTTAAAAACAGAAATACATTTCATTTACACTTCAATGTACTCACTTATTCTCCTTATCAAGCTGTATTTATGACAAGATATAGAGACATTTATTAAATCAATCAAAAAAAAATAACATCTTGCTAAATTATATCTAATAATAATTTAATGTTTATTTTTTCGAATGATAAAAACCAAATAATTCAAGGTTTTGCGATTATTTTAGATGAGTTAAAACTTTTATTCGTTAATTTTTATCCCATCCAAAGTAAATGTATTTTAGGAATGGATATTGATTAATAATACGATGTACGTGCTTATACATAATGTAGACACTAACAATAAGCTATCAATTTCAAGGTCAGTTTATGATAGTAATGGCTTCTCCATTAGTCAATGATCCCCAAAAAATGTTGTTCACATTATAATTTGTGCCTTCTTTGAAGTGATATATATTTGCGATTGTTCGTGTAAATATATACTGGGTGTCTATTTGAAAACTTCCCAGCCTAAATTTCTAGAAATCTGGAAATTTGTGAAAAATTTCCTGAAACATGTAAGAAGTATTATCTATCGAGGAGGACAAGTTTTTATGCACAAATCGACTCACCCACTTTAACGCCTGTACCGGGAGCTACCCCCGTAAAAATATTAAATGGAAAGGGGTATCGAACGATATATCATTTTAATGTTTTTTGAAACAGTACATTGTGGCGTTTCGTTTTTTTTAAATTGATCGATTCGTTTTCGGGATTTTTAAGAAAATCTTTTGGCTTGGTTTAGTTTGTATTTCTAGCTGGTCAATTTATTTTAGCAGCACCTGAACAAATACCAAGATTAAAAACCTTTATAAATTTCTCAAAAAACAAGGAAAATAAAAAAGTTTTAAGTTATGTTTAATGCAGAATATTTGTCATCCTGTTTGCAGTTATTTAGTAAATAAAAATGCATGTTTGAGGTACGTTTTTATGGCGATTTTCCGTTGATTCCATTTTTTTACAGACTATTAAAGGAATAGTATATACGAAAAACATGCAATAGTATAAAAAGCGAATACATCAGTCTCATAGATTTGTCCTAAATCTTATTTACAATAACAAATTTGCCCAGACTGGATCTGTTTGCAAATATAAAACATAAGCAGCCGAGTGTTTTAAATGAAGCCGCTCAAGTGGAAGTGTTGAGTCAGTTTGACATAAATCCTAATACTTCATTACGCCAGAATTCTGCGGCAACTGGAATTTCCGTATGATCTGTTCATAAAATTACAAAACCTGATAAATTCCATTTATAAATATAAATATATCGAGAGTTAACTGAAGACGATTTTGACAGAAGAGTAAAGTTTGGTGAACCGTTATTGTTATTTTACTTGAATAACTTTGAGTTGATAACACTAAAAAACAATTTATACTAAAGCACTTTCCGGGAAATCAGCAAGCAATACGAATCCATTCTCAGAAGACGAATAAACACGAGTCTGATGATGATCAGTAGAATAGTTCGTTAAAATGCGACAGAATTCGGTAGACCTTTTGCAATTAATTTAGAATCAAAAAAGATTTGAAAACAGTACTATTTATTAAATATCTAACTTAATATTAATACTAATTTGTTACATAATAAATAAAATAAAATACTAGATACAAAAACAATAATAGTATTCATGTTTGAAGATTGTGTCAGTCATGTTTGAAATCATATTTTGATTTACTGGAAAATTCAAGCAAGTATAATAATTATCTTTATTTAAATATATTTTCGTGTGAAGCAGATCACTTATTGTTTCCGGACATAATTTGTACCTTTGCTTGCAATTAATTAAGTTAATAGAAGAAAACATCTTTCCGCATTTGCCGACAAGTGTAGCAAATTGAGTAAATTTTGAGCAAAATTAGATAATAATGAAGAAATACATGGTCACGAGTTATTCTATTAAAATTCCTGCACATCACTATGTTAACACTAATCTTTTACAATCAGGGTAATTTCTTAGCTGTCTACATTCATTATCTATAGGTTTATGTTCATTTTTATTAACTAAGTTTGGAACTAAAAAAGCCAGGTTTGCTATAGAACCTATAGTTCTACATCTTTGTGATTCAGGACTAATAAATAGAACGCAACAACTCTATTGCCCAGCAGTAGCGTCACTGCGCTGGGTTAACCGAAATAAACGTGCGCGTTATTTAAAACGAAAAACAATAAGAGAATTTATGAAAACGCAAACATTATATAGTAAACAACTTACCGAATATGCTTAGATGGCTGAAACTAAATTCGGAAGTGAGGCATTCAACACCTGTGTCCTAGCGTACGTTTCTACAGTAGTCTCTTTGAACCAGTCCGTTGCGGTGTATATATCTGCTTATACCCAGAAAAAGATCGTTCTACATCTAGCGATGTAATATTCTCGTAGTTAAAGGGGTCCTTGAATTTGTATCACAGATCTTCCGCAACACTATTGTTAAAAGAAAAGACAAATCGAAATTTTTACGTAATGTAATATTAATTTTTTCTCTGACCGAAACACTTTTTTCGACACCAAAAATATGTAGCTCTGTTTGTACGTGGCCAACATTTTCACACGAATCCCGTAAGGACAACGAAATGTTTTGCAATTTTTTTAATGTATCGGCTACTGGAACGTAATTGTCGTTTACAGTTTTTAAATCTGCTGCAATTTGAGGATTTCGGAATTGCGTTTGACTTAGCTTCATTGCAGCTGCTTCTTTAGCGTCCAGTTGTAAAATCACTAATTTGATCTTTTGAAAATGTTTAAAATGATAGAATGCTAATCATGTACCTCATCGTGTAAGAATTGGCTGCGGCGATTCTGGTATGTCAGGATCGAATAGCCGAATACATTTCGGTGATTTAAGAACAACCGCTTTCGTCTGTGCCATTAGTTGATCCACATCGGGATAACGTTTTCGTATA